>OU015491.1:118052430-118154930 GCA_907164885.2 Dolomedes plantarius | reverse complement strand
TAACCAGTGCAACATTTTCAATTAAATCCCATGTAGATTTACAACGTACGGAGCCTAAAAAACACACGTCCACACAGCGTGGATTCTATCAAGCGTCTCTCCTTCAGAGAGGGCGTCGGCAATCGTTGGTGACAGTTTCATCGTAACTTTATTATATTTCAGAATCGGTAGGACGACAGCTTTACTATTTGCATCTGTGGGAAAACTTTTTTTTAACCCCCACGTTTTCAGAACTGGTGGAAACTCGCAAAACTTTTCCCCGATAAAACGCAGCTGTGTTTCCAAGCACTCTGGGGGTCTTAAGAAAAAATAAGACCATATTTCCAGTACGCTACAGCTCCTCCACGCTCCAGGAAACTTTTTCTTCACAGAGGAAAAAGTTGGTCCGTCGAACACACGTGAAACACAAGTGGCACATTTTGTGCACCGCATACATAAGAGTTGACGCAAGATCACATAAACAGCACCACTCTTAACACCCAAGTTGCAAACAAAATTAAACAAAGCACATAACCAAAAATTTTGAAAATTAATAACGTATTACATTCGCGTTCGGAGCATTTATTTTGTTCGGGATGTCATTCTAAAAGAAAAACACTGAAATTACACAATTCAATATTCATCCACTGATAAGAAACAAAAAGTAATAATAATAAACACTTAAATACACATACCAAAATACAAGATTTATATATCTTTCAATTGCACAAAAAATCAATTTAATAATACATAGAAGGAATATAAGATAAATCAACCTCCTTTGTATTAATCTCGATTTTCAACATGGGTTATCCACTTACTAATAATTAAAAAATACAAAAACATAATACTCATATGAAACATAGGTAGATGCATAAAGCAACTCCTTCCAGGCTTACAAAACGAAACGAAATACAAGTCAATCAATTTCTCTCCCGACCGATCTACCTCCGAAATCAACTCTTTGCACTTTCTCATCGCCTCTTGCGACGCAAGATGTTTACTTCCTAACCCGAAAGAAAAACCGGAACTCTCAGGATTGGATAATTTGGCCCTTGTAGGTAACCCTGATATCTTAACCGAAATTCCAGCTTCTGAAACGACCACAGAATTCGCCATCTCTACCTCCATCTCTAACGACTCTTCCAAATTCCCTTCTAAACTTAACACCCTTTTACCCTCATGTTCTTCAACTTCTATCATATCCATTACTCCCTTTTCAATTCCGAAATTTTCTAAATCTCCCGGGATCACTAACAATTCTCCTAAGTCTTCGTTTTTATCCTTCAAACGTGAGTCGGTTTCATCGGGTTCATCGACCTCCTGACCTAACAGTAACTCTTTCTTCCCATTCCCACAACTCTGATGGCCTTTCTCAGATACCCCCCGAATGTTTTCAAAACACAGAAAGCTTACTCCCTCATTTTCCTCTATTGTAATTTGAGCTAACAAAGACTCTCCTGCGAGTGAGGTACCCAACGCCCGAGTCTGTTCGACCGTAATTCTTACGGGGGTATTTTGTCCCCCCCTCTGCGAAACCATCTCAGTCCCGCGTTCCCCCGATTGCAAAATTCTCCCGCACTACGTTCCCCTTGTTTGCGTCCTCGAAACCGTAAACCGATACCTCCTTTCCCTCCACACAAATTCGTGGAGCAGGGTCCGCTCCACGACTGTTTTCACAGCAAAAATCTACCCCCCCATTTTCTGTTTGTTCAGAACCATAATTCAATGTTTCCCTCACCTTAGACAAAATCCCTGATTCTTTCTGCACAACATTTTTAATTCTGGGGAAGCTGGGCCTCCGATAATCAGTATTACTTGGAGCCAGTTTCTGAGAATCAGCACAAGATTCCCTTACAGCATTCTGGAGATATTCTGGGGTCGCCAAACGGGCTTCAGCTATAATTCGCAATTTTTCCGACTGGAAAACCCTATCTCTTCGCTCTTGTTCAATAGCAAAAATCCTATCTCTTTTCGCTTTCTCCCTTTCCCTAGTAGCTTTTTCCTGCTGTAATCTATCTTGCATAATGGTCTCAAG
Source organism: Dolomedes plantarius (assembly GCA_907164885.2). NCBI lineage: Eukaryota > Metazoa > Arthropoda > Arachnida > Araneae > Dolomedidae > Dolomedes > Dolomedes plantarius. Next base: position 118,152,913 of record OU015491.1, on the reverse strand, counting down.
CAGACCCCTAACAAAATTCTCTTCGTAATTTGGACTAGATTCGATAAATTCTTTTAGATGGATTATTAAAGCATCTGGGGCGGGCTGTTGACCCAACCTCATCGCCAAAATTTTCAAATCTGCTTTTCTCCCCTGCTTAGGTAAGCCATTTTTATACAATGTATCAATCCCAAATTTATAAGCACTAATCAGGAAAATAAAAAATAAAAACGAAAAATAACTAAAACACCTTCAATTAAATTTTCTTCGTTAAACCATGTATTTTACAATGGAATCATACACATAAACAAACAAAATACTAAAAATTTCATATATAACACTTAGCTTAACTTTTCTCAAAACTGCAATAATAACTTTTTCAAAATCAAAACATTAGTTTAACCTTTTTAACATTCAATAACACAAAAAATATGCTTCTGCATAGCAAGTCGTTAATTTATCGTTTATCCCGCTACTATAATTGAGATATACGGCTTGTATATTTTCCACAAAGGCACTAGTTTAGTCAACCGTCTTTTTTAAACTCAATTAATAACTAAGTAGCAAACGTTAATTAACACTTATACCGCTACAAACATTAACCGGAATATACAATTTGTATATGCAACATACAAAGGCACTAGTTTAGTTGACTTTTAGAAGCAATTAGAACCTTCTAATTAGCAACGTTAGTTAACGTACAAAAACTCAATAATTGCATTACCAAAATTATCGAGAGAAAAAAAAATACCACTGTATTTATTTTTTATAAACAAACAGTTTGCAACAGGTAGCTTACCTTAAAAAAAAATCAAAAACTCAATTATAACTGTTTCAAAAAATTATCGAGAAAAAAAATACTCTTGTATCTATTTTTCAAAACATTTTAAACAGTACAACCAGGGTAGTTTTTACCCTCCATAAGAATTACAACCAGTTCATACAGCATAGGTAGTTTAGCACACGTTACATATACACACTACGGTTGCAAAATACACTACTTTTCCCCACAAAACAATTGCACTGATACGTTTTTTTTCAAGCAATTCATCACAACTTAAACTTAAAACTATTTCCGAAAAATACCTATCCAAAAAAAATACAATGCAACTTTGAGTATTTAAAGCAGCACTTACCCCTTTTTTGCAGGCAAACGGCGCAAGGGTCATCTTCAAACACAGCTGACACTGTAGACACTATCATTTCCCGAAGATCTTGACCGCAACAAGAATCCACACAAAACGAAACTCTGCATCGGCGAGCACTCTCACCTTCACTGCACCGTGGAAAACACGTGGGTCAAAGACCCCTGAAAACATCCTCTTCTTGACCGCACCATTTACAACGCAGGAGCATCGGGGGGGAGGCTACTCACTCCCTTCTACCTCGTCGCGAAGCACTGCTATTCTTCAATCATCACTCCTTCGAAAAAGAAGAAGGGGTTGCAAATTGGCATACCGAACTCTGCTTCCAAAAACGGATACGGATCCCATCCTCTGATCACCAATTAATGGTAGCTGTAGCGTCACGGTGAATAGTTAAGGCGATTATCTGAGACGTTGCTAAGAATTACTACTATGGGATCCATAACAAAGCAAAGACAGAGTCCTAATTAAATGCGAGGCCAATTTTTAAAACAGAAACTTAACAAATAGATTTATTTACCAAAAAATTTAACATTTAACCAGTGCAACATTTTCAATTAAATCCCCTGTAGATTTACAACGTACGGAGCCTAAAAAACACGTCCACACAGCGTGGATTCTATCAAGCGTCTTTCCTTCAGAGAGGGGGTCGGCAATCGTTGGTGACAGTTTCTTCGTAACTTTATTGCATTCCAGAATCGGTAGGATGACAGCTTTACTGGTTTTATCTGTGGGAAAACTTTTTTAATCCCCTACGTGTTCAGAACAGGTGGAAACTCGCAAAACTTTTCCCCGATAAAACGCAGCTGTGTTTCAAGCACTCTGGGGGTCTTGGGAAAAAATAAGACCATATTTCCAGTACGCTACAATATGCATTTCATATTAAACGCGGAATTTTATTTCGATGACCTGCTTCTTTGTTTTTATAAGAAATCATTTATTTATTTTTGTCTCCGTTTTGTACATTTTTAATTCCCTTTTGGGAGAAAGACATCCTTTCCTAAGCTTTCCATTAGAAAGACATGAGAATCCTTTTACGAAATAATTCAGAACAAACTATCACAAATTGGAAACTGTGTCTTTTATCAGTGAAAAAGGATGTAGTTGAAATCGCTTTTCTAATTTTAGATCATGGCAAACAATCACAAATTCCTAAAGAAAGGAACTAAACAAATGATTTTGGAGAAATAACAATTGGCATAAGTTTCTTATAGAGTACACTTACGTTTTTCTTTGAATTACAGTGTAATTTAATTTAATTTGTTTGTACAGGATGTCATATACGTAGATAAAATAATAATGATTACTAAACACAAAATTCGAATCTTCGAACAATTATATTACAGGGGATGCTTATCTTTGTACACTTTAGCAGCTCTACAAACCGGAAGAAATGAAAAATTAAAACTTCCTTTAATTAGTCCTTTGATTTTCTTTTTATAACAGGTTCTTTCTTGTTGAATAACTGGATTCAATACGTTCATCCACTTTAGCGCCTATTTTCTACCTAATATTGAATTCTATGCTATCTAAGTTCAAGCGAAAAAAGAGCAACAAATGACCAAACTTGCTGACAACAGACGATATTTAAACGTGGTAGTGATGACATTTCCCGTCTTAGTGGAGTCCTTTATTCCATAGCTAGTAATTTAAGTATGCCTGAAACGGCAGCCAAGCAATATGATTCAGATGACGTACTTTCCCGTGTTTATGTGATATTTATCTACTAGCCTATCCCACTGCTGCACCCAAACTTATCACATTCGACGTTATACTCACATCATGGTGATTACTCTCTCTATAATGAACTATAACGGCATGAAGAGAGAGTTTAACTTTTCATTCCAACAAATCAACAACGTTGAAATTGTGAAGGGGGCTCTCTAACCAGTATTTATCCTGGAATACCTACTATCCCTTTACTGAAAATGTCAACGGCTGCTACGGACTTCCGAGTCCCAAAACACGGCTCCCTCCTTGCGTACAATACTAAAGTGCCGTTTACATGTGCTCAAAACCCGGGTCAAAGTAGGGTTGCTTCTTGCTTTTTCACTCCTCTTCCCTACGATAGGGAAAAATGCAGGATGGAATTTCGACCCAGCTTCGAACTAGGATAAAACCCGCTAATTACCCATGATGTATTTCGAAGCAGGAAGCTAGTAGTAAACAAACATGGCGGATTTGAACATGCCCGAATCCATGAAAATGCAACCAAATGATCGATGGAGGGATCTGGAACCCCTTAACGATCGCATAATTTTCAAGAAAACAGTAGAAAAGTGCCTATTTTCCCCGGAGGATTTCATTTATTTATTGATCTGCCACATCTAGTTTACATTATAGACTGGTACTGCCATTGGTATGCAAAATAACTAAAATTTCATTTCAATAAAATTTCAATAACATTTTCATTTAAAGTGTTATGGTAAAATTAATAAATTTAATAAGTATAATCAATAATTAAACGTAACATTAAAATTTATTTATAAATTAATTATTTTAGAATTCACAGATAAAAATTAATTTATATCTATGATTTTTTTTTATATATGCATGACTAAAAATTACTGAAACAAAATTGAAATAAAAATTACATTTTTATCTTATAAAAGGATTTATTAAAACAATAAGTATCTTACAATTAATCTTATAATTAAAAAATTGCACCTATCAATTGGAAAATTCTTTTCAGTCTTTATTACTCCAGGAATTTAAAACAATTTCTTCCCACCAAACAGAGCTTCGAAATTTTGCCCATATTCTTCGTTGGGGAAAAACTAAATTTAGCGTTGAAGCCACAGATCGTACGATTATATCTAATATCCGCAATAATCTTCTAGTTCTTATATTCTTTTTTTCCACTCTATTTTCTAAATTTATAAAAATATTTAAAAAAACATAAAAAAATCCTAAACGTTCCATGATTATCAACAGCGACTGACATGTGTTGCATTTAAATAACAAATAAACAAGGAATGATGGTGTATGATGATCACTTCCGCAGAATCATGTGATGGCCTTTACATCCGGTAAGGTGGGTAATAGCAGAACGAAAATGTTGTCCCGTGTAAACGGACTTCAAGGGACTTCCCTGTTAGCGGATAAATCACGGATATTATTGTTGTCCATGTAAACGCAGCTTAAACAAGAATGCTCGAGGATAATCTTAAGTGAACTGGGCAACCACCCTATCTGTTATCACGGAATGTATTAAACGCCGCATCTTTCGTCATCTATTCGCTATCCTGTCTACATATTGCAGTGCAGTGGAGTTCATCAATCTTATTTGTTAAATATAAAAATATATATTAACCTTTTCCTTAAGGGGTGGGATAGCATGTATCCCAAGAGTACGGGCCAAATAAGGAATATATATATACATATATATATCTTACAAATGTAAATAGAGAATTTTAATAATTCAGGTAAAAAGCTAACTAAGAATGAGTAAATAAAATTTAGGCGCCAAGCTGCTCACAAAATTTTATTACATAATATTAGATAGTTGAAAATTAACAAACAACTGCGGACTGATGCGACCATATAATACTATAAACACATATATCAATAAGGTAAACAGAATAGTACTGAAACAGAATGGAAATGGAAGCATTATAGTTGATGACTGGGGAGGAAGGGTTGTGACCCCCAACCCCGGTTAAACATGTTTTAAATCCGGATAATACTCCCGGTGGTTGGCTACAACACCAAAACCTTATAGTAACCTTATAACGTAAAATATATTTTACGTTTATATTTATTTAGTTTTTAGCGTTATAATTAGTTTTATTATTTAATGATAATCTCTGGGTTAATTTGTTTGTTTCACTTTAATTGTTTTTTCACTTTAATTGATCTATAAGGTTTTGGTGTTGTAGCCGACCACCGGGGGTGTTATCGGGATTTAAAACATGTTTAACTGGGGTTGGGGGGATCACAACCCCCCCCCCCCAGTCATCAACTATAATGCCTCCATTTCCTTTCTGTTTTAGTATTACTCTGTTTACCTTATTGATATCTGTGTTTATAGTATTATATGGTCGCATCAGTCCCCAACTGTTTGTTAATTTTCAACTATCTAATATATACACTGAAGTGCCACTGAATTAGGGATACCTACCTAGTAACGAGTTGGGCCTCCTCTGGCCTTGATAATGGCTGCCACACGACGAGGCATAGATTCAACAAGTTTCTGGAAACGTTCCACGGGAATGGCTTGCCAAATATTGGCTAAAGCTGTCCATAATTCAGTAAGGTTCTTTGGTGCTGTGTGATGGCCTTTCACGCCTTGTTCCAAAACATCCCAAAGATGCTCAATAGGATTTAAGTCTGGGCTTTTAGGTGGCCAATTCATGACAGAGAAGTCAGAGGAATGCTCATCCAACCAGCCAGTAGCCAACCGGGACTTGTGAGAGGTACAGTTGTCTTGCTGGAAAACTCCATTTCCTTGCGGATAACAGAACAGCATAAACGGATGGAGGTGATCACCCAGCAACTGTACGTACCGAATTGCATTGAGGGAGGTTGGTACCCGCACCAAAGATCCCAAACTGTGCCACGAAAAAACACCCCAGACCATGATTGAGCCACCATGCCCTTGTACAGTTCCAGCCAGGCATGCAGGATCCATGGCTTCATGAGCCTGACGCCATATTCTCAGCCTCCCGTCGGCGTTAAGTAGTAGGAATCGAGACTCATCACTCCATGCTACTCGTTTCCAGTCCTCTACACTCCAGTCTCTGTGCTCTCTTGCCCAGGCAAGACGTGCAGCCCGATTGCGAGTATAGAGCAATGGTACTCTCTTAGATCGACGGCTCCCGAAACCCATACGGTGAAGCGAGCGTTGCACAATCCGTTTACTGACTGTACGACTGGCACCGTCATTAAACTGGGTGGTAATTTGAGCTAATGTATGGCTTCGCTGGCTACGTACAATACGCCTGAGCCGTCTCTCACCACGCACTGTCAAGGCTAATTGTCCTTTGCAGTTTGCCCGATCGCTAGTTATTTTTCCACCATCCATGTATTCTTGGTATACTCTTGACACTGTCGACCTTGAAAATCCTAGCTGTCTGACGATTTCGGAAATTAAATGGCCCATGCGTCGCGCACCTACGATTTGACCGCGATCGAAGGCGTCTAAATCAGGCAGTTTACCCATACTGGCAACTCCAACAACTAATTCAGAACAACCACAGTACGCGCTATATATGCAGTTACCACAGCGCTCTCACTTGCGCACACATGATGCGCAGTGCTACACAATTTACATAGGCTTTGCTATCCCTAATTCAGTGGCACTCCAGTGTATATATATATATATATATATATATATATATATATATATATACACATATTCATATACATATACAGTCGGACCTCTATTTAACGAAGTCACTAAATCCGGAAAAAAAGTTCATTATATGGAAAATTCGTTAAACAGAGTTTAACCTTTTAAAATACTTTAAACTACACAAAACAGATTTTCAATTCATAAATACTAAATATTATTTAAAATTTAATTAATCACACCTTTATTTTGTAAATTAATATCTATTTGTTTGCACTTCGCTATTTGGAGGTTTTTTTACGAAGAAATTCGCAAAATGTTCTTGGTTCCAAAGAAAAGTTCGCAAAACAGAGGTTCGTTAAATAGAGGTCCGACTTTTTATCCATCTCTCTCTCTCTATATATATATATATATATATATATATATAGATTACAAAAGTCAGAAAATAATTCACTGTAAACATATACTAAACAAAATATATACTAAACAAAACTATATTTCGAAATATAATAATAAATCAGTTTAATCGATTTATATACCTTTACTCAAGGGAAGTAGATTTAAGGGAACAGTTGTCTAGTTTTATAACACTGGCTAATTCCTACGGATACCCAATGAATTTTATAAAACGGATAACTCGAGGGTACTTCGATATGACATCATTCGAATTTAACAGACTCAGAGTTACTGCGATTTAACATCTATCATATATTACTAACATCAGGGAGGATGATGTATCGTTTTTTTGGTAATGTGATTGGTGTCTATTGTGAATTGTAAAAGAGGAATGTAATAGTGTAAGTTTTAGTTGTGTTGATTAATATTTTCAAAAACTAGCTGTATTATATTATATTTCCAGTGTTCTTTCTCTATTTTGTTTCATTTGTATTCCAATTGAGTAGTATGTATGGTTGTGCGATGTCCTGTCTACCGGGAGTGTTTGTCTGGCATTTGAAACTAGTTCAACCGGGGTAAGACAGGTCGCAACCCCTGTCTGGCCATTTTTGGACATTGCTCCACATTTTTTCTTTTCTTTCTTTATTATATTTTGATCTTTTGTAATATATATATATATATATATATATATATATATATATATATATATATATATATATATTATAGAAAACCCCCCTTAATGGCCGCTTAATGGTCTTACAAAGGGGTATGAAATTTCCCGTTCTAAAGAGGGAATCGGAAAAATGGGCCCCGTAAGCTAAAGGTTAAGATAACACAGATGAACTTTTATGAAGATCATTAACTCATTTTCCCTAAAATGGCTCTAAACATTATGAGACTACTTTTACCTTTCTCCAAAAAAAAGTTTTCTTATGTAACGTTTGTTTGATTTTTTTCTATTCGTACAGACAAGAATGTGTATATTTTAACTGTGTTGGAATTATTTCAGATTCCGAACACTGTCGCTTGATTTAGCATAATTTATGCAATATATTATGTTAAATCAAGGTTGTTTAACCTGCGGTCCGTGGGCCGTATGCGGCCCGGCACACCATATTTTGCGGCCCGCACATGATATAACAAATATAAATCATACAATGTTGTTGATATGTTTCACCATTTTTCTAATCCTAAATAAATTAAAATTAATTCAAAATCATTGCATACCAAGATTATAATATTACATGCATTACATATACAATGTATTCTTTATTTTCATAATAAAACTAAACTTTTAAATGTAGTTGACTTTTTTATGTGGCCCAGATGCTGCAAAACGTTAAACACCCCTGTGTTAAATCAAGCAAGAACGTCTTCAAAGTTTTCAGATCCTAAAATTGCTGTCATGAATATCTCAGGTATACGTATCTATAACATAGAAATTCTTGGTTTTTTTCAGGCTACTTTATTTTCTTTTCTAAACTGGTGCTTAAATATTCTGGAATAATGTTAATGGTATAGTTAAAGTTCGAGTTACCACGTTTTTATTAACTCGCTTTCTTGTTTGTCCAGTACAAATCTGGCAATCGATTTTTAACTAACTTCCCGACTAATTAGACATTTGAAACTTTTAGAATAGCTCAGAACACGATGACAATACATTCTTTTAATACTTTAAAACAGAATACATGTGAATGTAGTTTGTCTGCAAAAATATTGTGCGAAAAATTTAAAAAAAAATTATAAAAGTTAGAAAAGACTAGAAAGTGATAAAAATTAAATAAAGGAAAGTGAAAAAGAATAATTAAGTGAAAGTTTGTGCAATTAAGAGAGAAAAGGAGAGAAAAATAAAAATAAATAAAAGTGAAAAATAATTAAATAGGAAAATATTAAAATTGTGATTTGGCAAAATAAGAGATTTTTCCAGTAAGTTTGGAGCAGTCAAACTCTCCGATGCGCAGTCCTTCCAAGTTTCTAACTCGACTTAATGCGACTTAAGCCCGTCCCTTGACGAAGAATTTTTTTCCGAGGTACAGAACTGCGTGGTTCACGGTACATCCTTCACAATGCAGGCCGATCATTTTCTTTCAAGTTGATAGGATTAATTCATCAAAAAATTTTTTTAAAGTATTTATTAATACATAGAATTATCAAGTTTATACGATTCAACAGAAAATTTAAAAACGTGGGATATAAAAAGTTATTTTTATCTTGTAATTATTTTACATTTATAATGTGTTTTGAATCAATTAAATATTAAAGTCATTTTTATGATGATCCCCCTCCTACTTTATTCGGAAAGTATTTATGAAAAGAATTTTTTTCATTTTTAATTAAGAGTACAAGGGATTTTCAGCCTCGTTTTTTTTATAAATGTTCAATATTTTATTCTGTATACAAAATGAGAATAATTAATATTATTTTCTACTACATTGAGGACACTTACAGTATTCACAAATAAGTATTTTGTGGAAGAATAAGTCCTGTGTTTTTAAAAAATTCTGTCAGAATTATTCAAAATGTTCCATGCGCATTACTTACCTTCTGATTTCTTCCAAAATTCTCAGGATTGTTAATGGAAGTATTTTCTAGAAACCTGTGTATAATTCTTTGAAACCACACATATTTTTACACTATGAAATGAAACAAGAACATTCAAAAACGACATGCAGATAAAAAAATTATTATTTATGGCTTTAGATTCAAATAAATAAACATTAAGTGCACAGTTATATATATATATATATATATATATATATATATATATATATATATATATATATATATATATATATATATATATATATATATATATATAACAGTTCCGTAACTGACTGACTGACAGATAACGCACAGACAAAACCGCTGAACCTAAAGGGCTGAAGTTTTGCATGGCGATTCTTTTTATAGTCTAGGGGTGCACTAAGAAAGATTTTTGAAAAATTCTTCTTAGAATTTTTAAATAAAATTTTTAAGTTGTTTTTGTAACTTTTTTTATTTTTCATTTAAAATATTAATTTGAGGGTTATAAAATTTATATGAGAAATATCATAAAAATTCCTTTGAAATGAAATCTTTTTCGAATCTTTACCTCCCTTTTCTGATTTTTGGTGAATTTTTAAAGATTAATTTTTAGAATTTAATTTATTAAATGCTGATCACGTGGTTTCTTTTCTTTTTGTGATACTTTAAATTACTTTTGCATCACGTGCATAACAATGAAATAAATTGGACAATTTTTTTTCTATCTTAAACGGCAAATGTTTGGACATTATAAAAAAAATTAAAATACAGTAAAAGAAATGTTCCTCAAACTGTACTATATTAACTGAAAAGTATTATTTAGCATGTTCTATTAGATTTAATTTCAGTATTTTTCTTCTACATTATTTTGTGTATAAAAATATCCATTACGATTTTTTTATAAATATATATTTTTTGGCATTAACTGCATACATTGACCTTTGTATTTAATTTGAATGCAACCCGTAGCGAAACACGGGTATTCAGCTAGTCTATATACATAAAACAGTTTCGTAACTGACTGACTGACAGATAACGCACAGAGCAAACCAATGGACATAATGGGCTGAAATTTTGCATGGCGATTCTTCTTATAGTGTAGAGGTGCACTAAGGAGGTATTTGAAAAATTCTTCTTACATTTTTTTAAATTAAATTTTTAATCTGTTTTTGTAATATTCTTTAAAGTTTGCATTTAAAATAAAAATTTGAGGGTAATAAATTTATATAACGAGAAAGATCATACAAATTCCTTTAAAATGAAATCTTTTTCGAATCTTTACCTTCATTTTCTGATATTTGGTGAATTTTTTAATATTAATTTTTAGAATTTAATTTATTAAATGCTGATCACGTGGTTTCTTTTCTTTTAATTTTGCGTCACGTGCATAACAACGAAATAGACAAAAAAATGTCTTTCTAATGCGGCAGATGATTGAGCATAATCCAAAAAAATATTAACATACAGTAAAAGAAATGTTCCTGAAACTGTACTATATTAACTGTACTAAATTCTTTAGTATCTTCTATTAGATTTAATTTGAATATTTTCTTCTACATTATATTTTGTGTAAAAATATCTGTTACGATATTTTTATAAGTATATTTTTTCTTTTTTTTACATCAATTGCATATATTGATTATTGTATTTATTATAAATATATATATATACATAATTTTGGCATTAATTACATACATTGATCGTTGTATTTAATTTGAATATACTCCATAGCGAAGTACGGGTTTTCAAATAGTATTTATATATAATACGATAAACTTATATTGAAAAAATTAAGGTTTTTAAAGGATTTCCAATTCACATGGTGCATTTTAACAAAATTCTAGGATATTTGAAAAAAAATTGAAAAACAGGCATTTTTCTGTCAAAATATCCTTATGATGAATCTTAAATGTAGTAAAAAATAATACAAATTATTTTCATTTCTGTGTATGTAGTTAAAAATTGAGAATTAAAAAATTCGAGATTGAATATAAAGATTTTAATTTATCATAATTACATAAGATAATAAGAATTCTTAATAGACCCAGGTACAAATTTAATAACAAGGAGCCATGTGCATATCCAAAGTATCATTGCCAACGACCGAACAAAAGAAAAAAATAAATAACATGATCCTTTCACTCCATTATCTAGTGACAATACTGTATATTTGGATAAGATATATTCGTGCGAAAAAAACATTTATTTTATCGAAAAGTTTGCGAGTGAAATAAATGGACTGAAAAATGATATTTTGAACGTGCACCTGACTATAATTTTGTTTTTCGATTTATGGAGCAAATATTCATACTGTTCTTTCAATTATTTTCCACGCCATATATTTATACACTAGAAAACTGCATTCTGAAAATTTGAAACGTTTAATTCAAATTTTGATGTACTTGCAGTTTTTTATAAATGTCACCTCATTGTCTCTAAAGTTATACAATTTTACATGTGGTTCAAACATATTTAGGTTTTAGGGATAATCTTGTTAATTAATACATAGTAATTAATTTCAAAGATAACTCTTTAAAATTTGTGAGAGCCATATTCTGATACTGATAAAAATAATTGCGTTAATGTAAAAATTTTGCTTTTAAGATAGCGTTTTTAGAGTGTGATAAAACTTGCATAATTAACACAGAACCATAACACAGTCCCATATCACACGTTTATTGAGCCACAATTTTTTTGCCTTTAGAGATAAAGTATATTACGAATGCCATAAATAATTTTTTCCATTTAAATGAAAGGAAAACAAAATTTGATATATCAAACTCCCAAATTCTATGCCTGAAGTGAAAATAGGGTGGTAATGAAGTAAAACAATAATAGTTCAAGGGTCATTAATGAGAGGTATAGTGACTTTATATGTGTACATTGCAAGAAGATGTTGTGTATGTTCTGACAATGTTAACAATTTGAAAATAGAATAACTTCACTTTTTATCAACTTACTTGACATGCAGAAAAACCAGAAAAATGTTACTTTGTTAAAGTTTCTCACTCTTGAGTTTCTCCCACTTGAGCATTGGAGATGGGAAACTGAAAGACTGAATCAGTTCTGTAAAACTGGAGCAACGTTGAACTTATATGGAACCCACGATGATGAAATTTTCAGTTCAGCTACCGTAAATGATAGATCGATTTCTGCCACGTGGAGACCAGTTCATTAGCTGAACACTGTTTACTGGAACTGCATAAAACTTGCAGATATATCTGGAACCACATACCAAGCACGAAACGCAGTAGGTAATTAGCAAGAAGCACTCTGTTGAAACTGTAACATTGGGACTTGGAAAATAAAGATTATGTGCCTTTTAGCACTCTAGATGAGGAACGAAACTGGATCACGCATGCAGAAGACAAGGAAATTGGCACACACAAAAATTTCTTGAAAAATACCGGTTTATTGTGTTTCTTCGAATACTTATAAAATAATATCATCAGCATTACACCTCCAGCCAGCCAGTATCGTGGAAAATGTCCGAAGACAAAAATTCGAGGAGACACGCTCCAATATTGCAAACAGCATTCATCCTCGCTAAAAATCGTACTCTTTTTTATGGAGGGGAAGCAAACCTTTTCTACCCAAAGCCTGCTCACTCAAGCCTAGGTTAATGTGCTTACTCTGATAAAGAGATCCCATTTCCTTTTAGTCTAAACAACAAAATAAAGTCTGTAGAAGGGGATAAGTAATAGAATAATAAACACTAGCTGTAGCAAAGGACTAAATTAAAAGAGAAATTAATCTAAATGCGATTATATTGTTATTATCTTTAGGAAACATCGGCGTATGAAGACATGTAAGCTATTGCACACGTGGGAAGTAGTTTTTTTGCAGTTAAGTTGAGAAATCGAATCGCGCTGCGAAATTCGAATGAGGGAATCGATTCTATAATTGGAAAATGTAAATATATTTAGCTATTGTAGATATTAACAGTATAATCGCTTTAAGCATGCAATATGTGTCTGGAAAATAGTTATATTTTAAATTAATATTAATTCATCTAGCAATTAATTGTTTAAAGATGAAATTAATCAAGTTAAGTTAATAGCGGTTATAATTAAGTTTTTAAATTTTAGAGTAATTAATTTTACATAGTGGCATTATGCCCCAATGCCGAATCTGTTTTAATAAACCAATTTACTTTTTTATCCAAATTTTACCAAAATCTTTCGAAAATACTTTGTAAATTTCTCTGCGAGAAGTACATAACGCCTCACTCAAAATCCATTCTCCTAATTTCATGCTGTTCTTTAATATTATTTGAAACAAAACTGTATCACTGATAAATAAATGTGGAAAATAGATTCTCTTCATATCTATCTGTTCATCTACTCTTTGAAAAGATACTAAAAAAAAGCTGAAACAAAAATAATACATTTTGCTTTATAAGCAGTATTAACAAACAGGAGATAGTAAAACTTTTGTTTTTCCGTAACAGCTTGTTTCTTGATCAAAAACAATTACTTAAGCAGCAATGCATAGTGTAATATGCGTCTGGCATTTTTCGTAACGGTTACGAGCCTGTTTTCTGAGATGAGTAACAACATAGGTTTTCATAAGAGCTCTAGTCTTATTTTATCTCGTTTTATATTTGCTTTCATATGAAGCAGACATATTTAAATTATTTTATCATTCAAAGAGACTCTTTTCTTATTATTATGCTTAATTTTCTATATATAACGCTACAGATATATAAAAGCATTCACAAGAAATAATGGATCTAGGAAAAGAAATTTAATCAAGAAAATCCACTTAAATATTTTGAACTTAAATACAGTCTACCCTTCATGTTTTGAATCATTGTCACCATTTCCTGAGATTTATTTTATTTGTTTGGCTCGAAATTATAAAATCATACCATAAAAACTAATTTCGCACTATGCCAGGAAGTTTTATGATTTTTCAGAATTTTATTTTCGTGAGCAAGAATACGTTGCATAAAGATTTATATTTTTTGCTGATGAAAATTGAAATAGTTTTTACTCGCTATCCGATAAAAATACAAAGAAAATATGCGCAGAGATTTCAATTTTATGTTTCCGTAATTTTAAAACTCGCCTATATCTATTTAAATAAACATCCCCTGGAAATGCATATATAAATTGATACAGTTGTCAATTTTTTGATTTCCCGGTAAAATTGTTTGAGAGATACATTTTAAATTATTCAAGGGTATATTTCAACATAAATGTAGATTCAACTAGGCGCCAGTTTCTATTTGGAAAAACATTACAATCTTATATACTTCAAAAAAGTAATTACAAATGTTATTGAAGAAAAATAATTCGAACTCGCTATTATTTCGTTCAGAAAAATTGATCAAAAAAAGGAAAAGAAAAAAAGAATATTGAAGTTCCAAAAATATACCAAAAATATAGAATTTCCAACAAATGTTATTTTTTTGAAGTAAAAGGATTTAAATATAATCATTGGTGCTTTTATTTCACTGAGAAGGAATTTTTTTCATATTTTTAATCATCTGTTGCTTACGATTTTCCGTAATTTTCTCAATGTATATTGATGGAATTGAAGCAATAGAATTATAAGCTAATTAATTTTTGTTTCAATTTTTATGAAACTGTCATTTCAAAATCACGGATCTTACCAAACTCTAAAAGATGTCTTAATAAATATGTCGCAACTTGATCTTTTATTTTATATTATTTTATTTGAATACGTTATAAATTTCACCGTGTATTTATTTCTTCAAACACAATTCCAGCATCTAATGTAGCATTTCTAACAATTTGATAAACAAAAAATATTCTTTTTAAGTAAAAGGATTTATATACAATCATTGATGCTTTTATTTCAATGAAAAAAAAATTTTTTTATATTTTTAATCATCTATTCTTTACTATTTTCCGTAATTTTCTCAATGTAAATAGCTGTAATTGAATCAATAGAATTATATGAAAATGTAATGTGTAGTTAATTTTTGTTTCATTTTACATTAAACGGTTTTTTTAAAATCAAGGATGTTACCTAACACTAAAATATGCCTTAATACATTAGAATATGTCCAAACAACCTTTTTTTATATTTTTTCGTTTGAATACGTTACACATTTCAACGGGTACTTTTTTTTCAAACACAATGCCAGCATTTAATAGCATTTCTAACAAATGAATAACCAATAAATATTCTTTTTAAGTAAAAGAATTTATATATGATCATTGATGCTTTTATTTCAACGAGAATGAATTTTTTATATTTTTAATCATCTGTTATTTACGACTTTCTGCTAATCCCTTTGACTTATCACCAACCTTTATGATTCCTTTGCAATTCGTAATAGAATGCCTTGAATTCATGATTTTTTGAGAGACAGAGTGATCAGGGTTAGATTTAACAATTCCATGTCGAGTGGATTTAAGATGAGTCAAGGTCTTCCACAGGGCTCCGTTTTGAGCCTTACTCTTTTTGCTAAGTTCTTGAGTGGCATCGAGAAATTTATCTCCAGGAGATGTGAAGTGGGCTTGTTTGCTGACGATATTGTCCTATGGGACTCCGATGATAATATTGCGGACTTGAAAAATAATGTCAACCATACATATTGACGTGTGGAACTTCGCTGAAAGCCACAAATTGTTTTAATCCTTTGAAATCCACTACCAGTTTCTTTACAACAAATAGAAGGCTGTACGGTTATCAGCCCAAGATTTTTTTAAATAACCAACCTCTTTGGTGGACAGGTATCCAAAATACCTGGGTTTTGTTTTGGACCCCGAGAATACAGGGAGTAAACACATCGATCCGATCATCTTGTGGAAAAAGGCAGAAAACGCCTGACTATCCTGAAATACATCTCCGGACGTGACTACGGAGTAGACTCGTTTACGCTTCGAAATATTTACATTGCGCTCGTAAGACCTATCCTGGAGTATGGCTTCCCAGTTTATTGCTGTACTTCTAAAGCTATGTCCACACTTTTGCGCTTTTGCGTTCGCTTTCGCTTTCGACATGACGCACGGAAAGAGAAATGTGTGGCATGCTCAGAGCGATGCGTCACCACCTGGAAATTCCAGGACAGCGCATGCGTCGCGATAGAGCATGCGATATCGCAAGCGTATCCAAGCCGAGAGTATTTTCTTGCAGAATTCCATGCGCTTTTCTATTCTGCAAGGCAGTTTTCAAGCCAGTGTTCAGAATGGCACAGTCTTCGGAAGAAATTATTTTATTCATGATTACAGAAATTTACCGGCATTGTGGGATGTCAACAACTCCGCATACACAAATAAAATTATTAATACATTTAATATATTTTATATAATTATTTAATAATATTTAACGTGTATTGTTTTAAAATAAAAACTAAATATATTTTTAAACAAAGCAAATTGAAAAAAATTTTGAAAACTTGAACTATATCATTGAAATTTTCTTTTGAAATACAGGGAGAAGATTTCAAAAATATGTATCAGCTAATTTGTTATTATAAAATACTGAATTGTTGTGATGATAATTAATAGTTTTAGAAATAATTAACGTTTATATTAATATCGGGGATTGAGATAATAAAGCAAGTAAGTAAATTTTAGTAACGGCTATGCTTTGTATAAATAAATTTATTAAGCCTCTGCTAAATATATGTGAGGGTTAAACTTGTGGTGATCAAATATTAATTGATTTGATTAATGTCATCGCATTTGGAGAAGTGTGCGCAAATTTCTCTAAATGTTTTGACATTGAGAAGAATTAAGTTGAAATAGATCATCACATGTTGCACCTTATTATTAAAAATATTGATAAATTAATAAGCCTTATTTATAAACCTTGTGAGTGGCTGGTACGTTTTTTTGCTGGCGAATTTTAATTCAAAGGTTGGAGAAATTTTGTTAAATGGTATAGGTTTTGGAAATATTCAATTGTTTCCTTCTTTCCCTAAAACACCCTGTGCCTAGCGACAGGCTTCGGTCGCCTTCTTTTGCTGTCCGCTGTCCTAGGAAATTTGATATGCCCGGTCTTCGCCATTTCTTAGTGATGCACAACCAAGCTCCCCCCCGAGCCAGAGAGGAGAAAAGATTTGGATTATCAGAAGGTGCGGAAGGGTACAGCGTCCTGTGGATGGTAGCGCGGAGAAAATGTAATATGGCGTTGGTACGAGTTCAGAAAAGGAAATAAAATTAGACTACAGTTCCAGAAGATAGAAAATGGGGGCCTGCAACCTTTCACTCGAACCTGATGTCCCAAATCGTTGGCGCGCTAGCGGACTATTTGTAATCATACAGGCTGTGGACAATTACAAGGAATGGAGCGGTGACTCGGGAGCACAGGAGTTCGAAAAAGATTATTCGGGGATCCTGGAATGAGAGCAGGGGCGTAAAGACCGAGGGGTTGGGGCTGAGGCTCTGGCCTCGGGACGATGCAAAGATCCCGGAGATTGATGTGAGGGCCATGGGTGAATTTCCTTTTTCCTTTCCTTTCTTTTCTTTAAATTCTATCCTTAAACTCTCTCCTTTTTGAATGCTGCAGCAGAGTCATTAAGATTCAATTTAAATTTAAAATTTATTTAATGATTAGCAATTACACATAGAATAATTAAGTTTTTTTATTCGCCAGCCACTTCATTTTTGAGTTATTGGAATTTTCATTGTATTTATTTGATTGTGTTGAGAAGATATAAATTTTAGTTTTACAGCAATTGCATTTTTGATAATTGAATTTGGTATGTCGGAAATATGTTGATTAGAATTGATTACCAGATTGATGGTTATAATGTTAGTGAAATTGTTAATAAATTGTTATTATTAGTTTGTAAAGTGGTGTCATGGCGGTCCTTGCCTTTTTAGTTAATTGTCTGATTTTCAGCTTTAAGTTTTTTTTTTCAATTTCAGCAGATTTGAAGCTTTTTCTTTTAGGTGAAGTAATTTTATTTCTAGGTGTTCTCCAAGGTTAGATAAGTAAATTTATTAGATTTAATTTCTCCTTTTCTTTTTAGCTCATTAATCACCACAGTGATGCAACAGTGCATCGAACCTAGGGTAAATTTTAATTATTATATGTTTATGGGTTATTGCTACACACAACGCAAGTCCTTAAAATGTACTAACCACTAATGGCCAAATGGCATATATTGTTGAAGTAAATTTAATTGAAACGTATTATAAAATGTAAATTGATTTTAAAGTTTGTAAAGACCTATCCTAACATTAATTAGTTAATTATAATATTAAAGTTTAAATAAACCCCAATGTACAAAACTTCGTCGTAACAAATGGCGCCTGTGACCTATCCACGCTGTGCGATTTTTTTTTTTACTTCAAATGGTACAAGTCGTGAAGACTGCTTGCAAATGAGCCATTTTTTTCCATTATCCTTTCTTTCGGTAAGACGGCATGACATATTACATTTTGGTATAGTGGAGGCTTAATTTTATTTTGGCACAGATTTTTTTGGCTATATTATTTTATGTGTTTTGGTTATTATTAAATTTGATATTTTAAACATGATGTAAATTTTTAAGTTGAAATTTTTATCCCATGAAATTCCCCATAGCTTATCATAGGAATTAAAGACCCACTTTGAAAAAAATAGATGTTTTAGTATTATAAAAGCAAGTTACAACCTGAATTCGCGTTTTGCATAACATAATTTTTCCTCCTCCCCCCATGTCATGCATTGCTTGCATCCAAATGCGTATGATCTTGCATTTATCATTTTCATTTGATGATAAATATCATCGACAGATTTTAAATGTAGGCATTTTTTAATCCATCATGGTTTTTCTCGTCGTGTTCTTCATTTAACCCCATGTTAAAGAAAAATGAACGATTTTCATTGATAACTAAATATAATTCTTAACTTCTTACATATATAGAATTTTTTTTATTATATATGAAAATTCAAAAGTAATTCTTCATGGACCGCTTTGCTCAGAAAAGAAGTAAATGTCTCGGTTTAATTCTTTACTTTATATTAAAGAGATTACTTACTTTCTTTCTCTCTCTCTCTCTCTCTCTATTATATATACATTATGATTAGCTAACGATTTTTCTTGAATATTCTGTATACTTCAAAAGTAATATAAATGTTCCTTTTATTCAGAAATAAATTAATATACCAGTGTAATTTTCCACTATATATTTAAGAGATAGAATTTTAATAGCAAGCAATATTCTACCGTTTTCCATTCTTAGTATTTGTTTGGTTTTATTACTTCATAAACAAAGCTATAAATTGTAATTCTATTTCTAATAACTTAGCATATATAAAAAACAGGTCTTCTCTATATACCGCATCACCATTTATTAATTTCTCTATCAAACTACATTGATGTAGAACCTACGTGAATAAGAAAAACCATCTCTATTCGATTACTGAGGTATTACATAAAAAATATTATGTTTAAATTTATATTTATTTTTAGACTTCCTATTTAGATCATTTTCCCCTGCATGTGCACACACACACAGATATATATATATATATATATATATATATATATATATGATGATAAATATGCAAGTAGAGACATTTCTACATATTTATATGCACAGCACCGTACCAAAATTGTAGTCTATTCTTTTTGCACATTCTTTGTTGCTTTACGTAAAAATAGTGATCACCTTACCAACTCCGCGAAATCACAAGAAACGCAGCATCAACCGTCCGACTCTTCCATCTCGTGAGGCATGAACGGTCGAACAAGTGTGGACAACAAATCGAATGCGTCTAGAGGCATGCAGGGAAACATGCGCTAAAAGTAAGTTGAAAGGAAAGACGAACCGCAAGTCGAAAGCGAAATCGAACACGAAAGCGCAAAAGTGTGGACACAGCTTAAGACTAGTCTACAGAAACTTGAGCGGATTCAACTGAGCGTTGCACGGATTATAACTAGTCCTCGAAATAGCTGTCCCAATGACATTGTTCATTTTGAGGCGGATTTACAACCACTCAGATGAAACTCAAATCTTGTGAAATATTTCAACAAACTCCTTAGTTATGGTTCTCAAAATCGAACTTCTGCCTTTCTCAGGGGCTGGGGTAGTAATCAGAGACTCAAGAAAAACAGTCCTTTTATTCAGATAGTCAGTGACAATTTTATCTCCAATACTCTTAAGCCCCATTTCTTGAATCCATGCATTGAACCATCTGAGGGCCTTACCGGGTATACATTCATCTAGATATTCTTGTCCATTTAACAAGTCTTCAGATCTTCCTGTATACCTAAGGCAACTTGCCCTTGAATTGATCAATAATATCCCAGATTATGCTGTACTTATTTATACGGATGGTAGCGGGAATGATAGGACTTGTTCCGGTAGTGGTGTCTTTATTAAGTCTCAAAACAGATCCAATCAGATTGCAAAGGAGCGAGCCGACTTCCTTGCCAAGTCTTCCACAAAGCGTGAAAATGACATTAGTGTCAATATTCCCAAATCTTTTTTTTAAGAAGATCAGGTTTGAGAGTATGGTGGAGTCATGGAACCAAGAATACATCCGCACAAATAATGGTAGTTTAACCAAGAAATTTTTCCCGTCCATTAGAATGAGACTCTCATGCCATCACTTCTTTGCTAACTACAAATTGGCTCAGTTCCTCACAGGACATGGAAATTTTAAGAGCTATTTGAGTAGGTTCAAAATGTGTTCGACGACCCCCTGTGACTGCAGCGTTGGTGGCGAGGAAAATGCTGAACATGTTCTGTTTTTGTGTTCGAAATACCGCAGGGAGAGAAATATTTTTAAATTGGCTCTTAAGGACTGAAATATTAACTAGCCTCCCAATTTCTTTCTGCTCGTTTCTGGGAAGTGTGCTTTCGGCTTATTTTGTAAATTTATTGTAAATATTTGTAATCCTTCTTACTTTCATTTTCTTTGTTTTGTTTTGCCTGTTTCTTCTGTTTTCTTAGTGTTTTATACTTACCTCTGTAAGTCCCGTGTGATACTTTGTGGTACACGGGAAATTTTATGTGTATTTTTTAATAAATAAAAAAAATCAGATTGAAATTAGAACACGGTCCTTTCGCTCTCTGGGGATGGAGAAATCTGGATTCTGTCTGATATCTGGAGTGCCATCCAGCATCTTCTAACTGGCACGGTGTTCGAGATAATACGGGTGTAGCTATTTTGGACAAGCTAAAGCGGCTCTCCTCATCTCGCGAGATTCCTTTACAGTGGATCCCTTCCCATGTAGACCTTGCCGGTAACGAGACTGCTGATACCCTGGCAAAAACAGGTCTTGAAGAGTCAATGGACAGGCCGTCGCCTCTGACATATACTGAACTGTATTCCAATCATAACTGTATTGTAAGGTCTGCTTTCTCCATCCCCCCAGTGCACCATTGGTACCATGGTAATCGCCCCGGTGATTCTCTGTCCCACCGGTGCAGCAGACAGGAGCAAACTACAACAACCCTCTTAAGTAGTGGCCACCTAAGAACATTAACTTACACTAACAAGGAGAAAGTTTTTCCAACTTGTACCAAATGTTTCAAATGCCAAGTCATTCCGGATCATATCCTAGTGTGCTTGGGTCTTGAAAAGGAAGATCTTCTGTAGCGGCCATTGTTGGTCATTGACATCTTGAGAGTGTGCGGTATCATGGACCTAATCTACACTGCTGGCGCACAAATTGCAACACCAAGAAAGACAAGAGATATCACAATAAAATTTATTTTGTAGATAACATGTTGACCAAGTATCAAATGATTAAATTTATAGACTTCTGTGAAGTGTGGTTCCTGCCAAAATCAGTAGCCAGAGTAGCCGCCATTGTTGGAGATCACCGCTGCCACACGCCTCGGCATTGATTCAAAGAGACTTTGGATGAGTTCTTGGGGTACAGCAGACCAAGCAGCTTCCACACGTTGCCAAAGTTGATCTGCTGTGGCAGCTGGGGAGGGAATCTGAGTCAATCGTAGAGCAACCATGGACCACATGTTTTCTATCGGCGAAAGATCCGGAGAGCGAGGCGGCCAGGGAAGCAATTCAATCTGGCGATTGACGAAGAACAGTTGGACAATGCGTGCCACGTGTGGTCGCGCATTATCCCGTCGAAATATGGCTGTGGGCAAGCCCTGAAGGTAAGGAAGGACAACTGGCTCTAACACCTCGGAGATGTAGCGCTGGCTGTTTAAAGTACCGGCAATGCGTACTAGAGATGTGCGAGAGTGATATCCAATACCGCCACATACCATAATACCCGGTGCAGGACCAGTGTGGCGGTGCAAAACGCAGCTGTTCAGCATCCTCTCTTCACGGTGTCTCCAGACTCGAATGTGACCATCGTGGTGTTGCAGACAGAAGCGTGACTCGTCAGTAAAGACAATTTCATTCCATTCTGCCGTCCACATCCTTCTGTCATCGCACCATTGGCGGCGGAGACGTCTGAGGTTCTGCGTCAATGGTAGACAAAGCAATGGACGTCTTGCGGTCAGACCACTCTGCTGTAAACGGCGTCGAATGGTACGCGCAGACACTGGATGATGCGTTACAGACTGCATGTGCTGTGCTATGGTTCGTGATGTGACTGAGCGATCCGTCACTGCCATGCGCACAATTCGCCTGTCATCACGTGAAGTGGTGTGCTGAGGTGGATGCGATCGAACACGCCGGTCCGTCGTACCCTCCTGCATCCAACGATCACATATCCGCATTACAGTTGTTTGGTTTCGTCCAACACGACTACCGATTTCCCTGAAAGATAATCCACAATCTCGGTAGGCCACTATCCTTCCTCTGTCGAACTCAGATACTTGATCAAAAGATGATCGCTGTTTTCGACGAGGCATAATTGATCGTTTTTTTGAAAAAACCACAAGAAAAACACAATTGCCGAACTTGAAATCGTCGAAATCTCCAAGCCTTAAATAGAGCTTTGAAGTGGCGCCACAGGCGCGCTTGATGTGCATCTGCGCTAAAATTCTAATCATTTGCATATCTCACCTCCGCTAATGCATGTTGTAAATTTCATGTTATTTGCATGTTTCCTTCAGGGTGTTGCATTTACAGTGGCCAGCAGTGTAGCTCTGATGGGTGACAGGTATTAGCAACAACAACAACACAACGACTTTCTGTAATTTTCTCAATGTATATATTGATTTAATTGAATCAAAAGAATTGTATGATAGAGTAATGTGTAATTAATTTGTGTTTCATTTTTTATGAAACGGTTGTTTTAAAATCAAGTATGTTACCGAACACAAAAAGATGTCTTAATACATTTTAATATGTCCCAACTGGTCTTTTTTTTATTTTAACGTAGGATTACGTTCCTCCATAACGGTCGTCCGGAAAGCAACATTTCAGACGCTAAAACCGTCCCTCCGTACCCTGCGAGTTATAATTTTGGCAGTGCGGCAAACCCAGTCTGTATCACTTGGACAATCAGCAAACAGTTAAACAGAAAAGTGCCAAAATGCGTCAAACTTTTGATATACATATATGTATATATACATACGTACATATACAGGATGGTCATAAAAAAATCTTTGCCTATATATGGACCTCTAGCGGCTGTTCCATTTAACAAATCGAGATGAGATTTCAGAGTAGTTATTCAGTGGTATGAGCTCGGAATTCTGTGAACTGCAACCAAGTGGCACTCCCAGTTATGGTTATAGGTTGAGAAACTCGAAATTTTCGAATGGCAACGCCCACTTTTTGCCGTCGCAAAATGCTCAGCGCTTGCGAAAACCGTAAGTAGCGTTGGAACGGTACGTGTATGACATAATGCGGACGTGTTATGCTCGCACAAAAAACAGCTCTGCGAACGGTCTGTGATCTCACCCAAGTGGAAAATGTGTAATGCAAATGAAAATTTTCTTTTGTCCGATCTCACCAATCATGTTGTCATCAGTGATTAGTATCTTGCCTCTATCAAATGCAAATTTCCTCCTTGCACCCCGATCTTTGTTGGCCGTTCGCAGAGCTATTTTTTGTGCGTGTATAACGCGTCCGTTTTTTGTGATACACGTACCGTTCCAACGCTTTTTAGAGTTTTCGCACGCGTTGAGTATTTTGCGACGGGAAAAAGTGGGTGTTACTATTCGAAAATTTCGAGTTTCTGTACCTATAATCGTAACCGTGAGTGCCACTTTGTTGCCGTTCACAGAATCCCGAGCTCATACCTTTGAATAACTACATCTGAAATGTCATCTTGATCGGTTGAAAGGTCCATGTATCGGCAAATATTATGACCACCCTGTATATAGATACATATATATGACACATACATACATATATACATACAAAAGAGGAATTCAATGATAAGTAATCCTACGTTAATAACCCGCCGTAGTTTCATTAGAAGAGACTATCTGGAATTTTTGTTTGTTTGAATACATTATACATTTCAACGTGTACTTTTTCTTCAAACACAGTTCCAGCATCTAATATAGCATTTCTAACAAACGAAGATCTAGTGTTATTTTTAATTGCACGTAAAGCTTAAATGCCTGCACGGCTCTAACATTTGATACGTTTAATTCAAAATCGTAGTCCCCCTTTTCAAAAGAATGTACCATTTATTTTGAATCCCAGTCGTAAATAAACGAGTGGAAAATAAATTGTGTCTTGAAAGAAAATGTTGGGGCAGTTTAATGAAGTGTGCTTAAAAGATCTGCAATCAACCGAGTGTAATTGATGTTCGTCTTGTAAATAATTCATCATGTCCGTAAATTAAAAGGAGTATTGCATTACCATTTATTATGCAGGGTTTAAGAAGTGTTGAGTAAATTACTGAGAAGGTCGGAGTAATATGTATGGGAGGACCTAACTCTTGCGTTTGAGTTCCCGCTTAAGACGATATTTCGAAAACCTAGTCTTTATTATTTGAAAAAACGATTAATCACAAAGTAAAATCATTATGAATGATTCAGATATGAAAATAAAAGAATTGAAAACTGGGAAACTAGCAATTTATCTTTCTTCGGAATTTTGCAATTTTAAATAAAAATGTTTGAATGAAACATCTGTAAATTTTTAAACTATTGAAGGAATAGATTTGCTAGAATCACGTGTCATCAAAAATGTATCGGGATATGCCTTTCAGAATGAATTAGGGTTGGTTCGGGCAAACTTAATAGAACCAAGTAGTACGCTACATCGGTGTCACATAATAAGTTGGTCACGTTTCAAGGCATCAAGTCTTGCAGTTAGATCTATTCCACATGTATTGGTGTCGTATAAGAGTTGTGGACTTATCTCCCAACTTTTATTCATTGAGGAGCTAGAGTCAAAACTAGAGAATTCATCATTTGTTAGATTGGCGATCAGTTCGTGATATATCAAGAAATATAGAAATACAATACCAGTATTCGATCTGTTATGATAATAAAAGCACTCATTTGGTAAATGCAAACCTCGTACATAAAAGTTAGATAAGCATCACCATATCTTTTTTTGTCTAAGTTTGCTGAATTCAGTTCATCACGAAAGGGATTTGAATGTGTTCAAATTATATATACTTGTAGGCAAAAGTGGCCTAGTGGCCAAACATTAGTGGCCTAGGGCACTAGTGGCCAAAATTATTGCAAGCTTGAGAAATCTAACATTTTTTCAAGAATAAGCCCCCAAAAATAATATTTTTTCTATGCAACTGATATTTTTCATGTCCATGTGTTAAATTAGTTTAAAGACAAGAAATGATTAAGTTATTGAACAAAAATAATTATTTAATTTTATAAATAATAGCATACAGAAAATGTACTGGTTATCAGAAATCGGCACTCATTTTGGTTCCCTGGAATAAAATGAAATAAATAACAATTTCAAGTTCTTCTGAGCTAAAAAGATAATAAATGAGTACAATCGAACCGAAAAGCATTTAATATGTTGTTGGGCCGCCTCTGGGTTTGATCACAACAGTCACTCTTTTAGGTATGTAATCCACAAGGTTTTGCATGAGGTCAGACTGCCTGGTTCGTACAGCAAAACACCCAGAAAGCCAAATGGTGTGGGGATGCATGTCATATAAGTCAAATGGGAGACTCCATTTTGTACAGGGAACAATGAAGAGTGACCAGCATATAAGTGTGCTGAAGGATCGATTGCTTCCTAGTGCTCATGACATGTTCCCAAGGCAGAAATGGGTATTTCAGCAAGACCTAGCACCCTGCAATACATTGAAAAAGCAAGAAAAACTTTGAAATTAAATAAAATTTCATTAAGCTTCAATTTTGAACTCTAAATCGAAACATTCCTTACTTTAGGTTAAGGCTGGATTTGTAAAACATGGTATTAATGTTCTCCCCTGTCCAGATTTAAATTCTGTTGAGAATTTAAGGAGTATAATTGGAAGGAAAATATCTCAAAATCAACCCAGAATAAAACGAGAGATTTTAATGCCAGTAGTGTATTTCTAATGCTTGATTTTATTCTCTATGCTTAGCATATGAACATTTTATACGTCTAATTCACGTTTACGAATTACAAATAAATATTTTGTTCCTGTTAAAAAGGTAAAAGAGAAAATTGCTCAAATTACAAGATTTCTTAATATCAGTGACCGCAATATCAGTAATCAATGAAAGTGTTACATTTTGATTCTACGCAGATCGAAAATATTTTCAATCTCTCCTTTAAAATATTTTCCCCTTATCAGTCAGAGCTAATTCATGAAACTTCGTATTCGGCTTAGTTTTGGATGAAATTAAATTCATTTCTTTTGTTTAAAAAAGCTATTTTTTATATTTAATACCTGAACTTTTGAAAATTAAAACGTAGAAATGAAATACCAAGAGAAAATGTAGGAAACAAAAGATCACGTATAGTACCCTGAAAAAAATGTAGTTGTATATGTTTAAATTCTTTAGTTCCATAGCGTTTTAAAATAATTTCAGAAAAACCTCCATTATTTTCGTGTACTATGAATATCATTTTGATATCCGTGACATATTCTGTATTTATTCGCCATGCTGGTGTTTAATGTCTGTTCATTTTTTATTTCATTTTCTAATATTGGCTTCAGACATTTTTAAGCTCATTGATTAAGCCTTTTATTCCAGTTTTCTGCAATGCATCGGATTTTCTTGTGTTGTCGCTACTAAAAAAATAATTCTCCTTCTAATTTAGAAGCATAGCCATTTAAAAGAGAGAATTAAATTCTAGATGTTTCAGATTTCCTATTTTGTTTTTAAATGAAATACTAAAATTATTAAATTTTAATTAATACTATATTGTATTCCTTTTTCAAAATATTTTTTAAATGTTCACACCATTAAGTATTTTATAAGCTTTATCCATAGAAATTTTCTTCCAAATGCTGTGTTTAAGTCACAATATTTGCACTCTTGAATTCAATTTCTCCACCTGAGCAAAATCCTATCTGCCATTTCTCACAACTTTATTTACTCTGATCAGTAGAGAATTTTTCGCCAGCAAGTACAAAATCTTAAAAATTTCGCTAACGCACATGTATATGTAGGCTCCTTGGATCACTCAGCGATGCATTTTTTTTAATCTGCATAACAACTTTTCGCAAGTGAAAATAAATGTCAGACCGTGTTACATTAGAGACCTGGAATATTCATTTTTAGAGACATTGCACGGGAAAA
Source organism: Dolomedes plantarius (assembly GCA_907164885.2). NCBI lineage: Eukaryota > Metazoa > Arthropoda > Arachnida > Araneae > Dolomedidae > Dolomedes > Dolomedes plantarius. Next base: position 118,125,068 of record OU015491.1, on the reverse strand, counting down.
TATATCTTATTTTTAAGGATAAAGCATGTTATCGTTGTAAAATTATAGTTTCAAGTATGATATTTTATAAGTTATGGAATTCTGACGTCGCTGAAGTGGAAAAATATGCAAACTTGTAGGTCCTGCAGTTAAGCAAAAACGTTTTGCATACAAGTTGGACAACGAGTAGTTCCATTCAAGAGGATATTAATTTTGTTTCTACCTGTTACCTCATCAAATGCTGAATCTTCACCAAGAAAACATATTGAATATGCAGTAAGTTGTCTGTATTAAATAACTATTTAGATTTATGTTCTGAACTAAAAGACAAACGTTAAAATAATCAAATTACAAATCTCTTTTGAACAGTCAATTGAAGAATCAGTGTGTAAAGCTAACAGCAAATTCTGACCACACATCTCTTTAGACCCCTTTAACTACACTCAGTTTGTTTACAGATATTTTCGTTACAGTTAAAACCTCGTTATATGGAATTTCCTGCGGTTTATGTTATGTCTAATTTCAAACCCAGGACCAACCTTCCTCTATCGAAATTAAATAATAAAAACTGCCACTTTATAGTTTGCAGAGTTTATAACATTATCATTTTTCTTTTTGCTAACAATTCTTTCGAGTTCGAGTGCGGAGAAGAATATTTGAATATTATTTGAATATTTAATATTAGGTGTAAAGTTCCACCTTGGTGACATTTTCAAGCCACTATTATATTTTTGTTTTCCGTCTATAGTTGTATGTTCTTGTTCAGCAAAGAATATATACCTTGTTTTGAATCATCTTATACCTTCTTACTACTATCCCTTTTCCTAATCTCTAGGCTAAATAAAAAGGTGGTTCTTTACTAAGCTACGGGTTTGAAAATCAATGAAGGTCATCTTTGTAGGAATTTGAGGGTGCAATGTTTTCCTTGGCTTTTCTCATTCATCGATACTACTCACTTACGGATTTGTATCAACTTACAACCTATCTGTATCAAAGTCTGTATATATAGTTTTTTGGTTCGCTAAATATCAATCAGGTAAAATCTAAAAAAAATGTTCGTATTCAGAATTTTTTTTCTTGCACGGAAGAAGATCATTTCTTCATCGTACGAAAGCTTATGACAACGCCTGTTTATGCAGTAGATAGTTTTCGTAAAATATGTTTGTAACAAATGACATGATGACTCGCCTACCAAAACACACGACTTCTTAAAATCCTCAATACAGTTTATGGGATTGCTACATGTTTCGAAAATATTAATGGTTCTTTGTCAGCCGAGTAGCATTGGGGTTAATAGTCACTACTGACAATTCACAAATGAGAGGATCATCAAAATTATTTAATATGAATAGGGGAAACAACCGAAAATTCAGGGAGAAATGGTGTTAGAGGTAGTGGTGCGCTCGAAAAGGGAAAAGAAGGGGAAGATGTTTTATGACCACCTCCCCACATACAAAGCCCAATCATTAATAAAGCTAACTAATAAAGCAGGGAATTTTAGGGAAAGGAGGGAAAATAGAATCGAGGGGATGGACTAATCATGGATTCTTGGTTCAACTTTTCTCAAGTTTTCTGTAAGTCAAGTTATTTTCCTGTAAAATGGCACGCAGGAACCTATTAAGTACATCTATACATGATCTAGCAATTAAAAAAGCTAAGAACCATATCATGGAGAAAAAGGTTTTTTTTAATCCCTCGAATTTAAAAAAAAAATGTCTTTTATTCTTATCTCTTTTATACTTATCTGCCTTTTATTCTTATGTCTTTTTAACTTATCTTTCTCTTCATTCTCTTCATTTTTATAAATCGGGGCTTGTGGCGGCCCAGTGGTACAGCGCGCTGGTTTTCGGTGCTGAGGGTGCTCAGATCGAATCCCGGCGTTGCGCCACGAAAAATGCCTCCATTCGTGTTGTCTCTTAATAGGGGGTAACGCTGTCCGCCTATATAGTGCTCCCATAATAAAATGGACAGCAAAACTGTGGCGTAGTAAGGGCGAATGGTTGATTACAAGTGCCTCCCCATTGGTTAAAAAAATTTATAAATCAAATCGAATTCCATTTGTCATTATTAATATTTTACACAATGTCGTTAGCTAAGTAGGTAATTAAGACATTTCAGAATATTCAATAGAATATGCTATTATGAATCTCAACAATAAGTTCCTATAAGCAACAAAAAATCCACATAATATACTAAGAGTCCATAGGGTGTGAGGACGTATTATAATTATATCTGGATTGAAGGTTCTGAGAAAACAATTGAAATCTATGATCCGAGTTTAATGAAATAAAACTTTCCATGGAAATTTTAGGTTATAAACAAGACTGTATAAAATCCCCAATTTTGTAAATGAGAAATTTATCATACGACTCGTAACTACATATTTAAGCCTCATATTACTTTGAAGTAAACCAGGGTAAAAGTATGCTTCTATGTTTTGAAATGATCTAGCAAAATACGTCTAGATATATTATGTTTATATTTAACTTAACCATAATCTTTAATATATTTTATATCTTAAACATGATATTTTAAATCTCAAAATATCTTAAAGATCATGTTTAAGCTACATGCACAATATTTTATAGGAAATAGTAGAGATAAATCAAAATACAACAACAGATAATACTGTTCTATTTTCACTATTTTATTTCAACCTTATGAACTTTTTATAGCACTCAAATGGTTCTTACACATATTTAATTGGTGCAATATGTTTAAGATTATTAATTAGGGTAGGCAGATGTTACAAAATATATGAATGTCAAGGTATAAATGAAGGCGTTATTTCAATAGTGGTCCAACTTCATTTTTTAAGAAAATGAAGTTAGCATCACTTTCGTATTCATACAAGTCATTTCTATCTTATTTTTAAACTGGTACACCTCAAGCTAATTTCTGCTGCCAACAGAGGGTATTACAAATCAGACTTCAGCAGTCATTTTTCAGCACTCTATAGACTTTAAAGGTCTGTATCTCAAAATGAACAAGAATGGAGTTGGACCACTATTCAAATAAGGCCTTCATATATTCATCTAATACCAAAACTCACATTGGTTGTAAATAGTCATAACTACTCCATTATCCGACGCAAAATGATATTCATCATATGACGATATGTTGTTGTTGTTGTTGTTTCTAATCCCTCCTGGTGTAGCGGCGATAGACCAGGGTCATGAGTCCATATATCCTCAGTGGGTTCATTAATAGACTATGATCGGTAAAAAGTCCTCCCTAGATAAATTTAAGCAAGTTAGGATGTGACCAGGAGTGGCCTGCACATTATTACACTTTTTACAAGTGAGAAAGATTTTGTTTTGTCTATCCAATTTTAGGCACCTCAAGTGGCCACTTGCAAACTTAAATTGCAGTCTGTTCAGCTTTATCAACCTTGAAGATAAGCAAATGACGATATAGACTGGCTTAATGTAATTTTCTAAATGTGTAAGCGCAAGATATAGAGAGATCATATTTCAGATTTTTAAATAAATTTCTAGATGTAAGAGACTGGTGTCTTTTTAAAGCTCAAAATGAATTCTTATGATGAGGATATAGAGAGATAAAGGTGTTTCTAGTTACATTATTACTTGCAACCAATCATTTATCTTATCATTTCCAATGATATTCTTCTATGACATTCAAAAAAAAGGTTTGTATCATTGAATTTTCTTCTAAACTATATTTTGGAATTGTTTCTTTTTCCAATAAGAAACAATTTCAAAAGATAGTTTATAGTTTCTTAAAGTTTCTTGACTTCTTAAAGTTGTCTTCTTTAAGAAACTTTAAGAAAGGAACTTCTTAGTTCCTGTCTTAAAGTTTCTGGACTTCACGTAAAGCATCGACAATATGTAGAAATATACAAATCACCTGCGGTTACTGCCGATAGAATGAAGCTTTTAAAATCAATATTAAAAGAACATTGTTGGCTAAAAATATTAGAAAAAAACTTAGGCTATGGTATAACCACGTTTGATAATATGCTATTAAAAAAATAGCTTTCATTTACATAAAAGTTTCAAAAAACTTTTATTGGGTCTATACGACGGAAAGATTTGCATATGGCAACATTTTATAAAATCATTCGACCTCAAGGAAAAAGAGATGCGTTCGTGACTTTATTTCGCGAAGAAAATTCCTGCATTTACGTTACGCAAGGTAAGAAAACTCGAAGAAAATGTCTAGCAGACACACAGAATCTGGATCAGTCCACGCTCTTACCAGTAGCAGCACACGAAATTACCTCCACCACTTACTCTGAACTATTGGCTGGATTTACTGAACTGTAAGAATATTACAATTTTTATGTAACGCATAGATATTACTGGAAGATTCTTACAGTGGGAAATTTAGATCACATTTTGTTACTGAACTATATATTTTAATGTACAGGGTGGTTATAATCAAAGTTCCACTTTGAAATGATCATAAAAAAACTACTGGACCAAATGTTATCAAACTTGGTAATAGTTTAAAGGAGGTCATGGGAATTTCTTTTCCAAAATAAAAAGTTCAAACTCACCACCAGGGAGGAAATGGCGCTGTATGCAATATTTTAAAATGAAATAAGGGTCAGAATCTAACTTATTCTTTTGTTACACGGGTTTAACATTTTGTATACCCTTAATAAACATTGACCTAAACAAAATTACCATTTAAAGTATGCGCATTCCGGAAATCGTTTTCTTACAGATCGTTAATTTGTGAATTTTGAATCCTGAATTCGGACCATCACATGAATATATCGGTTTAAAACGTTTTTAATCATTTCTAAAACGAAACTGTTTGTGGGGTTATGCAAAACCGCAATGACTTGTAATTGGCTTACGGCAGGAGTAAGCAAATGATTTATGCAGATGCGCTTTACACGTCATTTGATTTTCAAGATAAAAGTGAGCCTGTTTGTCAGAGTTCTCATTGTTACGAATCGACAATGACTCTAACCATGCAAGACCATGCTTTTCTCGTTAAATGTTACTATGAATGCCATAGCAATTAACGACGTGCTTTGCAAAGGTATCGTTCAATAAGAGGAATACGCCGAGGGCCAATGACACCACAGTGTTAGAGAAAAATGATGGCAAAGTTTGAAGTCACAGGTTTGTTATCTGTTGCACCTGGGAGGGGAAGGAAACCTGCTTCTGTGGAAACCGAGGAAGCTGTTGCATTAGCAGTCGAGGAAGCAACAATAGAAAGCACACACGGTACTTGCAGCGTAGTGCTGTCGCACGTTGAATGGACGTACCAATAGTACGGTGTCCAAAATTGCCCGTAAAGTGCTGCAGTTCTACCCACACAAAATCAAACATGTTCAAGAACTTAAACGTAACGATCCTTCCGCAAGAGAATCTTTCGTTTTGGAATTCCTTACACGGATGGAAATTGATGAATATTGGCCATGGAACATTTTGTGGACAGATAAGCCTCATTTTTACCTAAATGGCGATGTCAACACCCTTAACTGCAGGATTTGGGCCAAAGAAACCCCTCATGTTATCTACCCAATTCCATTGCATTCTCCTAAAGTCACCGTTTGGTGTGGTATGACAGCTAGTTTCATAATTAGACCATTTTTCTTTGAAGAGCAATCGACAGCTGGACCTGTTACATGACTGTGACTGTGGCTCGCTTAGAGTCAATGTTAAGATGTTTCGTGATACCTGAACTCCAGCAACATGGCATTTTAGACACCACGATTTTTATGCAGGACGGGGCCCCACCGCACATTGGTACATGTGTCACACTGTTACTTAAGACACATTTCACGAATGAACAAATTATAGGCCGAAACTCCCCCCCCCCAAAAAAAAATGGCCATCCCGGTCACCAGACCTCAACCCCTGTGACTTCTGGCTGTGGGGTTATCTCAAAAGCACTGTTTAAGATCTAAACAATTATCTAAAGAATTTGACGGAATTGAAAGATGCGATACACCGACATGTCCGTAACATTCCTCCTGATATGCTAAGAGCTACTGTATAGAATGCAGTAATGCGATTTAACTTGCTTTCGAAAAATGGTGGACGCCACATTGAACATGCTTTGTATCACATTTCAGAAACGATTAAACACATTTTAAACAGATGTCTTCATGTCTTATTTCGTTTAGCAATATTGCATACAGCGCCATCTACCCCCTTGTGGTGAGGTTTTGAATTATTATTATTATTTTTTTTTTGGCGAAAAAAAATTCTTATGACCTCCTTTAAACTATTACCAAGTTTGACAACATTTGGTCCAGTAGTTTTTCTTTTATGACCATTTCAAAGTGGAACTTTAATTATAACCACCCTGTACGTTTTAGAGAGTCTCAGAGCATTATTTTTTTACGATAATTATAAATATGAACTATTTTACACTAAATGATTCTACTATTTTTAGTCTTTTGAGTCTCTTTTTAAAGAATCTTGACTATAATACGCACACGTGTATAATACGCATGCTTCATTTTGCACGAAATTTTCGGAAAAAATTCAAATTCGACTATAATACGCACCCATAAACTATCGATATTTTATTTAAAAAATGCACAAATATTTATTAACATAAATAAAATTTGTAATAAAAGTAAACGAAAACGTCAAATTCGGAAGAAAAAAACTTAAATTTTTAATTCAAAACAAACAATACTGTCAATTTATCAGTCTCAATCACTTTCACTAGAATACATCTCATCTATTGTTTGTCGCTTATTCAATGTTTAAAACAACGTTTTTTTGTACACGAGTATAATATGCACCCTCATTTTTGCGGACTAAAACGGGAAAAAGTGAGTATTATACTCAAGATTTTACGGTAATTAAAAGATTATTAACACTATATAGCTCCAAGACTCTGCAAGACCTTTGCTTAACAGTCACCACGGGGGTGAAATCAAGAGGATGGTCTGAAGTCCAATGGTGATCAGCTGACGTAGATTTCTCAACACCCATTTTTTCCATATCTTACATATCCTTTAATTTTGAATTTAAGAAAACGTTAAATTCCATCAGAGAAACTGTCCCAATGTTTTCAACCGTTGGTGTTATCAGTTGAATTTTCAAGACATGAATATCGTTGACTAGACGACATTAAGAGGTTTTATTAATGTGGAAAAGAGTAACTTTGAACTCAAATTTTTTATGGATTTTAGAAACCTAAACACTTATTTTAAGAACTGCTAAATACCGTACGTTTAGTTAAATTTTGTATAATTTCTATAATTCGCAAACTGGCTTAGGCTCTTTACAAGGGAAATGCCGCCATCTCAATGAAAACAGCATTAGGGTAATTAATTAATAGTAAACGTTGTGTGCATGTCGCTTGTGCTGCTTCCTTTAACTTTCTCTAAATTTCTCTGAATAAAGGCTTAAGCAACCTCAGAATCAAACGTTAGGTTTATTTGAAACTTTTAAAATTCCCTCTCTGGGGAAAAGTAGGAAAATTAGTATCTGGGGCAAGTTTTAGCCTTTCATGAGCTAAAACGCTTTAAAATGTTAACTATGGCTTTAAAATTCATGAAATTCATAACACAATAAAATTTATCCCTCTGAATCTCTGGATACAAGAGTTCGATGGAAATTTACCGAATCAGTTTTAAATTAGAAGAGATTATTCTTTCGCATGGAAAATGTACAGTAAAATTACATTTTCGTTTACTTATTGTAATGTAATAAAAGATAAACAGAGCATGAAGAAAAGTTTTATATTTCTTCAAAAGATATTGTTTTAGTTCCATATATGTTTATAGTTTATATTTCGGGTCCCTATTAAAAATTCCTAAAAGATATCATTTATTTTTTATTAAATCACAGTTTCTTTATAAATGCTGCATTCAACATCAATTAATTATATACATTAAAAAGTTATTCAAACATTTTTATTTCCTTATCAGAAAAATTTTAATTTTGCTTAATGATTATAAATTTTAATTCTATACAACAAAAATTCTTACAGACAGAGAAATTAAAACATGCTGTTTTAATTTTTTATTTTAAAGTTTTTCTGAAATTCTGCTTTTACTATAAAAATATAAATTTATTAATTTATTATAAAAATGTATATTTATTAATCTAAATTAAATAATGTAAAAGCTATGATTGGAATAACAGATTAATATGATTATAAATAACACTTTTATAACTTTTATTATTTTTAGGTAACTTAAATAATCAGGTTAGAACATAACAAATTAAATATCAGTTTATTCCTCTTTTTATTAAATTTTCATACTTGTAAGCGGGTATCTAGAATATATACCCAGAGCCAGGCCGATCTATTTTGGACCCTGAGGGAAGTTTTGAAAACGACGCCTTTTCAAATCTTGCGAGAGGCTCTAAGTAATGAATGTATCTATTAGAAATTGTCTACTTAATAGAATAAAAGAAAATTTGGGCAAAAATAAGCATTTATTTTTAAAAGTTTTATTTTTTAACTAGCTGAAAACCCGCGCTTCGCTACGAAGTACATTCAAATTAAATACAACGGTCAACGTATGCAATTTATGCCAAAAAATAAATATATATATTTATAATAAATGCGATGATCAATGTATACAATTGATGTAAAATATATATCTGTCTATAGATATATATATTTATAAAAAAATCGTAAGGGATATGCATTTTTTTTTGGATAATATCCAATCGTCTGCTGCATTAGAAAGAGAAAAAAATATTTTTTTTGTCTATTTAGTTGTTGCGCGGGTGACGATAAATTTATTGAAAGTACCAGAAAAAGAAATCATGTGATCAGCATTTAATAAATTAAATTCTAAAAATTAATCTTTAAAATTTCCCCAAAAATCAGGAAATGGAGGTAAAAATTCGAAAAAAATTTCATTTTGAAGGAATTTTTATGATCTTTCTCGTGATATAAATTTTATAACCCTCAAAGTATTATTTTAAATGCAAACGTAAAAAAAGTTTAAAAAACAGCTTAAAAATTTTATTTAAAAAAATCTAAGAAGAATTTTTGAAAAATCTTTCTTAGTGCACCCCTACACTATTAGAAGAATCGCCATGCAAAATTTCAGCCCTTTAGGTCCAGCGGTTTGGTCTGTGCGTTGTATGACAGTCAGTCAGTCAGTCAATGAATGAATGAGTCAGTTACGGAACTGTTTTATATACAGTGGCTCCCAAAAGTGTTCGTTCACTTACGAATTTCAATGAAATAGGGGTCTATCCACTAATTAAAATGAATATTTCAGAATGGGTATTTAATAATAAGATCTATAATCTATTCTTAACAAAACTACATGAAATATTTTGAAAACATAGTAAAACTTTATTTTTAAGAAACCAGTAATCAAAAAGTAACAAAAACTTTATTTCACAAAAGTCATCGTACACTGAAATATTTTCGGATAAATTCATAATTAAAATTATCGTCTAGCGCTTTATTTTTATTTTTGAATTGTGGTGGCATTTAAAATATCGTTTAGCTTTAATTTTAGCTTGCCTACTCCGTAATATTCAATTTATTATTTAAAAATGGCTCGTAGTCGTAAAGAAACAACAAACAGCATTCGAAAATTGATTATTTTTCATCATAGTAGTTGTAAATCAGTTCGGAATATTGCTAAATTACTTAATTTATCCCATTCTACTGTGCAGTATGTGAAAAAACGCTTTAAAGAAGAAAATTGGATCGAAAACGAGGTAAGAAAAGGCCGTCCGGCAAAGTTAACAAAACGTGATCAGAGATTTATAATTAGAAAATTTGTGAAAACTTCCCATTTGAGTGCTGTAAAAGTTTCTGCAGAATTCAATGAAACATTTTCTACTTCAGTTTCACCTGAAATTTTTTGACGAGTTCTCAGAACAGCTGGATTACATGGGCGTTCTGTCCGTAGAAAATTTTTGTGGGTGACAAAAACAGAAAGTTTAGGCTCCCCTTCGCACTATGAATGATAAATAAGCCCCAAACCTATTGGAATAATGTCTTATTTGCCGATGAACATTTTTGGTGCTGATGGGCGTATATTTGCATGGAGAAGAAAAAAATGAGGAACTTAATCCGAAGAACTTAGTAGGAACAGTTAAGCATGTCGGTGGAAGTATCCTTGTGTGGGGGTGCATGTCAGCATCAGGACTAGGAAATTTGGTATTTATTGATGGCATAATGAATCATGCTGTTTTTATAAATATTTTAAGAGACAATTTAAAATTATCAGCTCAAAATTTGGGTATTGGAAACAACTTTGTTTTTATCAAGATAACGATCCTAAGCACACGGCTCTCAACGTTCGCATCTGGTGTCTCTATAATTGTCTACAAGTTTTGAAAACACCACCTCAATCGCCAGATTTAAACCCAATAGAACACATATTTGGAGAGAACTGGAGGTTCGAGTACGAAAACACGACATTCACACGAAAAGCGAACTAAAAACTATTATGATGGACGAATGGATGAACATTGATGCAAAAATTACAAAAGAACTAAAGCAATCTATTCCCAGATGTTTAAAAGCTGTTGCGGATGCTAAAGGATATCCTACTAAATATTAATTTAACGAAAAATTAGAATATTTACTAATATGTAGAGATTTTTTACAAGTGTACGATGACTTTTGTGAGATAAAGTTTTTGTTACTTTTGGATTATTGGTTTCTTAAAAATAAAGTTTTACTATGTTTTCAAAATATTTCATGTAGTTTTGTTAAGAATATATTATAGATCTTATCATTAAATACCCATTCTGAAATATTCATTTTAATCAATGGATAGACCCCTATTTCATTGAAAATCGTAAGTGTACGAACACTTTTGGGAGCCACTGTATATAGATAAAAGACATTAAATTTTTTTTAAAAATTGCAGAATTTAAAATGAGGAGTAAAAGTAAGTAAATTTGATAATGTGTTATGTAATTAAAATAATTCCTAAATCTCCAAGCATTTATTGCAGCAAAATGCTCGATTGCATCTCTATACTTTATTATTTTCATACCGTCTTTTCTATGGAAATTATTGCTAGATCATTCAATGGCTTATGAGTTATTGTTCACAGATAATGCTTTTAAAATTTTTATTTTAGAAACACAACGCCAAGCTGCTGCTACAGCTACAGATAGTGTTAGTATAATTCTTACAACTAAAAAAATATTTGAGGCGTTCCCGTTGAAAAGAGGGGAAGTGCCAAAATTTCCGTAGAGTATTTTTCAACTGCTACAAGGGTTTTTTCCAAGGCTAAAGCCGTGGAAAAGTTGATAAGTGCCCAGCTAGTTTGGTTTATTTCTGAGATAGGCGCTTTCCTCCTTTTCCACGGCATTAGACTTGGAAAAAATCCATGTAGCAGTTGAAAAATACTCTATGGAAATTTTGGCACTTACCCTCTTTAAAACGGGAACGCCTCATTTGGAAAAATACGTCCAAAATGTATTTCTCATTTCTCAAATTCAGCAATTTATAAGATAAATTCAAATATTCACCTAAATTTGTATATTTTTTATGAATTTTGCCATTATTAGACTAAACTATTAATATTTTTTCGCTCTTCGTAATTCGTATTTTTAACAAGTCTCATTTTGGCGCCTCTTTTGATTGATTCGGCGCCTGAGGCGATTGCCTCGTTGCCTCATCTATGAAACCGGCCCTGCATATACTTTTACCCCCATAATTAAATTCAAACTTGAGTTAGTTTTGTCCTAATACAAAAAAAAATAGGCGATTTCCAACCTTTTATTTTCTTATCTTTTTTTAATTTAACCTACATCCTACAATGATGTTATACAATATGTTAGAACAGTAATTGGAAATAACTGGATATTTAAAGAGAGTTATTATATTACGCATCAAATTAAATAAATATTAATGAATTAAACCACCTTGAAAACTGAAAGTGATTTTTTTATTTTTATTAAAAGAACAAAATTAAATCCGAAAGTAATTTTCTTCCAGATTGGTTCCCATAGGGAAATATAAAATATATATTGTTTTCAATGTTAAAGATTCGTTTCGTAAAGGAAAAATTGCAGTTTGTTTCAAAGTACACCTTCAGACAAGGAAAGTAATTTGAGATATAGTTCCAGCATGTTAAAATCTCATTACACCGAAGCTTATGTTAAATGAGATGCATACCAAACAGACAAGAAGAAATATTAATGTGAAATAGAATACTTATCCAACCTACAAATTCTAGGGTACCATAGAATATAAAAAACATGTTTTCGCAGGGCGAAATTATAAAACTATTCTTCAAAAAATTTGAGACGAATAAGATTGGGGAGAAAGTATTGAAAATGTTTTTCTATTTGTCTCGGAAATTGAAAATTTAAATTCAGTGTCCCAAATTAAGTATGACAGAATGAATATTTAATGCATACATTTAAATGTATGTATGTATGAATTTATATATATATATATATATATATATATATATATATATATAGAGAGAGAGAGAGAGAGAGAGAGAGAGAGAGAGAAACACACATACATATTTATTTATATAGTATATATATAAATATAAATCTCTTATTTATAATGTTTAATAAAAGTGCTGATCACATCAGAAATGTTGCTTTTCTGGATTTCAAACTTTTTAAATTACGGCATGTTGTTTACTGCATGTAAATAAACAGATGTGAAAACACTCTAATCTCTTTTCCAGGCTAAATCTCTAAAATGGAAATTTGTTAGCAAGGGAATTCTTATTTTTCGAATGCTTGTGAAGATATTTTCTTGGGTAATAGGAAAAAAAATCCATTTACCACTTGGGATTTTTATGGCAGCTAATCCCTTTCATCCATTAAAATACGGCTTTCTGAGAACAATTACTTATCAATAAAAACTTACAAACTTACAAAGACATAGAAATTAACTTACACAAGCTGAAATGTGTTATTGTTTTGCCCCCTTCGTAGCATCAAAATCCCGTCTTCTATCCAAAATAAACGCAATTCAAAGCGAATTTTATATCTCGCTAGAGTTTTGAGAAATTAAACTCATAATGACGAAAGAAAAGATAATCCCTTTACATTTGCAAATAAACTACATTAAATTTAATTTAGCAAGGACTAAGTTACCAAAATGTCTCACATACTCCTTAAGAAAGTGACTGGACATCAGGAAAGGAAGAAACCAAAGCAAACTGCCCGATTTGCTGAACCACTGTTGCAAAGAAATCTAGAGATGTTAAATTTTAGACTCTCCTTCCCAATTATGATATGACAAAGTATAAATATATATACAGGTAACCCTCCTAGTAGATAGGTTACTAGAAAATGCCGTGTTGTTTGAAACCGTGTTTTATGAGACCCAGAGATAGTTCAAAAAAGGGGGGTTACGTTCTGAAATTTATTAAAAACAAATTTTTTTTTTTAATTCCATATAACCAACTTAATTTTTATTAAAAATATAAATGTATGTATAACAAAAAATGAAAAGAAACAAAAATATATTATTTTCATTTAATGCGACCTAAATTTAACAAATTTCTTCTTCATCACTGCTCAGTACAATCAAACGAGAACGTTTTTTCGATTGAACGATATCATCTTCCCTTTCAGAACCTTTTTCTGCATTTAGATTTTTCGCACCTTCTTTCCCTCTTTAAAAAATATGTAATTTGGGTTTATTTGCTGGTTCTTACAAGATCCTTGGAGATTCACGGTGTGGAGATAAACAATTTTGCAGCTCCCTCTGGTATTTTCGGCTTCTTTCAGCGGAAGGGTCTGCATTCAGAAAAAAATATTCAAGATTTTCAGCCAAGTTTAGGCCTTCTTTTAATTTTATAGAGTTATAAATGAATAAATTATAATTTGTTTATACACTTTGATGTAAAGCAACTATAGTTCATTATTCCTTTCCGTCATTATTTTAAGGTAATTTAGTTTTTAAAGGTGCTAAACAAAAATTATCTTATCTACTGCTATATAAGTAGTGTTGTACAAAGGTTTTCGCAATCTTTTTATCGTGTTAGAGCGAAACCGTGTTACAGGTTGAAGTGCTATACGAGACTTCCTGAGACTTATTTTATCGTGTTAGAGCGTAACCCTGCTGTAAGATTCCGTGCTATAGGAGGGCTACCTGTATATATATAAATAAATAAATAAATAAATATATATATATATATATATATATATATATATTTACATATATAAATATTTATATATATTTACATATATAAATATTTATATATATATATATATATATATACACTCATGGACAAAAAAATTAGCGCACCAAGAAATAATTGCGGGATCGTAACGAAACTTGCAATGAAGGTACATATCGGGGAGATATGCAAATGATTAGAAATGCAGCGTGATTGCACATTACGTATAGCCGGTAGAGGGCGTTGAACATCGTACTCTGTGGAGTATAAAACAGGTAACCAAAGCTTGTTTGAGTGTGCTGAATCATTTACAAAGAAAGAGCTGAGATAGACATGACATTACGCCGTGTTCGAAGACAATATAAGCAGCTGTCGCAGTTTGAGAGGGGGGAGAATCGTCGGGATGATGGAAGCTGGGTGGTCCGCTAGGTGAGTAGCTCGTCAATTAGGCCGCTCTAATTGTGTTGTGAGGAGGTGTTGGGACCAGTGGACCCGAGAGATGCCATGTACACGAAGACCAGGCTCAGGACGCCCTCGACAGACCAGTCGTCGAGAAGACCGCCACATCATAAGAAATGCACGCGTACAGCCAACTGCTTCATCGGCCGCCATCCAGGCACAGGTAGCACCTTCACTAGGTGTCTCTGTGTCTTCTCGAACCATACGAAGGCGCCTGGCTGAAGGACAGTTGGTATCGCGGCGCCCATTACGTGTGCTGCCCTTGACGCCCACCAATCGACGCATCCGTTTGCAGTTTTGCCGCGCACGAGGAAACTGGACTGCAGCGGAATGGAACCAGTTCGTCTTTAGCGACAAATCCAGATTCAATCTAGGCAGTGATGACAATCTTGTTCGTATGTGGAGAGCCCGTGGTGAACGCTTCAATCCTGCCTTTGCTGTACAGCGACACATCGCTCCCACAGCTGGTGTGATTGTATGGGATGCCATTGCCTACAATACACGGTCACCCCTAGTATTGTTCCGTGGCACCATGACAGCCCAGCGGTATGTTCATGAAATCCTGCAACCACATGTGTTGCCACTCATGCAACGGCTCCCAGGAGCCATTTTTCAACAAGACAATCCACGGCCTCATACGGCCAGGGTGTCACAAGACTGTCTCCGCACTGTTACTACCCTTCCTTGGCCTGCCCGATCCCCAGATTTGTCTCCAATCGAGCATATCTGGGATCCTTTGGGACGACGAGTTGGGCATCCCACGAGTTTGAACGAACTAGAGGCAAGGTTACAGTAAATATGGAACGAAATGTCTCAAGACATCATACAGAACTTGTATGGCTCAATACCCGATCGTATCGCATCGTGCATTCGCGCTAGGGGGGGTCCAACAGAGTATTAACTCCTCCGTTCTTTTGCCTTTTTCTCTGAAATAAATTATCCTTTTTCTTTGATTTTCTTATCATTTACTTATATCAAAATCGTCATTACGTATGCAAAATTTCGTTTCATTTTGACGACTCTTTCTTGGTGCGCTAATTTTTTTGTCCATGAGTGTATATATATATATATATATATATATATATATATATATATATATATATATTTATTTATTTATTTATGTATTTATCTATTTATTTATTTATTTATACTTTGAACCAAATCCTAGATAACAACAGCTGCCAGATCAGGTACCTGTGGCATGTACAGAAGTTAATGCGGCGACAAAACAAATTCGTAAAAGGGCAGCCACGCTGACTGAACAGTTAAAGATATGGTCTGGATGAAATTGGTTTAAGGATAATTTCTACAGTTGATAAAGGATCTAGTGCAGTCAGGGTGGATTTTCAGACACTTTTAAAGCGATTGGTTCTTAGTCTAGCTATTATAGAAGAAATTTTTCTGGAACATATAAAGTCCTAAACTAGTGGTTTATTTGAGGGGCGGTTGGATAATCCACACTTTTCAACTACATTAACACAGCGACTTCTCACATATACATCTGGTTAACGTGCTCACCGAATAACAAATTTTAATAGACCCTAAAACAAAGGGTAAATCTTGCGATTTAAACAGAAGCTTGGATTAGAAAGTGATACAGTGAAACCAGTATACAAAAATTTCTCAATTTTCGGGAAATTCAAATAAATTTTCGCACGTCAAATGATTAAAGGCTCGAAAATTATAAACTTTTTTTTCTAATATTATTTTCCAAACGAGGGCTTTCCTCTTAAAAGCTTCCTGATTTTTAAAAAAAATCAAGCAAAGATTTAGATTTTCCTTGAACTGTTGAAAAATAACATCCTCTTGTAAGTTAAAATTTCCATTTTGTATTGTTGAACGTGGGAAAAGACATTCTCTATGAGTTCTTTACGACGCATTCCAACTACTGCTGTTTCCGGAATCGTAAATTAATTGGACCGAGTTTTCACCGTTAACCGTAATCTTTTTTTAACAAACTAGATTTGAAAAGACTTATGCTTTCTTTCGGTTATCCATATTTTATGCAGCAAATCCTCACCCTAAGCAAGCGACTGTAAGTGATGTAAATAGCTATACTATATCTGACCAATCTATCTACGTCACTCTCACTTAGTGAGCACGAAATCCCTTGAGATTTAAGTCCTACCTATTCAGCATTAATTTTTAGAGACAATGATTGTAGAAATTTGAAGCACAAAGAAGGGGAGATAGTAAACTGAATCAGTGTGAAGCAAGGATATTTTACATGACGGGAATACCCATACTATTTAAAAAGAAGGCTTCAAAAGACATTTTTAAAGGGCATCAATCAATATACAGGTAATTCGAAAGCAGGCTCGTATTCAAAACTTTTGCAACATATAACCAGATCTGACTTTCAAATTCTAGAGTTAAATAACATCAAAAGTTTCTATCACTCAACAGAGTCCATCAATGATCAATATATAGGGAAGACCTGTGTACCTAGGGCCATCATGTACCTAGGGCCACCACACTTTATTTGAATAATATTTAGTTCTAGGTTTTATTACTCAGTTGGGTGAGTGGCAACAGTAATTGCTATTTTAGCAGCCAATTAGAAATCTTGGAGGAGAAATCTGTGGCAAGTTATAAGTGAAAACCTTTTTTGCATAGTCTGAAGTAAAATTTTGCAGCTTATCACTTTTATTGTTTTACAAAGGTAAGTCAAATACTTTTCTTTGAATTCTAGTACATAATTTTGTTTGTAACATTAAGTACAAAATGAGGTATTAAATAAGTCTCCTCTCCATATGGGATTTTCAATAGAAGGCATTTTGTATGAAATTACCTAGTCTTGTACCTGGGGCCACATAGTTCCCTTGTACCTAGGTCCATGGCCCTAGGAACAACTGTAATCATATTCTGGATGTTGTTATTTTATTGAAAAAGTTTTCACAATAAATAAAGGAAAAATTTAAACAATTTTGATTTAGTTAATTTTTTTGTATTGGATGTAATTAAAATAGAAGGGGTACTATATATTTTGCTCCCGAAATCTCAATGTGCTTGACTTACAAAAAATGTGTTTCCTACTATTATTATTATTCAGGATTATTAATTTGTTTATATAAGCATGAGAATCTATTTAGAAAAATATATTTATAAAAGCAAAAGTATAATTCTAAATAAGCTTTATACGATATTTTAATTAAATTTTCAACCTTTATCATATTTTCATACCACAAATTCCTAATTTAAAACCTCGTACATCCAAAAGAGGCCGCCGAAAACCAGAGAGATGTAGAATCCTGACAGACACTCCAGAAAAGAAATAAATTGAGGAACAACGTGTAATTAGAATGGCCAAAAAGAAAAAGAAAATTGTGAAAAAACCTGTATTTCAAATAGAGGCAACTTCATCTGAAGAATGATTCATCTGAAAAATGATGAATCATTATGAAAATATTTGTAATTCACTAATAATTTGGCACATAATCATTTGGTTTCTGTTATAAAATTCATGTGTATACGTTTTTTTCTATACATTATGGAGTGAAACCTAACTTTTAGGGAATGGCCCTAGGTACACCAGCTACTGGCCCTAGGTACAATGCTGTCTTTTACCTAGGGCCATTTGTGAAGTTTCTTAAAAAACCCTCTATTTCACAGAATTTATTATATTGAGTATTTAAATTAATCCCAATGGGATGGCAATAAGTATAAAAATGTGTGCATATCAGTTTTACAATTTTAAACAAGGCAATGGGTCTGTTTTCGTTCATTGAAAAA
The DNA here is from genome assembly GCA_907164885.2 of Dolomedes plantarius. Classification (NCBI taxonomy): domain Eukaryota; kingdom Metazoa; phylum Arthropoda; class Arachnida; order Araneae; family Dolomedidae; genus Dolomedes; species Dolomedes plantarius. The sequence goes on along the minus strand of OU015491.1, from coordinate 118,106,866 downwards.
ATGTGGTACACAGGTCTCCCCTAAATGACAGAAAACGTATAACTCAGCGATTACTGCTTACAATACATGTTGCTGTTGTTGTTGTTGTTTCTAATGCCCCCCCCATGGCTGGAAGTTTCAGACCGGGTCCATATATACAAGGTGCGCCGATAAAGTAACCGGACAATTTTTTATAAATAAGAAAAATACACTCATGGACAAAAAAATTAGCGCACCAAGAAATAATTGCGGGATCGTAACGAAACTTGCAATGAAGGTACATGTCGGGGAGATATGCAAATGATTAGAAATGCAGCGTGATTGCGCATTACGTATAGCCGGTAGAGGGCGTTGAACATCGTACTCTGTGGAGTATAAAACAGGTAACCAAAGCTTGTTTGAGTGTGCTGAATCATTTACAAAGGAAGATCTGAGATAGACATGCCATTACGCCGTGTTCGAAGACAATATCAGCAGTTGTCGCAGTTTGAGAGGGGGGAGAATCGTCGGGATGATGGAAGCTGGGTGGTCAGCTAGGCGAGTAGATCGTCAATTAGGCCGCTCTAATTGTGTTGTGAGGAGGTGTTGGGACCAGTGGACCCGAGAGATGTCATGTACACGAAGACCAGGCTCAGGACGACCTCGACAAACCAGTCGTCGAGAAGACCGCCACATCGTAAGAAATGCACGCGTACAGCCAACTGCTTCATCGGCCGCCATCCAGGCACAGGTAGCACCTTCACTAGGGGCCTCTGTGTCTTCTCGAACCATACGAAGGCGCCTGGCTGAAGGACAGTTGGTATCGCGGCACCCATTACGTGTGTTGCCCTTGACGCCCACCCATTGACGCCTCCGTTTGGAGTTTTGCCGCGCACGAGGAAACTGGACTGCAGCGGAATGGAACCAGGTCGTCTTTAGCGACGAATCCAGATTCAATCTCGACAGTGACGACAATCGTGTTCCTGTGTGGAGAGCCCGTGGTGAACGCTTCAATCCTGTCTTTGCTGTACAGCGACACATCGCTCCCACAGCTGGTGTGATGGTATGGGGTGCCATTGCCTACAATACACGGTCACCCCTAGCATTGTTCCGTGGCACCATGATAGCCCAGTAGTATGTTCATGAAATCCTGCAACCACATGTGTTGCCACTCATGCAACGGCTCCCAGGAGCCATTTTTCAACAAGACAATGCTCGGCCTCATACGGCAAGAGTGTCACAAGACTTTCTTCGCACTGTTACTACCCTTCCTTGGCCTGTCCGATCCCCAAATTTGTCTCTAATCGAGCATATCTGGGATCATTTGGGACGACGAGTTGGGCATCCCACGAGTTTGAACGAACTAGAGGCAAGGTTACAGCAAATATGGAACGAAATGTCTCAAGACATCATACAGAACTTGTATGACTCAATGCCCGATCGTATCGCATCGTGCATTTGCGCTAGAGGGGGTCCAACGGAGTATTAACTCCTCCGTTCTTTTGCCTTTTTCTCTGAAATAAATTATCCTTTTTCTTTGATTTTCTTATCATTTACTTATATCAAAGTAGTCATTACGTATGTAAAATTTCGTTTCATTTTGAACACTCCTTCTTGGTGCGCTAATTTTTTTGTCCATGAGTGTATTACTCACCTTCAAATAAATTCAACTCCATCAAAATAATCGCCGAAGGAGTCTATACAATTTTTCCAACGTTTCTTCAAGAAATCGAAACATGTTTTATAGGTGTTGGAACTAAGCGTTCGGAAAATACGCGTAACATTTGATTTAATATCCGAGACGTTTTAAAATCTCTGTCCTTTCATGACCATCTTAAGCTTCAGGGAAAAATCAGCTGGCGATAAATAACAACTCAGCAACTTTCAGACATGCTTGGGATAAGCAAAGAGAGCTGTATATTAATTTTAATTGAAAATCTGAAAATGAAAAAAGTTTGTGCCTCAGATGATTTGTGCCTCAGATTTTGACAGAACAGCAAAAAGAAGACAGAAAAGCTTGTTGTGAAGATTTGTTGACTACTCGGCAACAGGGCAGTAATTTCTAAATAAGTGTATTATAGCAGGAGATGAGACCTGGTGTCTACAATACCACCCGGAAACAAAGAGACAAAGTGAAAAGTGGAAAGGACCGTTTTCTTTCATACAAAACAAAGCACGGATGTCAAAATCAAAGACTTAGGTGATGCTGATTGCATATTTTGATTACAAAGGACTTATACACCAAGAATTTGTTCCTGAAAATCAAACAATTGATCAGCATTTTTACAAAGAGGTGTTTTTTCGATTAAGAAACAGGATAAGGCGAGTTACGAAAGTACTGTTTGATTCTTGGCAATGGTTTTATTTCCACGATAATGCTAGGCCCCGTACAGCAATTTCTGTGTAACAATATCTTGCTAAGCATTCAATTTCAGTGATAAATCCCCCCATATTCTTCTGACTTCTCGCCGGCTGATTTTTTCCTTTTTCCGAAGCTTTTTGGTCATGAAAGGACAGAGATTTGAAAATGACTCGGATATTAAATCAAATGTTACTAGTTATTTTGCGAACTGTTAGTTCCAACGCCTATAAACAGTGTTTCGATGACTTGAAGAAACGCTGGAAAAATTGTATAGACTCCTTTGGCGATTATTTTGAAAGAGATAAATTTATTTGAAAGTGAGTAATATTTTTCCTATTTATACAAAAATTGTCCGGTTACTTCATGGGCGCACCTTGTACTTCGGGCTGAAGTGTACGACTCTGGTTTTTTAAATAACACCACAAGGGTCGGAGTCCGTCGTAGCTTGCTGCCACTTCAATTTTGAGAGAGGAACCCCCAGGGACGACATCCGGGGGATCATACTCTTTCCCACCCTCTCTGACCTCATAACTTAAAATACATTGACCAGGGAAGTTGCTCTCCTCCCTAGGTTTTCTTAAACATTTTCGTTTTAATACACTAGAAACACTGAGATAGTTCTCTTGTAATTTCGAGAAGTCTCTCTTCCGATCAGATTTCCTCAGGAAAAGGGTAAATATTTCCTCAAGCGATATCATGAACAACATAATAAATACCTCTGGATATATATGTATATATAATATATATATATATATGTATATATATATATATATATATATATATATATATATATATATATATATATATATATATATATATATGTAGGAAGGAGTTAGTACTCCTTCCTTTAGAAGTGAATCATTAGACTTAATTATTTTGAACATTTAATTAAACTAGACGATGTTTACAAGACAGGACTAACACTTAGTATGAAATTAAGAAAAAACAAAGCATTAACATAGCTATTTGACTCAAAACGGCAAGCCTGCGGAGCGACACATCCGCTTCGTAATGTCACTAGTCTATCACTCTGTTTGCGTGCCAAGTCCTTCGCGCCGAAGTAGTAGGAGTGGAAGTTGTAGTAATAGTTCAGTTGTGTTGCCATACTCATTCTCACACGGCCGTTCTGACTTTCCAGACGTCCGCGGCTGGGTTGTCAACAATAATTCTGAAAAGATAAAAAAAAAGAGCAGAAAAAGGAAAAATATTTCAAAAAATCAAGCAGTGTTCAACACAGTGGTATTGGTGTTCAGTTTCTGCACCACTGTTTCATTTTGTCCGCTGCAGTTGATGTTATGGTTGGACCATCGTGATGTCCTAACTTTCGAACTTCGTAACGATCGTTGGGGTTGATGTTCGTGATCTCATATGGTCCGAAGAACTTTGGTCGGAGCTTTAATCCGGTTCCAAATTGAGTTCGTTGTATTGCCACTTTGTCATCTATCTTGTATTTACGAGCTGGTTTACGCCGTTTCTTATATTGTCGTATGTTTTCTTTCTGTTTTCCAGATTTTCGCGAGGACAAAATGCAAGGAATAGAATTCGAAATAATTTCTTGAACTAATTTCTTAAGTTGAGGGAGGGGGATGAAAAATTCACGAGAAACAATTAATTCGGTTTTTTGTGAAGCAAAATGACCTTGTGAATGGGCGTTTAGCACTATTTCTTTCTGCATCATTTGTGGTACTACTAAAAGTTCGGCATCCTGATGAAGTTTATAAAGAATTCCGTTTTTAACAAAAAATTCATCAGAAGGTGTAGATTCAAGCATAGATTTAATTTGAGATATAAATTCATCCTGGTCTTGGGCATTTTTCACCTTTTGAGTGATATCATTTGAGGTAATTACAAGAATGGGGTTACGACTTAAAGCATCAACATGTTTCATCTGTCTACCGGGTCGATGACAAACTTCATAATCAAAGTCTTCTAACATCAATGCCCATCGAACAATTTTAGCTGGTAGGTCTTTTTTGTGCATCGTTTTTTGGAAAGCATCACAATCGGTGATAATTTTAAATTTTGTTCCCAACAAGTAGTTTCGAATTTTTTTTAGCGCTTCAATAAGGGCAAGAACTTCCAGTTCATAACTATGATATTTTTCTTGTTGAACTCTAGTTTTACGGCTAAAATAATGAATAGGATGAAACTGTCCATCATCGGATTGTTGCAAGAGCACAGCGCCAAAACCTAAGGAGCTGGCATCAGTGTGGAGTTCTAATGGGTATCCCTGTTGAAAAACATGAAGAACTGGGTTTTGTGAAAGAATGTTTTTCTGTTGTTGAAAAGCTGCTATTTGTTCAGGGGGTTTGGGAGCTTCAATAACTTGAAATTTTGGTTCAACCTTTTCACTTTTGACGGATTCATTCTCAAGGGCATCATCATCGGCATCAAATATTTTTGGTTCAAGAGTTGCTTTGATAGTTCCAATATCAAAAGCATTATCATCATCGTTATCATGAAGCAAATCTAAATCACTGGCATCAGCATCATCTAAATATTTTCCATCATCATTATCATGAAACAAATCTAAATCATTGGCATCATCATCATCATCATCACGTTCAAAATCAATTGGATTATCCATTTTCTCTACCCTAGAAATCTTATCTTGAGTAGATGTTAGAGGTTTTTCAGACATGCATATTTGGCCCTGATCTTGAATTTGTTTTTCTACAATTTTCTGTTCCGCAAAAGGGAGTCGTCGAGAACGTTGATTTACGGGGATTTCATCTTGTAATAAAATAGTCCTTTTAATTTCAGTGTCTTGAACTTTATGGGGTTTGTAGGAAGTAACGATATTTTGAACTTCCTCACGAATTTCAGAATTCAAAATGTGTGAAAGATCAAATGGGAAAGCTTCGTCATCAGGAATATTAGCAATATTAACGAAGATGTTATTATCAAGAGTAAAACGAATACCGTCTTCATCAAATGTAAATTGGGTTTGCTGCAAAAAGTCGATTCCGATAATCACATCAAAAGGAATCAAGTCATCCTCTAGAACATGTATTTTAGCAGGTAAAGTAATGGTTTGAATTTCGATGGAATCCTGAAAGAATCCGATGCTGTGAACTTGGTTTTTGCCAATTCCTGAAAAGGGAATGTTGGTGGGCTGCAATGGTGGCGAACCAATTCTTCGATAGGTTTTCTCATTGATGAGGGTTGCCTGTGACCCAGTGTCACAGAGTGCTGTCAATTGAATTCCTGCAAGTTGAATGTCAACATGCATGGGATTTTTCGATGAAGTTTCAGGAGAAAGTGCATTTACAGTTTTATCAGAAATAGGTTTTTGAGAATCAGGTTTTGGTTTAGAATTTCGATAACTTTTAGAGCAATTAGCATGAACATGACCAAAACTTTTACATCCGTAGCATTGTTTACCATGTGACTTATTCAAACATTGGTTGCTTTTGTGACCTCTCAAGCCACAGGAAAAACATACTGGCTGTGTATTTGGGCTACGTGTATTATCGACTTTCACATTGAGGTAGGAAGCATCAATTTTTTTCTGATTATTTTGTCTGAAATTTTGTGATCTGTTAAAGATTTGTTCATAAATTTTCAACTTTTCCTTAAATTCAGGGACGGATTTACAACCGTAAAGAATAACTTTATTGTTTGTTGAATCAGGAATTCCGTTTATGACATACTCAAACAGAGAGGAGTCATCGAGAGAACCTTTGTGTGCCAAATCTCTCATAGCTAAGAAATATTCTTGTAGGGTTTCAAACGGTTTCATACGTCGAGATTCCATTAATTTATGTAACTGAATACCGTTAATTTTGTCCGAAAATTCGTCTAATAAATGGTGCTTCAATTGTTCCCAATTTGTAATTCCACGAATAGACCTAATTAAAGTTTGAGCGGGACCAGTTAAACATTTTCTAACAAAAGTAATTTGGTGAATTGGATTGTTTATCTGATATAAACAAAAAAGTTCTTCAACGTCAGATATAAAATTCTCAACACTGTAATTATCACGAGACGAGAAAGGTTTTATTAAATCAACAACGTCTTTCAGACTAAACAACTGGAAAGAGAGATTCGCAGTTTCAACTGAAGGCAATGAATTTTGATCTGATTCACCAACGGAAATGTGTGTATTTTGCTTATTCGAAGATTCTTTTGCGTCAATGGTGGGGGAAAAAGGAGATCTATTTTCCTCTATAACGCTGTTAGTTTGGGATGAACGTGCACCCGGAAGTGAGTCATCATTCACTTCGCATTCCGAAAGATCAGAAAATTCTGCTTTTAATAACGATAAATCACTAAGACTCATAAGAATGGTATTGGCACATTTGTCTGGGTCAGTTGAAAATTCTAAATGAAGTAGATTACAAATAGAAATCAAGTCTTTAAGTGAAAACTCTTTAAGTACTTTCTGTTTCGTTGCTTCCAACACGAATGGCTGTTTAAAACCTGTAAATTTACGTAATCTGGTACGATTTTGTCTGTCGCCGTCTGTACCAAAAATTAAACGATGTAGAACCTTTATTTGATTCGTACTACCAATTTTTAATGATTTTGCAATATTGGGGTAATCGTTGAGAGTAGCCATAACTATATACTAGGTTCAAACAATTATAGTACACAAATATACAAATATTCAAAACCAAAATCAATACTTATAATACGTAGGTACTCAAATTCAAAAATAGAAAATAATATTTCAAATCGAAATTTTTGCAAATACCAATTCAATAATAAAATATTGATTCTCAAAATATGCATCAAAATAAGTAATCTTTAAAACAGGTTTTGTTCAAGAAAACAAAATTATGAACTAAAATAAGCATCAAATATCAAATAATAAGTTCTTCAAAATAATTTCTCTGGTTGAAGAAAACAGATGACGTAAATTTAGATATGTATCAAGTTAGATATTACTTCAGCAAAATATTCATCAAATTAATCTTCAAAATAAATCACTGTTGAAGAAAATAGAGGATGTAAATGCAGCATCAAAATAATAGTTAAAGTTCTAATGTTAAAAGCATCAAAATTGGGAAATCGAAAGTATCAAAATTGTGAAATCGAAAGCATCAAAACATTCTGCAAAATAAAAAATATTCTCGCAAGAAAACAGCAGAATTAAGTTCAACATCAAAGCGCATCAAATAAGCAAAGTTGTCATCAAATAAACATTCGCTTCGTCAAAATTATGCATCAAAATAATAATATAATAATCTTCAAAAGTATTCAATTCGCGATCTTTCAAAATATATGTTATGTTGTGGTTTGTTCAAGGAAACAAGATTCTTCAAGTTAAATGTCGAAATTTTCATCAAATCATCAAATAATTTCATCGAAATAGAATTCTCTTCAAGAAAACAGAAGTGATAAATTCAACGTCAAAGACCATCAAAAGTGAATTTAGCATCAATTAAATTCCTGCATCAAAAGAACGTTGAAATATCTTTCAGTTTTCTTAAATCATCAATAAGTTGAGAATTCCCTTAATCATCAAAATTTTCTTGAACAAGCGTCAACGTATGCATCAAATAATTTTAATATGATCCAAGTTACTTACAATTCTGGTTTTGGTTCTCATCATCCCATCAGAGTATCATCAGAGTCCGTTGCACATCACTTTGGCTTTCGCTTTCGATATCCAAATCCAAAATGACAGACAACAGTAATCCAGTCGAAATCAAGTCGAAATCAAGTCGTATCATCGAAAGAAAATAAAGTTTTTTTTTTTTTTTTTAAGTTCAGCATGCTAGGGGTATTTTTCGAGTCCGAGGGCCGAGCACCCATGTAGGAAGGAGTTAGTACTCCTTCCTTTAGAAGTGAATCATTAGACTTAATTATTTTGAACATTTAATTAAACTAGACGATGTTTACAAGACAGGACTAACACTTAGTATGAAATTAAGAAAAAACAAAGCATTAACATAGCTATTTGACTCAAAACGGCAAGCCTGCGGAGCGACACATCCGCTTCGTAATGTCACTAGTCTATCACTCTGTTTGCGTGCCAAGTCCTTCGCGCCGAAGTAGTAGGAGTGGAAGTTGTAGTAATAGTTCAGTTGTGTTGCCATACTCATTCTCACATATATATATATATATATACTGTGTGTATATTAGTCTCACAATATATTTATTGAGAATGTAATTGTCTCGAATCTTTAATAACATAATATAATTATGTTTTAGTTATAAATATTATTATCTTATAATTTCATATGAGATATTTTTGAGTATACTTAAATTTTCTTTTCCTTTTTAGTTTATATACAAAACATTATTATTTATAGAGGACGACCATTGGAAAGCCCGAAGGAAAGAGAAGCGTCAGAAAGTCATTAATATATAACTATCCTCCGTTGGTTTACCTCCCAAGACTTGAATAGAGAATCACTGAATGACGCGAAATTTCCGTATATCTGTTAATGCCGTAGAATCAAGGTAGCCTTTTTAAAATAAACTGTACTTGTTTATCTATCTTTTACATATAACATGAGTAAATGTACTCGAAAAATAAAGTTTGTAGAAACAGCTCACCCAAGCTCGTATGAATTCCTAGAATAGAGGATCATTCGAAATTTTCAACAGTGAATCTGTTCTTTTGAAAGAGTGTTTGATTTCCTTCTGTGATAGAGAGTAGTGCGTCATTCTCTAGTGCTTCAGAGTTTTCCCTCGTGTCGGATTCATTAGATTGGATGCGTCAAAGCGGAAGTTAGAAGATTGTTAAAGATAAGATTGCAGTAAACTTAGACAAAATTAGGCTTGAAAAACATGAATGATAAAAGAAGATAGACAGCGGACTGAATGACTCACTTAAATGTAATCTAAAATATTTGCATTTTTGAATTTAATTTTTTTTACCTCTGATATTGTCTAATTTTATTTTGAAAAATAAGGTTGATTTAATGGCATTTACAAAATTTCCGTTACACTAAATGTAATATAAAAATAATAGGAAATAAAAATAAAATAAAAATCTATCGAATTGTTTTTACCATCAGTTTTCAAGCATAGTATCGGAGGGTCATTTTACAAACCCTTCCATTTAATATCTATTTCAAATTAAAATGAAAGGTAAATTAACAGAATTTTCCAAATACCACTTTGCCAACAATATTATTAGCTCAGATTCATAGTAAAGAGGTATTTATAGCAGTTATAGCATTTGGATTTATATCAGTGATGCTATAAAATCCAATAATTAATAAAGCAGGGAATCCAACAATTCATATATGTTTTATCTTTCAAAATAACAAATATAGTTGACTGAGTGATATAAAAACTATAAACCAAGGTATTGTATTTTTGATATATTTTTTACTTGATATTGTCTAATTTCGATTTGAAAAATAAAGTTGATTTTTAAGGCATTTACAAAATTTCCGTAACATTGTATGCAGTGTAAAAATAATTTAGATTAAAAATATAATTAAAATACTATCTAATCTTTTTTACTATCAGGTTTCAATCTATATAAGACAGTGTTATTCTCCGAAAATTAATATCTATTGAACCATGAATATCTATTGAAAAGTAAAATAAAATGTAAATTTTCAGTATTCTCCAAAATACCTCTTTACAAATTTTATCAGTTCAGATCATTACTTTCAAAACTAATAATTTATAAAGCAGTGAATCCAATAATTTATTTATGTTTTATCTTAAAATAAGAAAAACAATTGACTGAAGGATACAAAAAATATAATTAAAATATTGTAATTTTGATATATTTTTTTTATCTTATATTGTCTAATTTCGTTTTGTAAAATGCGTTTTATGGCATTTACAAAATTTCCTTTACATTGTAGGCGATGTAAAAATATTTCAGAATAAAAACAAAATTTAAAAATATCCAATCCTCATTATTATCAGGTTTTAATCTTAGTATCGTAGGGTCATTTTCCATGTCCTACCATTAATATCTACTGAAAAGTAAAACAAAAGGTAAGTTAACAGAATTGTCCAAATACCTCATTGCAAATATTATCAGTTCAGATCATTGCTTTTAAAATCCAATAATCATAAAAGCACTGAATCCAGGAATCCTGGAATTTAGGTTTTTCTTTTAAATAAGAAAGACGGTGAACTGAATGACGTAAAAAAATATAAACTAAAATATTGTCTTTTTGATTTCCATTATTTCTGATATAGTCCAATTTTGAAAAACAAAGGGGATTTATATGGCATTAACTCAATTTCCACTACACTATATGTGATGTAAAAATAATTAGGAATAAAAATAAAATAAAAACACCTGATCACTTTCACCATCATTTTTTTAATCTTAGTATGGCAGGGTCCTTTTCCAAGTCTTACCATTAATATCTACTGAAAAGGTAAATTAACAAAATACTCCAAATACCTCTTTACAAATATTATCAGTTCAGATCATTGCTTTAAAACAAATAATTAATAGGGCACTGAATCCAGGAATCCAGGAATTTATGTTTTTCTTTTAAATAAGTAAAACAGTGAACTGAATGACGTAAAAAAATATAAACTAAAATATTGTCTTTTTGATTTCCATTATTTCTGATATAGTCTAATTTTGAAAAATAAAGTTGATTTTTATGGCAGTAACTCAATTTCCACTACACTATATGTGATGCAAAAATAATTAGAAATAAAAATTAAATAAAAAAGTTTTTTATCTTAGTATCGCAGGGTCATTTTCTAAGTCTTACCATTGATATCTACTGAAAAGTAAAATGAAAGGTAAATTAACTGAATTCTCCAAATACTTCTTTACAAATATCATCAGTTCAGATCATTTCTTTAAAAACAAATAATCAATAAAGCACTGAATTCGAGAATTCATTTATGTTTGTTTTCTTTGAAGAAAGGATGTTCACCACCCCATTTTGTCAAAATACCCTTAATGGATATTGGATAGCAATGCATATCGAGAAAACTAAGAAACGTGATAGACATGAGAAATATCGCTGGGTCGTATCACACCAAATCAACGGCGTTATTAACGGAAATAAGGGTTTTATTGATGGTCTGTTCAGTGTATACAAATAAATTTGGAGAACTCATTTTGGAACTTTTGCCGTACGCTATTACAAAATAAATAGCCTTTGGTGTTTTAGAGAATTATTTCATTGTGTGAGCATATCATCCCTTTAATATTGTCTTTTTTTCCTTTAATACTTATACACAAAATAAGTTTATTTTCTCCTCTTACCACTTGAGATTGTTTTTTCTTTACTTTCTGTGGTGATCTAAAGAGTAACTAGGAGAAACAAATTTTCAGACATTAAAATACAAAAGAATTTCTTGGATTATTTCCCAAGATAAAATGCTTATTTTATGTGTGTAGTAAATAATGAACTGCTAGAACTATGTAATGTGTATCTATCAGCATATATTCCGTAAGAAACATATAATTTTGCTTTTTGGAAACCCATTAGCGTCTTTTGAAATAAAGAGACTGAGACATTACATTTGAATACACATTTTTAAAAGTTTTTTACAACAAATTGGTACTTCATACACGTTATTACTGGCAATAAACCATTAATTTTTTATAAAAGACCAAATAATATAAGACACCCTTTAGTTAGGAATATTTTTTAAGATAAAAGTTTGTAATGTTTGAAAGTTGAACTTAAATATCTTGATAGTTCTTCATTAGCTTAAAAGAGTTTCTTGTTATTTTCTCAGGCCGTCTATTCTCAGTAAAAAATTAAGTGGCTCAGTAGCATGCTTTTAAACCATATTGGAATTATAATAATATTTTTCCAACTTTCCAAAATTTTAATGGAATGCGAACATGATTTACACGAAAGGAGACTTAACATTAAAAATCAGAAGATTATCGAATAATATTTATAAATATTTTTCTCGAATCAGGCAAATGACGAATTTTTTGGCATTTATTAACATGAAAGTTATAAGTTTTCTTGGGTGCATTTTTAATAACGAAAGATATGACACATCCCTGCCTACTGCAGATTTGAAAATTCTCAACAAAATACGTATTCCGTACTGCTAGAAGCTGAATCCTTTGAAGTATTTTGTTAAAATTTATAGAAATCAACGTTATAAATAGAGACGAATTTCGTAATAACTCACTAACTGGTGAAACATGGGGAATTTATATTAAACTGAATATCTAAAACTGCATAAATAATTAATAAACTTACGCTAGAGAAAATGATCAAAAGGCAAATCTAACTACTTTTGTCATCCTTGTGTCATTAGAAAATAAAATTTTATCCATACAAAAAGAAAATTTTACGTTAGAGTTTGATCTCATTTAGTCAGAAAAGTTAGATAACTTTTTAACTTTTGAATCACAGGAAAACTCCTTATGAGATTTTTTAATTGTTCTTCAAAAAAGATGTACGATAATAATTATTCCCTTTACATGAGCACTCATCTTCTCAGTATCCATATAAAATAGAATGATGTCAACTAGTTTAGTACTTATTAATATTTTCTCATCGGATGAAAGATTATTTGGTGCGATTATCACATTGGACAATTCACAAATGCGAGGATTCTCAAACTTTTTCACATGAATAAAGGACAAAGATTCGGTTTAGGGGTCGGTCTAATGCTCTTCGGTGTAATGATGAACGATTAATTAGATACCACCTCTTTTTTAATGGTGAATATTGAGAAGCTATTTGTACCTGTTGTGCTTTTTCCACCAATTTCATGTAAGTTATAATGAATACGTTTCTTCAGTTTTTGTTTATTTAACCATTGCTGAATATATAAGAAAGGAAGATTTATTTCAGTCCCCTTTTTAAAGAAATTATTGATATTTTAGCCTAACTCAAACCGATAAGTTTATGAATGACTTTACTGTCAAGGAACATAAGAACAACATATTACAGGGAACTCTAAAGCTGGTAGCTACCTACGATATAAAAACTTCTGCCTTTAATAACACAAACGAGGAGAAAATTCAAAGCAACGAAATGAATGTAAGCAATAAAATGAAATTTGGCACGTTGTGGACCCTTTCACGAGTAAACTCGTGTTCTCGTGCACAATGACAGTGGACCAGTAACAACTTAAATCTTGGTTAGTGTGAAAGTTTATTAGTATGACTGGTCGGTAAAATTTTCGAGCAACAATGCGTTAATACGTTAGAGAAATAGTTCAAAAGAAACAAACAGTGGAAGATACCGTTTTATTGTCATCCAATTTACAATTTTGATTCTCCAGAAGGTTGATGACCCCCTAAGTACCCCCTGTTAATTTCCTCACAAATTTGTCTATATTTATTTCATAAGTCTAAAACAGCATGTATGTTTTTATCTTAAAAAACATTACTATGTATTCATAATTAAAAGTTCCGCATTAGCTTAAAAGTCCGAAAATTCTCCATATCTTTACACAGCAATGATCAATGCAACAAATATTCTATTCCATTTTATGGGGTTTTGACGTATGATATTCTAAACCGTTATTTGGGAAACACAAAATCTGCCAAACTGATTCGGTAACTCATAAAATTTTCAGGATTGAATAATTCCATTCCTATAAACTTTAAAGGTAAATTTTAATTATTTTTGTATATTATTCAGTTAGGAGCAGCAGAAGCAGCCCATATCTCTGCTTTGGAAAAAGGACATTCCTTTTGATGTTATGAAAGACATTTTCTAAGGAGTTTCATAGTTTCAATATAAAGAGAACGATGGCTCTAGTTTTGTCATTCTGAAGGAAGGAGTACAATAAAAGAGATTGTCTAGCGATATTACTGAGTCAAATACAGTACATTGCTTCTATTGAGCTAAAAAAAATTCTACTGGCACTGTCTATAGAGGATCTTCATATGCTAATATTTACCCTATAGAGTTTAATTTCAAGTTCTGCGAAATTAGTTCCATATAATGTTGACCCATTTTAAACATACAAAAATTATTTTCGGTTTTAAGATTTGATTTCTGTAGGACTTTCAAATACTATGGAACATTTCTGATAAGCAAAAAAAATATTTATTAAACAATGTAACAAAATTAATGTCTGTTTTAATTATCCATTACTTTTTTCAGACCAAATCGCTAATTTTCATATAAAAAAATATCAAGCGTAATTTTACCATACTTAATAGTTTTTTCGCGCGTTATGACCTTTAAGGCTACATACCTGGCAAATATGTAAGTGCATTGGAAATAAAATATCATTTTTAAATAAATGTCAGAGATAAATTCTTGAAAACAAAGTAATTTTTATAAAAGCATCTTTATATGTTATCAATAATTATTGCAATTTCCATGTTATTTCACAGAAGTATCAAATACAAATAATGTTGAAAAAAACCATTTTTTTATCATTAAAACATGTAACCAAGTCTAATACGTCATCATCCTCATTTTCGAAAATATTTTTATCTGCTAAATGGGATGTTAATTGGAAGAAAATTAATGTCTCTATGGTCGAATGTTTATTCCTTATTAGCCTAGTAATTACATGTAATTTCGGAGCATAAAAGTACGTAATTAAGCGCCGAATTTGATTTTAATTATTCTTAGAAACCTATATAAAGAGTTTTATCTTAATTGGCGATTAAGAAAGAAATTGTGAAGAAAGAACTTTGTTCATTTATTAAACTCTTTTGAAGAATTTCAACTGCAATAAATGTATAATAGAAAGCTAGTATCCACTAAGTAATTAATTCCTTATCTGTTTAAATTTACTTTAAATGTTCATGGAACCTACGACTACTATAATATCAAAGTAACGACACACACAAACAAAAGAATATTTTTCAAGATGCATGCTTAATTACATCGTTGGCCAAATTAACAAAACACGTAACTCCAAAAAATATATTATTGGGATTTTCATGTTATTACGTTGGTTTTATTAAAATCAATGTCATATCATTAAAATCCCAAAATCGTATTTTTTGGAGTTACGGGGTTTGTTAATTAGGCCAACAACTTTTACAAAGCTTAGAAATTTATTTAACAATTAAATAGTGAAGGAAATCTGATCTGTGAGCTTTATTCATGCCTTTTCTTTGCCAAGTTTCATTAAAAAAAGGCCTGGTGGAAAGCGAATTACCTACTATTCGTTAACTCTAGGGAGCAAATACTTTTTTTTGGAAGCAGTAGACACTTGTTCCGAGGAAATTACGCAATTCATACCACAATTTTAGCTGTCTATTTAATCGATGCAATGCCATGTATGTAAAAAACATTTCAAGGAATAGCACAGGGACATCCCTAGATGGAATTTAAACCCGAGCCTTGGTGTGGAGGATTACGAGCTAACCACCATACGATGTGGGGATAAGGATACACGTACTAGATCCATAACATTTAAAAAAATTATTTATATAAAACTTTCTGCTTGAATTTTTATAAAATTAGTTAAAAAATTTTAAACCCCTGACATTTATCTCATTATATCTTGGGTCCATGGCTTCTAGTTTTAAAAAGATTAGCCAATCATGACTGATGTAGGTATCGTTTAGAAAGAGTTAAAATAAACTTTTTTATAATATATCTTCATTTATATATAACGAAGACATGCTTCATGGGATTGGTATTTTTTTTTATTAAAACAATTTCAAACTGTTAAAATAGTTATAATAGTTATCAAGCAAGAAAAAAAAACTTCGAACATGGGGATGCGTTGGTAATTCCAACGTTGAGTATTTTTAATTATGGAATTCAGTATTATAGTCATTTCCATCAGATAGCTAAAATGAGTGATTGATTTACAAATTCCTAACTAGATGTTTACTCTCCCATTAAAATCGGAAATTTTAACCAACATTAAAGCCCAATGAAATTGTATCGTACAAATATAAATTTCAGGTATGTAAGATAACTCTTCTTTTCCATACAAAATAGCAATATACAGCTTAGAAGAAGACGATAAACAAGAATATAGATTTTAAAAAATATTTCCTTTCTATAAACACCAGCTCATTCTAATTATAATCTAGTTTAGATTTCGCATACAGTAACCTGAGAAACATAAAAGCTGTTTACTAACTTAACAAACAATACTAAACAAACACAAGAGATGCTATGTAAAAAGTCTAAAATACATAAAAAAGTAATTTAATTTAGCAAAAAAAATTATATTTCTTCCAAGACTGCTGCTTTGAAAGTATAATACTTATTTTATTCCTGGAGACAAGCACTGCACGCCTTATAAAAGGGCTAGTCAATATCATTGTCGTATTGCTCGTCCAAAGTTATTTAATCGGACGTGATTTAGTTCGGGTGGTACATTAATTATTTATTTTATAAAGGGGTAGTTGGGTGCGTTGTGTTTAAATTATTTGTTAATAATCCGAGGTTCAGGACGTAGTTAGCAATAACGAACAAGTAAACTGAAAACCAAGGAAAACAATTAAAACAGAGAACTAATTAAATTTAAATTCAACTTGATTTATTTACAATTTGTACATTTATACATTTTATCTTAATAAAACTTTCGTAAACACACCTAGCCTTACACGAAATCAGTTTCTCGTCCTTTAATATAAAATTTCAAAGATTACTTTTCAAAGGAAACAAGGGAGCACACCATAATTATCCAAAACGTAGAATACCAATTATATCTCCTATTAACTATCTCTACACCTATTCGTAAACCAATAGCCAAATCAAATACAAACATCAACCAAAAGAAAAGGACTGATTTAAACAAATGAAATATTTTGACTCACTCGTTGAGTTGCGTTCTGGTATATTTGTAGGTCGACTTCCGTTTATATGCCGGGGATTCTCTTGCTTCTAGGTCGTTGAGCTTGCTGCTACCTTCTATCATCACACGCACACACAGAATATTTTATTTCACAATTATATCTGGGGAACTCAAAATTTGACCCAACGCCGTAGAACACAAAATCTTATGAGGCAACTGGGAAATGTAGTTCGACCCGATACGCCAAACTCAAGAAAGGAGTCTCTCCCTGAGAGATTTGAGAGCTTGCTATTTTCTTTCTTTATAATTCTTCTTTCTTGACTCCTCCTTCTAATTTCATTTCAACCATTCCTGATACTGACAAAATTTCATTTGCCCGCATCACTTCAACCTTCTTTAATTGGCCGCCCTGCTTCACCCACCAAAACCGCACGCCAAAATCTCCCAAGTTGTTTGTGGTTTTCTCACGCCGCTGTCGAATGCCGCTGTCGTAAATTCGAATACAAAGCCCTTTGTCATATAATGTCACTTTTGGAGACACCCCGCTTATCTGCGTCTAGCGATCTAACTTTCCAAGCTGACCACTTCTTCCTCCACATCAAAACAACGGACCGCTTCGCTCTTTAATTAGCATTCCGCTTCTAGCCATCATTTCCAATTTTAACAGTTTGAAGGTAATGATAAAAGCCTTCGAATTAACTCATTCTTTTAATATTTTTATGATATTTTCACCTATTCGAAGGCGCATCATTACATACGCTCCCTTCCTCGATTCTAACAACACTCCATAACCTCAAAAAAAAATTTCACAACATCACCATTTTCAAATCCTACTAATCTCATCCTCAAGACTTCACGCCACACTCTATCATCGCAAAAATCCTAACCTCACTACTTTCCAATCCGAAACAAAATCTCACCAACAGTTCTCTAACACAAACTCCATATGCCCTTCCTTCCTCGAAAAGTTTACAAAACACTTCATAAATATATACATACTTTTATACAATTTTTTTAACTTCAAAACCCAATTACACATTGTTATCATACCATTTAACATCCAAAACCTGAAAAGTAAATTTGAAAAATCAATCCTGATGAGGAAGTTTTTGTTTTCTTGTAACATATATTCTATATTTTGACGATGCAATTATCTCTTTCACAAAGTGTATGTTTGCACTAACAATTTTGACAGTCATCGAGTCCATAATGTCTTGATGAAAACACAATGAAACACTGTATAAGCTGCAAACACCAAATTATTTGTATCATACCGATGAAATGTCCTTTGTCATCTCCTCGAAATTATTTCACCATCTTTTATGACCTTTTATCTGTTCATAACACACATCCTAGCATTCGTCATGAAGTAGTTATCACATTTTGAAAAGATCAGTCCCAAATCACTATCAACAATACACTAGATTTTCCTTTCTATCATCATTATTTTAAATTCAAATTAATTAATTAAACCTACATGTATTTGCCATATGAACATAAAATTTTTATAACTGTATAAGTTCAAAACAGTTTTCAAAACATTTTTGCACAAAAAACTCTAACTTTATACTTTCAAACCAATTTTCACATAATTTTCAATAATAACTTTTTATTTCACTCTTTCAAAATAATTTTCAACACTTTGCAAATAACATTATATTCTCAAAATACCTTTTACTAACATGATTCCCTAACTACATTAATATATACAGTACACAAATCTCTACACATTTTATTTTTTTATTTTTGAAAAACACTTCAATTCAATACTATCAAGAGGTCAAAATATTTATTTATTTATTTACTATCCACACCGAACTATAATTTTCAAATCATGCTAGCGAATCGTCGGACCTTCGTAAGTTCTTTTACATTAAAAAAAACAAGAGATTCCTCTATGCTCCTGCACATTCGCCTCTATTCAAAACCACCCGTTCCTGGAACCTTGGTACTTCCTCGCTATTGAAACGCATAATAGCTCCCATTCCCCCTCTGTTTGTAAACAACTTTTCTCCAAATCACCGCAAAACTATATCAGTCGAAAAAAGAACCAAATTCTCCTTTCCTTCGCTCTGACCCTAGTGGGGGGGAAACACACAAAGCACTCCGCTCCTTTCAAAAAATCCACGATCTTCAACAGAAGGACAACCTCGCGTAGTGTAAACAAACGGAATATCCTGAATTCCCGTTTCTCGTAAATCAAACCTTTCATCGCATGCTCTAGCAATTTTCTTAATCGTGGCTTTTCATCATCCATTTAACTCTACCTCTAATGTTAGCAGTATTTTCCCTCCTTTTATACTCATTCGATGTCACAACCCAACGTTTAACTTTCTTTCTTTTTAAATTTTTGAACTGCTCTTTAACTTTTTACTATATATGCTTTCGTTCCTATGACCTTTCTCAATTTTGCTATTTCTCTGACTCATCTTTATCCTCTCAATGTTTCTCTGCATCCCGTTCTGTACATAACTCGCTGTGTGAAAACTATTCTCCCTGATCATTTTTACATTCATTTCCCAATTTTCCTCAACTTCACTCTTATTCACATTCGTCTGCCTCTTACTTCTCATGATTAAATTATTTCGTTCGTCCTTTCTAACCTCGTTCACACTCTCTGTTGTGGTATGATTTCTATCTGTCTTTATGTGATTCTCAAACTCTTTGCTCGTTTCTACCTCAACTTCTGGAGATTCGGCGATCGTACTTGTTTTAATTATTTTCAATTCACTAACTTTTTCTATCGCATTAATTTCGTTTTTCTTACTATCCATCGCTTCATCGATTTTCCCATATTTATTTCCTGTTCATTTGCACTTTTACTTGTTTTGCATATATCTTCTTGACTCTTCCCAATTAATTTTATTTTTTCGTTCTTTCTAACCGTGTTTACACTCTCTTTTGCGGTGTTATTTCTATCTGTCTTTATATGATTATCAAAATCTTTGCTCGCTTCTACCTCAACTTCTAGAGATTTGGCAAACATACCCGTTTTATTTATTATCAACTTATTTACTTTTTCTACCGTATTGAATTCGTTTTTATCACTACCCATCTCTTCATCTGATTTCCCCATATTTGTTTCTCGTTCATTGATTTTTGTTTCACAAACTCTAATTAGTTTCAAATTATCCTGTGCTATCATTTTCAATTTTTTCTCATTTATCTCCCCCTTAAATTTCTCCACTCTTTCATTCATCGGATTCGTCTCTGAATTTTTGGCCTCATCCTTTCCCATATCAATATTTAAGTTATCATTTTCCACATCAATATTTAATTTATCATTCTCCACATCAATATCTAATTTCTTTTCATTTAGCTGCTCCTTGTCATCAATTGTAACCCTCTCTACCACATGCGATTCTGCACTATCCATCTTTATACCATAAAACTGCAGAAATTTTTTCATTACTACCGAAAACTTCTCATACTCTCTCATCTCTACTAAAATATCCCAGATTCTTCTCGCCTTTCCCGTTAATCGAGATTGGAACCATAGTCTTTTAGCTTTCTCTGACCACTTCAACTCACTCGCTATCTGATTAAATTTTCTAAAAAATTTCTCAAAATCATCCTCTTTTTCCGCACTAAAACTTGGGATCAACTACTCTATCGAAATGGTTCCCGTACTTATGACCATTTTAGCCAACTTGTCTTATATTAAATCCCCTACTACTACTTTTACAAACATCTAATAATTATTTACATAACCATTAAAATTTCTAAATTCTCAAAACACTGATTGCCCCCAATATACATAATGCATACACAATTTCAATATATATAAAACACACTTCAAATTCTAAGTAAATACTTGCAAATGCAAACACTCTTACTTTCCAGAACTTATATCATGCACAATACTACAAACTACTACTCATATAATCAAACACTTGTACTTAATTCAATAATCTTCTCAATTTATCATACAATTATCAGCTCTCTACCTATTCACTCAAAACACTTCTATTTTTCGAAATACCCCTCAAATACTTATCTATTGATTTAAACATTTTTAACTATTCAACACTTTTCATGAAACATTCCTCAAACAATTAATTATTTCAAAATACCAATCACTACTATCTATCTACTAGATTCAATATAAGTTTTTATGTCACAAACTAGTTCTAAACAATTCAAACACTTTCTAAACCTTCGTCTTAGCTCAGTTATTTCAAATCATACATAAATAAACACTTCAATCATACATCAATATCAATTTTTCTTATTTTATCTAAACCACTTCAAATAAAATTTGTTTTCAAAAACACTCCTCAATATGCAAAATACTAATAAAATGCAATTTATCGAAACACATGTACTAAAATCAATCAAATTTTCACAATTATCACACATAAATCAACTAGTTATATCATTTAAACTTCTCACCAAATCAAAATATTCAATATAGTCAAATGCTTCATAATATACTATACATCAATTAATGTTTTCATTAATTTCAAATTGCAAATTCATACAATTTTTCGTATACCTTCAAAATTAAATATGGCAAATACACATTCAACTGTCAAACACCTCACTCCCTGACAGCATAAACTTAAAACGCGGCTCCCTTCACCTTGAAAACAAAAAATTTTTAATTTCTAAAGTCCCTAACACACCATGAGACTGAGTCACGGCCACCATGCACCGAACAAAAATCTTTTAAAGACAAAAAAGATTTTCAAACAGGTCATGGCAACATGAACTGAAACAAAAAAGTTTTAACACCAAAATTTTCTAAAGGAACTGGTCACAGCACCATATGTTGAACCCCAAAAAAATTTTAACAACAAGAAATTTTCCAAAAAACGCCTGGTCTCGGAACCATACACCTATCAAAGAATTTTCTTTAACAACAAAAAAATTTTCACGATTCTGGCCGGCACCATACCTAACAACAAATTATTTTCAAGATCCTGGTCGGCACCATACCTAACAACAAATTATTTTCACCATCCTGGTCGGCACAATGCACTGAACGAAAAAAAATTTAAACAACAAAAAAAATTTTTAAACTGGTCGCGACAACATGTGTCGTATTGATAGTCCAAAGTTATTTAATCGGGCGTGATTTAGTTGGGGTAGTACATTAATTATTTATTTTATAAAGGGGTAGTTGGGTACATTGTGTTTAAATTATTTGTTAATAACCCAAGGTTCAGGACATAGTTAGCAATAACGAACAAGTAAACTGAAAACCAATGAAAACAATTAAAACAGAGAACTAATTTAGAGAACTTGATTTATTTACAATTTGTACATTTATTCATTTTATCTTAATAAAATTTTCATAAACACACCTAGCCATACACGAAATCTCGTCCTTTAATATAAAATTTCAAAGATTACTTTTCAAAGGAAACAAGGGAGCACACCATAACTATCCAAAACGTAGAATACGAATTATATCTCATATTAACTATCTCTACACCTATTCGTAAACCAATAGCCAAATCAAATATAAACATCAACCAAAAACATTGTAAAGGACTGATCTAAACAAATGAAATATTTTGACTCACTCGTTGAGTTGCGTTCCGGTATATTTGTAGGTCGATTTCCGTTCATATGCTGGGGATCCTCTTGCTTCTAGGTCGTTGAGCTTGTTGCTACCTTCTATCATCACACGCACACACAAAATATTTTATTTCACAATTATATCTGGGGAACTCAAAATTCGACCCATCGCCGTAGAACACAAAATCTTATGAGGCAACGGTGAACTGTAGTTCGACCCGATACGCCAAACTCAAGAAAGGAGTCTCTCCCTGAGAGATTTGAGAGTTTGCTATTTTAGAGAAAAGGGGAGAGATCTTTTTTAATTTTCCGAACTCCCCAATTTATATTATTTCAAAACCAATTCTTCTTTCTTGACTTCTCCTTCTAATTTCTTTTCAACCATTCCTGATACTGACAAAATTTCATTTGCCAGCATCACTTCAACCTTCTTTAATTGTCCGCCCTGCTTCACCCACCGAAACCGCACGCCAAAATCTCCCAAGTTGTTTGTGGTTTTCTCACGCCGCTGTCGAATGCCGCTGTCGTAAATTCGAATACAAAGCCCTTTGTCATATAATGTCACTTTTGGAGACACCCCGCTTATCTACGTCTAGCGATCTAACTTTCCAAGCTGACCGCTTCTTCCTCCACATCAAAACACCGGACCGCTTTGCTCTTTAATTATCATGCCGCTTCTAGCCATCATTTCCAATTTTAACAGTTTGAATGTAATGATAAAAGCCTGCGAATTAACTTATTCTTTTAATATTTTTATGATTATTTTCACCTATTCGAAGGCGTATCATTACAATCATGAACAAAGTTTGGTCCTTTCCGAAGATATAAAATAAATATTGCATAACTTTAAAAAAGGAACTCATAAAATAATCCTAGTTTTAAGTATAAAGAGCATGAAGGGGAAAAGTACAGTGTAATTGAAAGCAAGAAAGGGGAAAAAAAGGAAAAGAATGAAATAAAATCCAATGTCATGCTTTCAGGAGTGCATTGCAGCCAAGATTTATTGCAATAATTTTACAAAATATTAATCAATTTAATATTTCTGATGCCAACATAAGGCTTATATTTAAAACAAATAAGTATGACAATGACTTCTGAATGTGTATTATGTACTTGTATTAGACAACAATTACTTACGCCAAGAGAAAAATAATACACGCCATGACACTTATTCCAGAAATACACGGGTTTTAATGGAGTAATGACTAAAACAGTAATCTGAGGATACGATCATAACGAATCTGAGAGCATAGCCTCTAGCAGCAGAGTTAATGCATTCATCAATACTTAACTCTCTGACCGCCATCCCACGACTCTAACAGAGAAGATGCAATTATTACGGTCGGAAAGCAAACTATAAATCAATTTTCAGACATGCACTTTTAAAGGGCACTGCATTAACACGGAATCGGCGCTAACGCTATATTTTCGGTTTTCTGGGTTGAGGTGTATTGGAGTAATAAACATTTACGATGAATTAATGTCGTCTCTAGTGCTACTTTTTGTCAGTGAGATGCCGAAAAACCGATAAACTCTTATGGTGGATTCGGTGACGTCATCGCTTTCACGAGTAACTTAAAACGTGTGCCCCGTGTTCGTTTTTTGCGATGTATTTGCAGTGCATAGTTCTCGAGGACTGAAAAAAATATTTAGGAAGGATTTTCATGAAGTCTTCAGCGGTATGACGTCACTCTACGAGATTACTCACTTTGCGGACGTGACGGAGACCGTTTCGCCGCGTTCTCCGCAGGATTTTAAAGATATCCTAAGTTGGAATACGCTTGCGGCTCTACAATATACTCTACGCGTGATGGGAAAATTGGCAATTTCGATAATGTGACCTTACCGCTTTTGCTACGGAATTGCCGTCAATGCTATATTTTCGGGTTTCTGGGAAGAGGTCTTTTGAAGTGATAGACATTTATGTTGGATTAATGGCGATTATAATGATACTTTTTGCCACTGACGGGCCGAAAACACAATAAACTCCTACGGTGGCTTCTGTGGCGTCATCACTTTCATGAGTAACTTCAAACCCACGCCCCCGTGTTCGTTTTTGCGATGTTTTTGGCAGAGCACAGTTCTCTAGCACTAAAAAAAACTTTTGAAAGGACTCTCAAGAAGTCTAATGTCACCGCTTTTATGGTTAACATTAGAACCATAAAGCTGGTTAAATTGACCCAAATCAATGTTTATATTGTCCCCACGAGAAAAGTTATTAAGGCGAAATGTTTTCCTCTTCTGACTTTTTTTAATATAAGGTAAGTAAACACTTACCCAATTTGGAAATGTGTAATATTAATCGATTTCCGGTTATTAACAGTTTTACCGAAAACCGTGGAGCGGGTCAATTTTACCCGAAGAAATTTTAAAGAGAATAAACAAGTTGGCAAAGATGGAACAATTTGGAACGCCGCACAGATAGGTAAAAAGCAAATCACAACGTTTTAAATGAAGTTTTTGGACCAACACCACATGCTGTTATTCACACAGGATGTTTATTCAAACTGTAAAGGCCCTATTTGTGGTAAATTCACAAAACTTACTACTAATTTCTGCACAGAGTGCATGCAGTAAATTGAATAAAATAAATCAGTAAAACTAGTAAGTGACTAATAAAAATTTTAATATATCTATAATTCTTCTTTAAAATGTTCTTTAAACATATTTAAATGCGATAATCTATTTTCTATTAAAGTTATGAAGTAAAATTTGAATTTAATTTTAGTTTTGTTTAAGACAAATACATAAGGATTTAAAATTTTGAACATCAGCCTCTAACATTTTAAAGGATTTCAGCTTATTTATATATATTTAATGTTATTTCTGGGAAATTTTAATTATCGTATGAAACTGTAATATTTTACTTAGCGAAATCAAAAATTTCGTTCATTTTTATGCGTTTTGCTATCTAAGGTCAAATTAACACGCTCTGCCGTTTTAGGTATACCGAAAGTGCCGCGGTTCTAGTGTTGATATTCGAATTCCGATTAGGAAAAGATAAATGTAAAACGTGGTCAAAACTTAGATAGTTTGAGGGAGCAATGTTGACACACCTGCAAAAAGTAGTCAGCGAATTACCGCGATTAACAGTGCGAATGTCTCCCGACAAGGGACGCCCGGTGGCGTAGTGGTTAAAAGCGACATGCTGCCACTCCACAGGTCCAGTGTTCGATCATGCCGCTGGGCAAGGTCGACTCAGCCTTTCATCCCTTGAATTGGACGGTAAAATGAGGACCAAGCATGCTTGGGAAATAAACCCTGGGGGTCCCACCTCAGGTTGACCACCTGAGTGAGACATATGCTGTATGGCACACCAAGACCAAGGTCATGAAAGCGCAGATGGGCACCGTCCGCCTTGGTCCACAGTGGACTGTTTGTGGAGCCATGAGTCTAGATATAGTCTCCCGACAAGTGTCTCCGCATTAGCAACAACAACTAGAATATATGTCTTTCTTGTAATATATACTACTAGCTGAAAACCCGTACTTCGCTATGGAGTACATTCAAATTAAATACAGTGCTCAATGTATACACTTAATGCCAAAAATATGTATAAATGTATTTATAATAAATTCAACGATCAATGTTTGCAATTGATGTAAAAAAACAAAAAAATCTATATAAATAAAGCATAGTGTCTCTATGTATGTATGTAACGTATACAAATCTACATTTCTTAACGAATCTGGTTGAAGCTTCGTATACTTGTGTTTTAAAGCCTTAAGATAATTCTAACATAAGTTTGGAAGCTTTAAAATAATTATAATTAAATACAGTTTTTAAATAATATTTCATCTTCAGACGATGGAAAAAATCATTCATAAGAACTGCGCATGCGCACCTATTGGATGTTAATTCAAGGTGTCCAAGGTAAGTGAACGCATGGAATATTGTTATTTTGTAGTTAATTGGAGTTATTTAAAGTTAATTTTCTAATATTACTCCTTTAGTTTTCTTTTTTCTTTCATTAATCCTTTTTTACTGGGTTAATTCCCAGTATACGGATTACCGTTGCAACTCTGGAATATTTCTGTGATAGTCAAATACTGTTTTTACTTTTTTGTATTGCTAAGGAAATTGTGTTATTATTGGATATTTTTGAAGGGCAGTGAAATATAATTATGTTTTATTTACTTTTCTATTTTACATTTAGTTAATTTTCTAATTGTTCATAAATTAATCGTTGAACCAGAATTTAATCCTTTTCATATTATTTCAATTGGATAGTGAAATGGGATTTGATCTTTCTGTCATTTTTTGTTTAATTTAGTTACTTTATTTAAATATTCTTTCTTTTTATGCTTCTGTCTGCAACTCTTTGCAATATTTCTGTGATATAATTGTAGTTTTTTTTTATTTTGGGCTGTTTTTATAAGGAAAGGAATGACGAATCGGAAATATTTTCATATTGGAACATAAAATTGCATGTATTATTTTTGCATTTTCAAATTTTCTCTTAGATTGTAGGTCACTTTGAAGATAACTGCCATATGTATCATGTGTGAGAAGGTAATTAAAATAGTAGCATTAGGATTTTGTGCAAAGTGAAAGGCGTTTTAGCTAAATTTCAATAAAAATTACTTCAAACTGACCAATTTATAAAAAAGTATGCTATTTACAGGTAAGTTTTTGTTCTTTTTTTAAAATTTTTAAGTGCTATTTTACCATAAAAGACCAAAAAAAACCTTTAATTTTTTTTTAAAATTGACTCCGAACGTAGAATATTAATCTGAAATTTAGCTAAAGCGCCTATCATTCTGCACAAATTCCTGATTCTACTATTTTAATTTCCTTCTCACACATGATACATATGGCAGTTATCTTCAAAATGGCCTACAATCTAAGAGAAAATTTTAAAATGCAAAAGTAATACACGCAATTTTATGTTCTAATATGAAAATTTTCCCGGAGTCGCCATTCCTTTCCTTATGAAAACAGCCCCGAATAAAAAAAAAACTATTTATTATACATCAATTATTGTGCCTCACTTCATTAACAATAGCATCTCAAACATTTCCTGAGCATTTTATCAAATTATATGCATTATTGTGTGAGATATCGTGATAACCGTAGAGATTTGTGCTAAAAAACATAATTCTGAGAAACACACATTTAAAGTTGTTTGTCACTTCAATTTTGTATTAGAAATAAGGTGAAGAAATAAGGTGGCTCAGTGGAGAAAATATTAAAAAGTCTTAAAAAGGTTTTATAAGGTAGGTTAGCCTACTTGATGATATCAAAATTTTTATCACATTGAAAAGTAACCTGTGCCAGAACTTTATGATAACTGGCTTGCAGATTTTGATAGATCTGAATGCCCATTTAAATGACTCAAACGCCCGTCTTCAGTGTAAAATCCATGAAGTTGAAATTATGGCAAGCCAAATTAAATGTTAAAATTTTTTTGCCTTTCGAGATGCTGACCAAGCACAATTCTAAAAATGTTATAAAATACGCAGCCTTACTTTCTGATTTAGTACAAGAATTTAAAATTGATTTCAGGACTTTTGGGAAAATAAACAATTGTTTTCTTTGTATGTTTTCTACTCTATTTACAGTCAATATAGATATAATGCTAGCAAATTGTCAAATGGAATGCATAGAGCTGCTATCTGACATCTAACTTAAAGAGAAATTCAATCGAGTCTCTTTATTGTACTCATACCTGCCGAGATATAAATATCCTTCACTGCATAGTCAAACGTTATTCTGGGCATCAACGTTTGGAAGCACGTACATCTGTGAACAACTATTTTCAAGAGTGAAGCACACTAAGAGTCAAATTAGAACCAAAATATGGGAGGAACATCTTAACAACACCATGAGAACTGCAACCACTTCAATCGACCCAGATATTGAAGCTTTAAATTTTCAAATTCAATGCCAAATATCACATTAATTTTATGACTCCTATAGTTATCTTTTTAATTATAAATAAAATTTATAATGAAATAAATACATATGTTAACTATACATTATACTTTTTTTACTCATCAACAATTTTTAATGTTAGGTATATTTTTGTGTCGTCCAAGACAATTCGTATTCTTTCAATGTGGCCCAAGGAAGCTAAAACGTTGGACACCCCTGCGTTAATACTTTATTTTTTTGTTGAATTATTTACATTTCACTTAAATTCAATTCAATCAATACTTTGTTTAGTTTTTATTTATACTGTGTTTATTCTATGTGTACACCATTGTATTTATTCTATGTGTATTTATTCTATGTTATATATACTGAGTTGAATTTATAAATTGATTTTGGTTAACAAAATTGAGATTTGAATTGGTTAACAAAATTGAGGAAGGAAAAGAATTTTTCTTCTGCTTGAGACTGTTTGCAGGACGTGGGATGTGTATCCACAAAATTTAAATATCTTTATTCGTTGTTTTTTAGTATTTTCATTCTCTGACAATGATTGCTGAAAGAAGCGGGTCCCTAAACCGACCGGCTAGACGGGCGAAGCACGGGTAGTATATTTATAAAAAAATCATGACGTATATTTTTATGGACAAAATAATGTAGAAGAAAATATTCAATTTGAATCTAATGGAACATACTGAAGAATATAGTACAGTTAATATAGTACAGTTTGCGTAACATAATATCTTTTATTGCATTTTAATATTTTTTTGAAAAATGTCCAATCGTCTGCCGCATTAGAAAGAAATTTTTTTGTCTATTTCGTTGTATGCACGTAACGATAAATTAATTTAAAGAACCAGAAAAAGAAATCACGTTATCAGCATTTTATAAATTAAATTCTAAAAATTAATCTTTAAAAATTCACCAAAAATCAGAAATTGGAGGTTAAGATTCGAAAAAGATTTCATTTTAAAGGAAATTTTATGATCTTTCTCGTGATATAAATTTTATAACCCTCAAAGTATTATTTTAAATGCAAACTCAAAAAAAGTTACAAAAACAGCTTAAAAAGTTAATTTTAAAAAATCTAAGAAGAATTTTTCAAAAATCTTTCTTAGTGCACCCTTACACTATAAGAAGAATCGTCATGCAAAACTTCAGCCCTCTAGCTCCAGCGGTTTGGTCTGTGCGTTGTATGTCAGTCAGTGAGTCAGTCAGTTACGGAACTGTTTTATATATATAGATTACTACAAACTTCAATTTTATTTGTTTTTCTACGTTTAGAAATTCACTTATAAGGGAGAGAGATATTCTACACTGTCTGAAATTTATCTTTACTTAACAAAGTTAAACTTTGTAAAGCATTTAAAAACTTCCGAAAAATTAAGCTAAAATAAATGTTTATAAAGCTGCTTTAGAAACTCTTTGCACTTTTTGTATAAATTAACAAATATTTCAAGGTTTTTTTTTCAACTTTCTTAGAATATTCCAGCACATATATTAATTACATTTTACACCCATTACAATGTTACTTATTGCTGAGAACTTGACTATTTTTTAAAGCACTTCTTGACATTTAATAGCCTTAAAAACAGGTTAATGAGGTATAAGGTAATAAAATTATCTCGCAAGAAAAGACATTGAAAATAAAAAAAATTGCTACAATACATTAAAAACTTCAAAGTGTTTTTAGTTAATGAATTCTGGCACAAAGTTTCTTTAAATAACTCCCTCGTATCAAAAATTCATCGTTTAATTATCTTTAAAAGATATTTTTCGTAAAACATTCGCCTAATTTAATAAATTAGTGCTCAAACTACTAAATAATTATTATTTTTCCAAACAAGTAAACTTTGATTAAATGAGGTAAAAATGTCAAAATATGAATAAGGAGTTAAAAGGATTAACAAAATTTCAGAAAGCAGTAAAAAGTTTCAGTTTGTGTAACATTTTAGTAAAAGATAAACTTCCCTTATTGCTATATCATGATGTAATGAAAGTATGTAAAATGTTTTTTTAAAAAGAAATATTCCTTGATTCTCTGTACAAAAATTAAGCTATATTAGTGAGGTTTTTCATGAATCAACTACTCGTCTATTAAACCAAAGATAGAAATTCCCGAAATATCGAACACTTTTTCAAATAATTTTAACCATGTGTTTGTTCTCAAAGTAGAGGAAATCAGGCGAAGAAATTCTCAAAAACTTAAATAATTATTAACCCTTATTGGAAAAGATATGATGGTGCTATAAAAATAGAAATATTGTCTAGATTAGGGATACTCAAACTGCGGCCCTCGGGCCGCATGTGGCCCACCACGCTTCTATAGAAATCGACTATATAAATCGACTAAGTATGGCCCGAAACACTAATACTAATTATTAGGCACATGAAAATAAAAATTTCGAAATTAGTGTCTAAAAACACAAAACGGTACAAAAATCATACACCTTCTGTTCACGTTGCTTGCATCGACGTGTCTTTGTGAATCCTCCAATTCGAAAATGAAATATGCGAAGAACGTGTATAGAAATCGACTTCCTGATTCTTACCGCGATGACGTATTGAAAGTAGCATATAACAAATATATAAACCTGGTGTTACTAAAATTGTCAGAAGTTTGTCTCGTCATAAAAAAATCACGCTCATTTTTAATTAAACTTTTGAATACATTTAGGTTTTTAGTTTTATTTTTTACATTAGTATAATGAAGTATGGTGTGCTATGTTGCGTCCCGCGTTACATAGCGAATATATGTATGTGGACCGAGAGAATAAACGGTTGAGCATGGCTAGTCTAGATCATACTTTAGATGTTATCTACACCAGTGTATTATGACAAACTATGCCCAGGAATAAACATAAATAATATAATTACAAGATAAAAAAACTTTTTATATACTACGTTTTTAAATTTTCTGTTGAATCATATAAACTTGACAATTCTATGTATTAATAAATACTTTTTTTAAAATTTTTATGATGAATTATCCCATCAACTTGAAGGAAAACGATCAAATGCGTAATAATTTTTCGCACAATATTTTTGTAAACAGACTAAATACACATGTATTCTGTTTTCAAATTCGTCAAACGCCGTTACGCAAAAGAGCAAGCATTGAATTCGATCGAAGCGCCACCTTGTGGATTTTTTCCGAACTAGCTTTCCATAAAAATAAAATTAACTGAAAATGAATTCAATCCTGCTTAAAGATGGCTAAAAGTATTAAAAGAATGCATTGTCATCATGAGCTATTCAGAACATGATGACAATGCAAGTTTCAAATGTCTAGCTAGTCGGAAAGTTAGTTAAAAATCGATTGCAAGATTTGTACTGGACAAACAAGAAAGCGAGTTAATAAAAACATGGTTTTGAATTCTATAACCTTATTTCCAAACGAATGCGACCCAATTCTCGGAGTAGCAATCAACGCACTTAACAAAGAATCCTGTACGATAGGACCTCGGTTCGTACTCATTTTCACTAATGACTAAAAAATGCCTTCTTACAACCCCTCCCAAATACAGACCCTGGATAATTACGTAGTTCATGATCAGTAGATAACTAGAGATCCCAAAACAAGCTATTCTGATTTGTAGAAAAGCAGCACAGACTCTCGGGGATTTTCATCGTCTTTTGTATCGAGAGAATCGACATTGCGGGGCTTAGTTTTTTGCCATTATTTTGAGTTACTAATCGTGTAATACCGCAGCGAGTGCTGGCCATTAAATAAATCTGAAAAAGATAAGCTGCTGACTTTTGATAGAAATATTCTCCGAAAGATCTTGGGAGCAGTTAAGCAGAATGATGTCTATCAAATACGATATAATTAGGAAATTTACAGTAGATTTAAAGAACCAGATATGTCAAAATTATAAAGGTTATTCGCATAAGATGGCTAGGACAACGTTTTAGATGCAATGACTCAAACCCAACTAAATTGATGACCTTTTCAAAATTGAGGGTATGCGAAAAAGACGACCCCCCCCCCCCACACACACACATACACCAGGTGGGTTGATTCCGTTGAGAGAGATCTTTGAGAGAGATCTTAGGAATCTGGGAGTCAACCGATGGCAATCTATTGTTCCAGATAGAGTCTGATGGAGGAGGCTCGTGGAGACAGTCATTGCCTGTGACAGGCGTGTGACAGGTTGTAGTGCTGATGAAGAAAAAGAAGAAGAATCGTGTAATATTCCAGCCGAACCAAATATAAATGATTCTATTCTTAAAAATATTTTAATCTCGTATGTATACACATCATTTAGCAATACAGTGAACAATAAAAAATTAACAATTAAGTTTTAAAATAAGTTTTAAAATATATTTTTTATATATTATTTCTCGCATCCCAAGCAGGTTAGCAATCATGCAACGACAGCATAGATGAACAGTGCATTATTATATTAGTAAAAAACTAATATCTATACCAAAGTCTCAACAATTGTCTTGTACCTTAATTCCAATCACCTCAAGAATTCTTCAACGAAACATAGCCGTGCGAACCACAGTAATTTACTGTTAGCGGAAAACGAACTTTTTTTTCTGGGATGTAACATACCTCTGACAATATAACTAATCTATTCAGGAAAAAATTCAATCTTTCACTAAAAATGATTCAGATTGTGCTTTTGGGGATAACCAGAAGAAAAATGTAGAATTAGCACTTATGAGGAGGAACCAGTGAATTCAAAGGTTACTCTAGAAACTTCAAAATCGAGTTTTTGTGATTTGTATCACAGAGAAGAAAATAAGTTTATCTCTTGTATTTACACACAAGAGGACAAACACCCCAGTTTTCATGCAAAATAAATATAAAGTTTCAAACATTTAGCTCGTAAATTGTGATTTTTATCCAACATTATTTACAAGCTGTCAACGCTAATAATTGTATTCAGAAATCATTTATTTAACTCACATTGCGGGATTGTTAAGAAATGATGTAAAATAAAATATCCTCACTCATATATCTTGTTATCTGAAGGTTTGGTTGATTTCCAACTGAACAATCAACGCTGTTTGTTGCGTTTAATTCCCAATCAAGAATGATAGAATTTAATATTTTTTAAACTCCGACGATTACAAAATTATAATATTTCGTAGAAACTGATATAACAAATCTGGAAAATGAATATTTGCAAATTTCATCTATTCAATGTACAGGGTGGTGATAAAAAATTTTTTTGCCGATATGGACCTCTAGCGGCTGTTCTGTTAAACCGATCGATATGAGATTTCAGATATAGTTATTCTGAGGTTGGAGTTCAGGATTCTGTGAACGTCAACAAAGTGGCGCTCACGGTTACGCTTATAAGTACAGAATTATAAGTACAGAACTCGAAATTTTCGAATGGCAATACCTACTTTCTCCCGTCGCAAAATGCGCCGCTCATGCGAAAACTCTAAAGGGCGTTGGAACGGTACGTGTATCACAAAAAAACGGGCGCGTTATGCACTCACAAAATACAGCTCTGCGAATGTCCTGTGATGGCACCCATGTGGAAAATATGTAATCCAAATAAAAGTTTTATTTTCTCCGATCTGTGTTGTCATCAGTGATTGGTGCCTTTCCTCTGTCAAATGCAAATTTCCTCCGTGAGCCCCGATCGTGTTTTTGCTGGCCGTTAGCAGAGCCGTTTTTTGTGCGTGCATAATGCGTCCGTTTTTTGTGATCCATGTACCGTTCCAACACTCTTTACGGTTTCCGCATGCGCTGAACATTTTGCGACGGAAAAAAGTGGGCGTTGCTATTCGAAAATTTCGAGTTTCTATACCTATAACCGTAACCGTGAGCGCCACTTTGTTGGCGTTCACAAAGTCCCGAGCTCATGTCTCTAAATAACTATATCTGACATCTCATCTTGATCGGTTGAACGAAACAGTCGCTACAGGTACATATACCGGCAAAGTTTTTTTATGACCACCCTGTAGATCGTAAACAAAAATACTCATATCACAGAAAATTTTATTCGAAATAGGGGTGTCTTGGCTTAGTGTCTTGTTTTATCATGATTTGTGACCTTTTAAATAATATGTGAAGCGAAAAGTTTATGGACCATTCCTACTCGCTCTATGTATTGTGGGCGCAGTAGACTGAGACAATAGTCTTCTCATCCATTGAATAAATATATGATTTAAACTGGGCTAACAGTGATTTTCATTTGAAAAAACGTTAATAAATATTCTATACCTAATTTATATATCTTTTTTGATGATCAAGATCTTCAAACCACTTCTATATAATTTCGCTTACCTCGTTTCTCTCAACGGATTTCCCGGGCTACTGCAAACTTGGTTTCAAACCACGTCGTGAAAAATTACAGATATAACTAAAATGATATATTAGTATTTCTATAGACTTTTTTTTTAAATATGTCTGAATTCCTCATGGCTCGGTAACGTGGAGTGTTTGATTAATTTTTTAAGAATTTTTAAACATGATAATTTGCTACAAAGACGAGTTAAAAAAATTTCTTAAATTTACAAAAGTTTCCATTCCACCCTCAAACGATACGTAGCCCCAAAACATTTCAATAGAGTTCTATTTTCTCAATTGCTGAAACTTCACCTCATATTTCAAGTAACTAAAACTCTTCGGGCACAAGACTTAAAACTTTTATTCCCGTTAAAGGTTTAGAAATCCCTAATCCTTTTGTTGACACGGACTTGGTTCAGCGATGGGAAAAGATATTCTTTCATTCCGTTCCTTTTCTTCCAGTTCCTTTTCAAAAGGTACTCACAAACTCGGAGCAAGTGTAAGGATTTCCTTTTAAGTGATTTTATATAGACCAGTGATGAGTGGTTAAAAGAAGATCTAAAGCTTCTTCTTCTGCTAAAGATTATTTCGTTCTCCAGCTGATTTTTTCGATACTCGGATTCAACATTTGATATATAACAGAAAAAAACATTATAATAGAACATTTTAAAATAAAGATATCTACGTAAGAAAGTTTTTAAATTACAATATAAAAGTAAATAAAACAGTAAAATTGATATTATATCCTACGATAACTTCTGAATTTAAGTCAGTCAACACAATTTAAAGAATATTTTGATGTTCGGTTTTTTTTCTTATTTTACACATTACGTCATAAACTTCTAAATCTATATTATCATTTTGTAACATTAGATAGTTTTGCTAAAAATATTCAGCTTAGTGGTTAAAGTTTGTACATGTATGTTTAGTAAACATTTTTATATTACATGTTTTTATAGATTTCATATGTATATCCCATAAAATGTTTCATCTAAAACTGTATGCACGTATTCTTGTTTTATATTTAATGGATTCATATTTAATGGTTTTATATTTAATGGATAATTTAATTGTTATTTCATAACAATTACTTTGACATCAAATGTGAAAATTAATTTACATTTTAAAAAAGATTTGTTAAATTCAGTTATATATATATATACTAGCGGACCCGACAGACGTTGTCCTGTTCAAACGTTGTCATTCTATCTGAAGTACCTGGCGATGCTCGGGATATTAAGAATGTTTGTTAACCAAAATCAATTTAAAAATTAACACAGCATAAATAGCATAGAAAAAATATATGTGAAATGTTACACACATCTCAGAATTACAGCCATTAATCCTTGTAGTACTAAAATCTTAAAAGTAAAAATGTCAAACTCTCTAATATTTGTTAACCAAAATTAATTTAAAAAACATAGAATAAATAACATAGAAAAAAATCACCGGAAATCTTATACACATGAATAAAAGGAAAACCCAATATCAAAATACATAAATTTATAATAAACTCCTCAGAATTCAGCTAGATTTAGCCTTTCATCATTGGGGCAAAAAAAAGAAGCTGAAATTACAGGTTTAGCAGAAATTTCCAATAGAACCATGTTATGACTCCAGCGCCCCTCTTAAAAAATGAAGTGTTTGATTGAGGGCTGCAAACCATTTAACTTGTCTCCACATTTAACTCGTATAAACATCCTCTACATAGTAAATTCCTTTTCTCTCCATAATAAACTCCTCAGAATTTTGGTAGATTCAGCCTTTCATCATAGTACCACTAAAAACTGAAACATCCTCTCCAGAAATATAAATTAATTAATTTCAATAATTAAACACATACAAATGTATAAATTACACAAAAGTTTTTTAGCCAACATTTGAATAATTCGTAAATGAAAAATCATATGAAAATAAAGATAATAAGAACTTCCGGAATCGAAATTAATTACCCTTAATTTTTAATTAATAAAAACCCAACATAATATGAATAAAAACGATAGTTTTTTAAAACTATGCGAAAATAAAGCTATTATAAAGATAATAATTAAAAAAAACATAACAAAGTAATGCTCGCGCATGAAGTTAACGTTACAATGTAAAGATAGTAATAATAATATAAACCGCGTACATAAAATATTAAGCTTTTCAAGCGAAATAAAATAATTTTTAGAAAAAAACTACTTTTAATCGACAAATTAAATGTATTGCACAAAATTTTGATTTTACCAACTTTCAACCCTACAATTTACACCCTACTTCTTTGAAATTGGGTGTTGAAACATCCTCTTTGACAAATTTACACCCTGCTTCTTTTAAATAGGGAGTAAATATAAATTTTTAACAGCCAATTGAATGCGAGTTAAAAACGATTGTTGTTTAAAATCATATGAAAATTACGCTATTTTAAAGATAATAATAAAAAAAAGCGTAGGAAAATAATGAGTGCGCATGAAGTCAACGTTACGATATAAAGATAGTGATAAAAATCTATATATATATAACAGTTCCGTAACTGACTGACTAACTGATTGACTGACTGACATACAACGTACAGAACAAACCGCTGGACCTAAAGGGCTGAAATTTTGCATGGCCATTCTTCTTATAGTGTAGGGGTGCACTAAGAAAGAGTTTTGAAAAATTCTTCTTAGGTTTTTTTAAATTAAATTTTTAAGCTGTTTTATAACTTTTTTTGAGTTTGCATTTAAAATAATAATTTGAGGGTTATTAAATTTATATCACGAAAATGATCATGAAAAATCCTTTAAAATGAAATCTTTTTCGAATCTTTACTTCCATTTTCTGATTTTTGTTGAATTTTTTAAGATTAATTTTTAGAATTTAATTTATTAAACGCTGATTATGTGATTTCTTTTCTGGTACTTTAAATAAATTTATCGCTACGTAACAACGAAATGGACAAAAAAAGAAATTTCCTTTCTAATGCGGCAGACGATTGGACATTATCAAAAAAATATTAAAATAAAGTAAAAGATTTGTTCCTTAATTGTACTATATTAACTGTACAATATTCTTTAGTATGACCTATTAGATTTAATTTGAATATTTTCTTCGACATTATTTTGTCTATAAAAATATCCCTTACGATTTTTTTAAAAATATTTTTTTTTGCATTATTTGTATACATTGATCGTCGTATTTATTTTATATATATATATATATATATATATATATATTGGCATTAATTGCATACATTGACGTTCTATTTAATTTGAATGTACTCCGCAGCGAAGTGCGTGTTTTCAAATGGGTTGGAATACTAAAAGTTTAAAATCGTGGTGCCATCTACTGTACGTCTGTGAATCGAGAGTAGCATCCTTCAAAAATTGTTGGTTATTTATTAATTAAAAATGTTGGAAAGTTCTTGGTGGTCGGTATTTATACATGTGGGAACAGTTTTAAGATTTATAAATTATCAACCCACACAGGTGATAATTTATCCGGCGTTGCCCGGGATTTTAAGAATGTTTGTTAACCAAAATCAATTTTAAAACTAAACACAGTATAAATAACAGAATAAAAGCATGTGAAATGTTATACACATCTCAGAATTTAGGTAGATTCAGCCTTTCATCATTGCACCACTAAAAACTTTAAAATGTCAAATTGTCGAATATTTGTCAACCAAAATCATTTTAAAAACTAAACACAGTATAAATAACAGAAAAAAATCATGTGAAATGTTATATGCATGAATAAAAAGGAAACCCAATATAAAAAACCATAAATTTACAATAATTTCCTCAGAATTCAGATAGATTTAACCTTTTATCATTAGAGCAAAAAAACCCTGAAAATTAAAACATAAAATATATGCATTTATAATAAACCACTAAAAGCTGAAAGGGAAAAATGTCAAATTGTCTTCAGGATAGTAAAGAATTTTGAAAATTAAAGCTGAAAAGTAAAAATGTCAAATTGTCGAATGTTTGTTAACCATAATCAATTTAAAAACTAAACACAGTATAAGTAACATAGAAAACATTTACCCTTTATCATTGGAGCAACAAATCCTGAAAAGTAAAACATAAAATATATAATTTTATAATAAACCTATAAAAATCCATTAAAAACTAAACGCAGTATAAATAACATAGAAAAAAAAGGCCTACGAAATGTTATACATATTAATAATATGAAAACCCAATTAAAAATGCATAAATGTATAATAAACTCCTCAGATTTCAGCTATATTCGGTATTTCATTATAAAAAAGCTGAAAAAATTTAAATAAATAAAAATAATAATTTTTAAAAACAATAAAATTAAATTAAAACTTAAAAAATAATAAAATAAAATAAAATAATAATTTAAAAAATAATAAAATAAAGGCTGAAATAAAAAAGCCTTAAAAAAAGCTGAAATAACAGGTCTAGTAAAATTTACACGACACTGCATTCGAACCCGGGTCGAGAGAATGGTACTTGCGCGACCTTCCGAATGCGCCACGATGACACGGTATTCTACTGAGTAAAGTGAAACATGTTCGCTATTGGTAAGTTGTTGTGGGCTGGTGATTATACATGTCAGAAGAGTTTTAAGTCAGAAATAAGTTAGCAGGATAAGTTAGCAAGATAGCTTAGTCTTCAACTCTTCAATAGACACAAAGATATAGGCGAGGGGGATTGCAGTAGCGATTAAAAAAGATCTCGTGTCACTTAGCGTGGTTGATTCGAATTTTCCATCGCGTGTCGAGAGTATCAATATGCCGTTGGATCTGATGTATTTCAGAGTATAAAATCTGACTTGAAAGATTATTATTTTCATTTATTATTCTGGTTTAATATATGACTTGAAACTTTTTGATTTTATTTATTTTTACCTTTTCGCTCACTGTTTGCTAACTAAACCTAACGTGGATGCCATTATGCAGAGGGATGATTCCACAAACTGTAACAGCTTCCATTTACCGGACGCACCCCCTTATAAATTGTTGGTTTTTTATTAATTAATTAAAAATATAAAATCATTTTCTATCGGATCAAATTGCGAATCTAAACCATTCTCGAATCAATTTAATCGCACACACAAAATTTCATAAAAATCAGTCCAGTCGTTTAGGAGGAGTTCAGTTACATACACACGGACAGAAGAAATATATATATATAAGATATATGTGTGTGTGTGTGTGTGTTAGTTACGGTAAAAGTAATAAACTGGTGATTATATATGGTAACTGGCAATTATACATAATCACCATTAATGCCGGTTAATATGGTAAATAAAGGAAAATTTATCAAATTAACCTGTTTGTTTACATAATTCCCAACTGGTAATGGCAAATGTAATAAATATCATGACTGATTGAGCCAGTAGAATACAGTGCAGTTTTTTTTTAGTAGTTACTAGTCAGAAGAATAGTTTTTCGTTAGACACTATGTCGTGAGAGGCTGCGAATAACAGTGTTTTATAATTTACAGTTAAAAAGTCAATAAATGGTTATTTTCAGACGCATGGATGTAGCCTGAACGAAATTTGAATAAGGGACTGACAGGTGTTGTCAAATGAAAGACAAAAATTTATTTTGAACATATACAAAACAGTTACATATAAAAAACTAATCCTATATTCTAGATAAAAAACATTTTTTCATATAACGTTAAATGCTACTACTGCAAATTACTAAATATTTTAAGTTTACTTATATATACGTATTAGACTGTTATAACATTTAGAATTACAAATTTTGCCATATTTTTTACATTTGCACATATCAGACTCGCATTGTCCCTTACAAACACATCTCTGATATCCCTGACCTCCAGAGAGAGATGATTTTCTGACACATTTTCGAAGTGATATTGCTAGATCTGGAACATCATCAAGCAAAATAAAATTTTCTTCACAAATTGTGAACTGATTTCTGGTATGCAACTGTGAAAGTCTTCCTTGTTTCGTTCCTAACTGATAGAACTCTGCATCTTGAACTTCTAAGATCACCACTAATAAATTTTGTGGATCCCTTCTTGCTCTGTCAACGTTTCGTACTCGTAGTTTCACTGTGTCACCAACTTTACCAGAAGGAAATTTAAGATATGAAACTTTCAACATTTTCTTTGCCTATGATTCTGGATCGTCTTTAACACTCATTCTATGTTTTCTTACTTGTTCTTGTCTGCTTAAAATATCTATCTGGATTAAAGGGACCGCTGCTTCATCCCCTTTCTGAGCCTCAAAATCAACTTTAGGTGGATGGTCATTTTGCGGTAGATCGTTAATGTCCATATCAGAATCATCTTCTATTTTGATATTGGTGTTTTCGGAATCGTTATTAACAGTCTCGATTAAAGTCTGAAGCTCTTCTTCAGTTTTAAAATGTTCGATAGAGTCATTCGGGAAAAAAGACGTTTTCAAACCTAATTTTACAGGCGTCCTAAAGATTGCTTCATAAGGAGTACACTTGATGCCTTCATGAAATGCTCTATTTTTCATAAGTTGCACAAAGCGTAATCCTTCGGACCATTTACTAGTTTGATTGCTTTCCAACCAAGAACTTACCATATTTTCAGTATACTGGTTTGTACGTTCGACCGAATCTTCAGTCTGGACATAAGTTTACAATTTTCCGTGCACAAGGCCGTGCACAATTTTCAAATCTGGCCACATTGCACAAGCTTTTTCTACGATTTTGTTACTAA
The DNA here is from genome assembly GCA_907164885.2 of Dolomedes plantarius. Taxonomy (NCBI): domain Eukaryota; kingdom Metazoa; phylum Arthropoda; class Arachnida; order Araneae; family Dolomedidae; genus Dolomedes; species Dolomedes plantarius. Next base: position 118,065,639 of record OU015491.1, on the reverse strand, counting down.
ACTCACGGCCATTGTCACTTTGCAGTACACTGGGGGCTCCAAATATAGTAAAAATATCAATTAGGCGATATGCAACCTCTTCTGCACGTTTGCTTTTTAGGGCACGCAACTGTACGAACTTCGTCAAGTGGTCTTGATAGACAAATATAAACTGAAAGTGATTATCTGATTGCGACTGCATAACAATTGGGTCTACCTGTCATCTTGAGTTCATCTCTTGAAAGACCATTGGCTTAACAAGTCCTTTCATGGGTACCTGGAATTTTGGAACGAAGTTCTTTTACGCGGCTTACAGTAAACTCGCAGGAATCGTCACGTAACGAAAAATAGTTATGCCCCCTTCATAAGAGCATTTTCGCAAGGAATCTGTGGCGGAACGGATATCGCATTGGACTATCCCACTACGGAGCGAGAATTCCCTGGTTCAAATCCCCGCACAATCTCTGGCCGTTTCTATTCCCACTCATTCTTGGAATAGCGCAGTGTATGTATATATATGTGTATGTATAAATATTATATATGTGTATATATATATATATATATATATATATATATAATTAAACATTAATTTTAATTTTAATTACGAGCAAATATGTTAATTCTCGAACAAAATAAGTGGAGTACTAATTTGATAGATATATCAATAAAATTGATAATAATAATTATAGTCGAGATTATTATAACTGTAATTATATATTAATTTTCCACAGTAATTTTAAGCTTTTACGGGTTAATTTCAATACCCTTTCGGAAAAAAGCGCGTAAAGCACAATTATCTCAACACAAACCACCGATAGCAAAAAGTTGCCGAATTGACGAAGGTACACACACGTGGATCTGCATACATATTGGTACAACACAAAAAGTAATACTTTAAACAACTTAAAAATCACATCAAACGAAAGCTATTAATCTAAGTATATATAAAAACATAAATTTTAAATCATAATTAATTAAATAAAATTTAAAAATTGCTTACTTTTTTGAAAACGCTTTGAAGACCCCATTTTACCTATGTCACAAGTTTCTTGCTTTGATATTCTGAAAATGAAATTCAGTGCTGCCATCTATTAGTGAAAATGTAATGTTTAAACATCCACCTTTGTGCCAGTATGGTTAGAATTCAGTAAAAGTTTATTATGTAGTTTCAAGAGGGAAATATCAAAGGTCCATATATGTGGACATCAGGAGCGAAGAGGATATATATATATATATATATATATATATATATATATATATATATATATATATATATATATATATGTATTTATATTGTGAAGAATCCATTGATTTTCACAATCTTAAAGAACAACACCCCCTTCTTTTCATGCACGTTCCGGTGAAAAGCAAAAGTGAACCTGCGGGCGGATCCAAACAGCTGTTGACGCTAGTCCAATCAAACTCCAGAAAAATGAGGTCACTTTTAAAAGGCGCCAATTAGAGCCCTTTTACATTTAGAGCGATACCAGTGCCAAAATTCAAAGTGCTTTTCTACGACAGTTAAAAAATTCAGTTAGCTCTGAGTTCTTACGCTGAGACTGGCTACTCCGGCAATTGCAGCCGTGACTTCGTTTCAAGTCCTCGGTGAGGTAAAGTGTTTACTTTCGATTCGGAGAATAATCGTTCGACACCTCGTCGACTTACTTCGGGCAGAAGTATTTTGAAGGCTGAGTTTAGGATCTCAAGCTAAGAGGTACTACTCAGGCCTCGCAGCTTATAATTTAAATTCTCGATAAGTCCTTGTGATAGGCGAAGAGTTTTATTGACTTCCTGTGCTTAGGTGAGATATGCAAATGATTAGAATTTCAGTGCAGACGCACATCACGGGCGCCTGTGGTGCCACTTCAAAGCGCTATTTAAGGATTGGAGATTTCGACGATTTAAAGTTCGGCAATTGTGTTTTTCTTGTGGTTTTTTGAAAAAAAGATCAATTATGTCTCGTCGAAAACAGCGATCATCTTTTGATCAAGTATCTGAGTTCGACAGAGGAAAGATAGTGGCCTACCGAGATTCTGGATTATCGTTCAGAGAAATCGGTAGTCGTGTTGGACGAAACGAAACAACTGTAATGCGGATATGTGATCGTTGGATGCAGGAGGGTACGACGGACCGGCGTGCTCGATCGCATCCACCTCAGCGCACCACTTCACGTGATGACAGGCAAATTGTGCGCATGGCAGTGACGGATCGCTCAGTCACATCACGATCCATAGCACAGCACATACAGTCTGTAACGCATCATCCAGTGTCTGCGCGTACCATTCGACGCCGTTTACAGCAGAGTGGTCTGTCCGCAAGACGTCCATTGCTTTGTCTACCTTTGACGCAGAACCACAGACGTCTCCGCCGCCAATGGTGCGATGACAGAAGGATGTGGCCGGCAGAATGGAATGAAATTGTCTTTACTGACGAGTCACGCTTCTGTCTGCAACACCACGATGGTCGCATTCGACTCTGGAGACACCGTGAAGAGAGGATGCTGAACAGCTGCGTTATGAACCGCCACACTGGTCCTGCACCGGGTATTATGGTATGGGGCGGTATTGGATATCACTCTCGCACACCTCTAGTACGCATTGCCGGTACTTTAAACAGCCAGCACTACATCTCCGAGGTGTTGGAGCCAGTTGTCCTTCCTTACCTTCAGGGCTTGCCCACAGCCATATTTCAACAGGATAATGCGCGACCACACTTGGCACGCATTGTCCAACGGTTCTTCGTCAATCGCCAGATTAAATTGCTTCTCTGGACGCCTCGCTATCCGGATCTTTCGCCGATAGAAAACATGTGGTCCATGGTTTTTCTACGATTGACCCAGATTCCATCCCCAGCTGCCATAGCAGATCAAATTTGGCAACGTGTGGAAGCTGCTTGGTGTGCTGTACGCCAAGAACTCATCCAAAGTCTCTTTCAATCAATGCAGAGGCGTGTGGCAGCGGTAATCTCCAAAAATGGCGGCTACTCTGGCTACTGATTTTGGCAGGAACCACACTTTACAGAAGTCTATAAATTTAATCATTTGATACTTGGTCAACATGTTATCTACAAAATAAATTTTGTTGTGATATCTCTTGTCTTTCTTGGTGTTGCAATTTGGGTGGCAAGCAGTGTAATATAAACTGAGGTGTGGTAGATGACTCGAATATTCGCACAGCATTAGACAGCATCGCTCCAGTAATTTTCATCGACTCAATCATCATGTAAATAAATCGGTCATTTTAAATATTAGTAGATTGTATCGCTGATTTCTTTTCGCTACCATTCGGCGAATTCTTTACAATATATATATATATATATATATATATATATATATATATATATATATATATATATATATATATATATATATATATATATATATATATATATATATATATATATATATATATATATATATATATATATATGTATATATATATATGTATATATATATATGTATATATATATGTATATATATATATACGTATATATATACATATGTATATATATACATATATATATATATATATATGTATATATATGTGTGTGTGTATGTATATACATATATATATACACTCAACAGCCAAAGCATTATGACCACCCCTACATTTTGCAATGAATTCGCCTGGATGACGTGGAAGGCACGTGATTAGGTGGAAGTGGTATTTAACTTCTGCTGGAGAGTCTGAAGAATCATTCTATCACTTACTTCTGTGTGTGATGGGAAACGCTGCGGATCTAAGCGACTTTGATAGAGGGCAGATTGTAATGGCTCGAAGGCTCCGAACAAGTATTTCCGAAACTGAACGACTCGTGGGTTGTTCGCGACCTACAGTTGTTAGTACTTATGCAAAGTGGATGAATGACGGTGAAACCAGCAGTAGACGACATGGTGTTGGATATCCACACGCTATCAAAGAAAAAGGTCGTCGGAGACTGTCGCGCATGGAGAAGCAAAACCGGAGCCAGACAGTGGCTCAGCTGACAGCTCAATACAATGCAGGGCCAAGTAGAATAGTATCGCAGCACACTGTTCAGCGGACACTGTTGGATATGGGGCTACGCAGCAAACGTCCCACTCGTGTGCCTTTGCTGACCAAGCGTCATCGCCAACTGCACCTGCGCTGGGCCCGGGAACATCGCGACTGGTCCATAGATCAGTGGGAGAGAGTTGCCTGGTCAGATGAATATCGGTTTGTCATTCATCACGCCGATGGCCGTGTCAGGGTACGCCGTCTTCAGGCAAACTGTTGCTCCCTCTATGTACAGTAGGTCATACACAGACCGGTGGTGGCGGTATTATGCTTTGGGGGACGTTCTCTTGGGCGTCTCTGGGACCCGTGGTTGTGGTAGAGCAGACCATGAATGCTACAGGGTATCTGAACATCATTGCGGACCAGTTGCACAATTACATGGCCTTTGTTTTTCCAGCTGGAAATGGAATGTTCCAACAGGACAACGCCCCGTGTCACAAGGCTAAAATTGTGTTGGAGTGGTTCCAGGAACATGATGCTGAATTCCAGTTAATGTCCTGCCCGCCTAACTCATCGGATCTCAATCCGATAGAACACATTTCGGATGTCATGGGACGGCAGCTCAGAGTTCAAAGACCACCAATTCGCAATATCTCGGATTTGCGTGACCGTCGCTTAAACATCTGATACAATCTGTCTCCGGCCATCTACCAAGGACTTGTGGCATCCATGCCAAGGCGGGTTGAAGCTGTGTTGCGCGCCAAAGGTGGGCCAACTCGTTATTGACAGGTGGTCATAATGTTTTGACTCTTGAGTGTATATATATATATATATATATATATATATATATATATATATATATATATATATATATATATATATATTTGTTTATTTATTTATTGTGTTTATGTGTGTGATAGATAGTTGTTTCTGGTAACTAACTACCTCATAGCAGATTTTCTGGTAGTATGTAATGACACATTTTCAAGAACTGGAGAAAGATAAAGCCAACGAAAGCCAAGCAATGTAAATCGGTGTTTCCTTACCTGCGAATTGGTTCTTCAAGTTATCACAACTACTTTGTAATATAATACAGTAATACAGGGTGTTTCAAAAAGAATCATCCGATTAAAAAAAATTACTATTCATCTTTTAATCCATTTTGATCGAATAATGTATAGGCAGAAAGAGGGAAATATCGAGTTTCATGCAGTTGCCGACAAGTAGCGCTAACGCTTTTCCTTCGCCCGCCACTTCAGTGTTTGTAAAGATGGCGACTGCACAACAGAAATCAAAGAATCATCCCGTTTAAAAAAATTATAACTATTCATCTTTTAATCCGGTTTGATCGAATAATATATATGCAGAAAGAGGGAATTATCGTGTTTCACGCATTTGCCGACAAGTCGCGCTACCGTTTTTCCTTTGCCCGCCACTCCAGTGTTTGTAAAGATAGCGATTGTACAACAGAAATAATTCTGTGTTCTACGCTTTGCGAAGTGTGAGTCCGCAACCACTGTTCAACGGGATTTTCATCGACAAATCTCTGGTATATTGAAGTTCTTACCTCTCAGAGCATTAGGCGATCGTATAAACCAGAGGTGGGGAACCTTTTTACCATTAGATGCCACATGTAAATTAGGTAGAAATAAAGGAGGCCGCATAAGTTGATGTACCTATAAATGCGACTTTCATGAAATTATTATAGTTAGGTATAGTTTTAACAATTTGGTGCATTATATAGAAAAATAACAACAAAAAATTAAGTCCTTATTTATTTACTATTTGACTTAAAAAGTTACAATATAAAATATTTTTGTATTCACATAAGGGTAAAAACTTGTTATAACATTAATCATTAATCATTAATTTTTTTTATAAAATTATAAAATTCATAGATACCACTGTAATTTTTTATATTTCACTGTTGGTATTTTTATTTATGTAAGCACATATATATATATATGCACATTTTTAAATTTTAATAAACAACTACATATTTAAATACCACTTCAAATAAAAATAATAAAGTCGAAGTATTTTTAAATAATTTTAACATTATAAAGAAATACAATAGAAAAATAATAGTATTAAATTATAAATAACTTACATAGCAACAATTCCTAAAATAATTTGAAGGCCGCACAAGAAGATCACGGAGGCCGCGAGTTCCCTACTTCTGGTAAAAACAATTTCAAGACACGGGTTGTCTGTGTACGCATAACAGCCCTGGAAGCAGTGTATGCAGACATGTTCGCTAAAGTTTCGGACGAATTTGCCTACCGTATAGACAAATGTCGTGCATCCAAAGGTGGGCAGATTGAGCACCTTTAATTTGGTTTGCGAAAAAACTTTATGATTAGCCATGTAATATAATATTAATTTTAAGTTTCTATATTCAATATTTTTCATAATATACTCATTTTAAATCGGGTGATTCTTTTTGAAACACCTTGTATTATGTTATTAAAAGCTGATCTTTATTCTAAAGAGATTTTATTGCTTTGTATGCAGTGCTTCTGGCGGTGGTTGTTTTTAAGTAGACATTTTTGTAGACCTCAAGGTTTCGTTCATAGAAAGAGACTCGCAAAATTTACGATAGAGCTTTTTGATAAAAATTTAGATAAAATTTTAAAACTTTTTTGAATATACGGGCCCACCAAATTTTAAAAGCTCATATTACGACTACAATTTCTATTCAAATTTTTTGATAGTCAAGAGTATCAATATTCTGTCATTTTTTTTTCAAAATCTCACATTATAAATTAAGGAAAAAAAGTTTATTATTAGTATAAGCGAAGCATTCTTCTTAAAGTAAATTTTGAGAAAATGTTGACCAAAAAAACTGCGGTATCTTCAAGCTCAGTTATTTTATTTTAAAATTCGAGCAATAGAAAAAATATTTATAATTCAATATAAGTAACTCTTTCAACTTTATTTTCACATTTTTATAATTTAATGGAGAATGTTATCCAAAGAATTTTCTGTATGTTTTTATATCCGGTAAATATACTCAGAATTTCAAAGAAATTGGAAAATTGAATTGTTGGAAGTCAGTGCACGTAAATTAGATTTTCTTCTTTTTCCGTTTTTCGGAATTCTTCCCTTTGATGCTTTAAACTCTCTTATAAAAATATCTGAAATATCCAGTAAATAGGATGATCATAAAAAAAATAATTTTCATGTTATTTAATCACCAAAAGCTGATAATAAAAGTTAAACACTGAAAACTTTTGCTAAACTTCAAGAAAAACTTCCAACTTTTCAGACTTTCCCTTCTGCAGTATACATTTTATGGAAAAAATAGTTATCAAGTATATAACTGAAAAATAATATACAAATATATAGATTCGTACCTTTTGAGCAAAAATTTACAAATATTTCTTTTACTGAATATATACTGTTATATTACAAAGTATCGTAATTTTTAATTATAATTTTTCCAAAAATATAACTATCTAACTTTTCATTCATCTTTCTTTATATAAAAGACAGAAACAAACAAACACACACACACACACACATATATGTGTGTGTGTGTGTTTATATATATATATATATATATATATATATATAAGGAAAATTTTTAAAACTAAAGAGTTATATTAAAGTTTCCACAAGTATTTTTTACATTAAGTTTTATTATCTGTAATTCTGAAATAAATGTTTACAACCACATAAATTCATGTAATATTCCGAAATTCAACCTCGGTCCTTTGCACATTCTTTATGAATATTTTAACCATTTGATAGTAAAATGTAGGTTTTCTTTATTTTTGAGAGTAATGCTTTCTCATTAGACAGAAGAGAAAGTGCAGTATTTTTGTGCCTGTGTTAAATTTTTTATATGTAAGCTCTGAAAAAAAAATTTACTGTAATGTTTCTTTTTTTTCCTTGGGCACTTATGCATATCACCGTTTTGAGTTAGAAAATTTCAGACGCGCACGCACATAAAATTATAAAATGTTAACGAGCAAAAAATGCCTTAAACAAAGAACACTTTTAACAGCAAACTCCCATAAGTATCTCGAAATGTATTTCGTTAAAAGTTTTAATCTAATGATGTCAAAAATGTGAACAAATATCCGTCCTAAAGCAAATGGTATTCGGGTGTTCAGTGTCGGTGAAAAAAATACTGGAAGAAAATAAGTGGTGAGCGTGTATCATTTTCTCAGCTCTTTTATGTCTTTGGTGAAACTCCTAAAATTTAGAAAACTCTAGAAATAAAATTTACAGACTGAGCTTCGACATTTTAATACCACCACTTTTCTTTGGTGAAAATGAAAATTCCTTTGGATGCAATTAACAAACTTATAACAAAATTGCAAAACAAAAAATATTTATGCATGAATTAAAATCAATAAAATTAGAACACGGTGAATTCATCCCAACTGATTCGAGACAAATATTTACACATGATTAAAAAAGACATTTCAACGCTTACCAAAGCACTTATAAGTGACAGACGCTTTGCATTTTCATACGAAAAGCCCCATACACCATTATTCACCTCTTATAAACGATGCAGAAGGAATTATGTCATCGCCACTGTCACTGAACTTTCAATTTTGACCAAGCGTGCGGTAGAACCAAAGTTTGACCAAAGCAAACCGTGTTATGGCTTACTGTTGGGATGCTTAATAATTATCCTGAAAAGGAATAATTTTGATTCCCAGTTCAACGATGTGTAATTAAAGCCAAGAAAACACTGATGCTTGTATGAATATACGAATTGTTCATAGTCTTATAAAATTACTAACATATATTTACTACAAAAAGTTATTGTGCTTTGCATATAATTACAGGTGTATATATGCATCTAAATCTCTTTTCATAAATTTACTTTTAAACTTAATCACATAAGTAAACGTATAATGTCGTATACACTATACAGATCAACATATGCAGAATTTATGTCAAATAATTATCATTCCAATACGCTTGTTGATCGTGTGATTGGTACCTTAAATTTTACAGCCCATTTGTTAATTTTTGTTTTATAATATTTTACTAATTAATTTAATCTTGAATTTAGCCAAATTTTAATTCTAGCTAATAATTATTATTTCATTTGTAGTTTTTTTATGTTTATAATTCCTTTGCTTTTACATTAGCCGAAAGTCAAGAGGTATTTTCCCTTTTTGATTTAATTGCACAATATGGTATTTATATAAATATTAGATTAAGTTCCTCATCCCCTCTGTCTAGTTAATCTGTAGAATTGAGCAAGCCGGTATTCCAACTGGTACCACTTCCGATACTCCACTCTAGCCATGAAATGACTGTAATTTAGTTTTTCATCAGTTCGACAAGATTTCTAAGCTATCGAATATTTTATACTAATTTCTTGAATATGCAAAAATTATACAATTGTTTGTTCATAGTACTGTGTTACAGTTATTAGCTACGACATGTACCTAACATCTAAAACATGTATTCAGTAGATGCAACCTGCCTACACTTCTCGAAAACTCATTAGCATGTAAGTTGCATTTACGATCTCCTTTTAAGTCTATTTTATGCATTTCTGCAACTCGCTTTGCTGCTACGAGTATTTATCCGGAATTTTAGTCGACAGTTTGTAGTTCATACTGCGTATTTCCCGATGAACAGCCAAAAGCTTTTTAAGACGAAGCAGTCGTGATTATGATTATTCGCTACTAACACTATTATAGGCGCATTATTATGACTAGTTTCCTACCTTCTAAAAAAACATTCTGGCAAGTCAAGATTCGGAGTTAAAAGAAAAGCATGTTAGAGCAACCTTTTAAATTTTTGGATATTTTCAGACTTACACTTCAATCGTGTTAAATAGTAACTAAGTTATTCAGGAATTAAGTTACTTTGTTCATAAACAAATCCGTTGTAGTAAATTATAAGTTGGTGATAATCCATGTAAGTAATCTATGAGTTGCTATACATTTATGAAATCTGGAAAACTAAATTTTTCATAAAATCATTCCTAATAATCCCATAAAATATGAATGTAATGTACATGCATTAAATTTTTATATTTCAGTTTCGTTTGCCTAGTCCATACTGGGTGTATGACCTTAAATTATGAATTCGTTTTCCTCTCAATTTTAAATGCATGATCGGGACAAATATACCGGGTGGCCATAATTAAACTGACAGTGCTCACAGTGTTCTGTAGCGCGATCTATTTGCGAGAATGACGCCACATTTTGTAGGAAGATTAAACAATACGGGGGACGAAGGATTCCGCGAAAAAATAAATTAGTTCCAAAAGTCACCGCTAGAGGAATATTTGGCGCTGTGTAATAGAAAATAGAGTGTTAACAAATGCAAATCAATACGGAAATTACCTTTTATTTTGCATTCAAATGAGGTTCAATGTGGCTGTGGTTGTTGTGGACCACATATTGCATTCTGTGCACACTATGCACAACAGCAGAAAGTAACATGTCTGCAGGAATCTCCCGTACAGTCCGTGATATGTTATCCTTCAACGTAGCCAGGTCCTGGACCACTCCGTGATAGACCTTGGACTTAAGGTAACCCCATAGCCAGAAGTAGCATGGGGTAAGATCAGGCGACCGAGGTGGCCATGCAGTTGGAAAGTAGCGGCTAATGACTCTTTCTGTTGTGAATTTCTGTCGTAGCACTGTTGCACCCGTACAGCAACGTGTGGAGGGGCTCCATCTTGCATGAAAATGATTTCCCCCAGGCATTGTCTTTGCTGAAGTGCTGGAATGACAAAGCTGTTCAACATGTGGCGATATTTCTCTCCGGTAACAGAACAGGTTTCCGGTCCTGTCGGGGTAATGTTCTCATAGAAGAATGGACCTACGATGAATTTCGCTGTGAACCCACACCAAACAGTTACCTTTGGTGAATGTAAGGGAATTTCTGTGACTGCATGTGGTGATTTGTCATCCCAAATTCGGCAGTTCTGGGTATTCACAGTTCCATGCAGGTAAAAGTGGGCCTCGTCTCCCCATAAGATTTTCCACGGCCAAGCATCATCCACCTCCATTCTGGCAAGAAAGGTGAGAGCAAAAGTCAATCGCTTATCATGGTCGGGGTACAGTAACTCCTGTACACGGCTGATCTTGTACGGATAGAAGTTGATAATCTTTCTTTAGATTTTCCATACCGTACTGTAAGGCATATCCATATTCCGAGCTAATCCACGAGCGCTAGAGGTGGCAGCAATATTGTCTGGTCCTCTGTTGACAATCGCCGTGGCAACTGCTTCGATTGTATCCTGTGGTACAGGTTTTTGTCCTCTGCCTGACTGAACCTTCAGAGAACCTGTTTTCTCAAGCGTCGCAACCATTGCTTTTAGCCCATTAACTGACACAGGACCGTTAACTTTACGCATTTTTTGTGCGTTCTAAAAGCACGAAGAGAGGCTGACGCGTTGCACTGCTTGAGGTAAAAGAATTTGACCAGTAACGCACGCTCGACTAAAGAAGGAGACATTGCACATAAACTTTCAATCCGATTGATTCCAAACGTAACACATTGCCTTTTAAAACCCAAGCAGCTGGCACTGTGCCAATGGATGTAACGTGAAATTTGAATAAAGAACTTCTTCTTCTGCTCAGCGTACGTGATATTGCAGATCACGAGACTTTATCGGTGTTTATGTAGATTTTACGCCTTTTTTAAAAGTGTTGCCATATTGCACTTGAACTAAATAAGAAAATGTGCATAATAAAAGGTAATTTTATTCCGTATTAATTTGCATTTGTTAACACTCTATTTTCTATTACACAGCGCCAAATATTCCCCTAGCGGTGACTCTTGGAACTAATTTATTTTTTCGCGGAATCCTTCGTCCCCCGTCTTGTTTAATCTTCCTACAAAATGTGGCGTCATTCTCGCAAAAAGATCGCGCTACAGAACACTGTGAGCACTGTCAGTTTAATTATGGCCACCCGGTACTTCCGATCTTAAATCGAAACAACTATATTTGAAGAATTTGCTTTACCAATCGAAGATTTTCGACTAATTTTCTTTTAAAGGTCAGATAGAAAGAGTTGTCAAAAACAATTCTGAATAAAGTTTTGTTGTGTTATTTGACCTTTAGAAAAGCTTTTCTAAATGCAATACGTGCAAGGATTTTAATTCCCATTAAGTTCTTTCTTGCTGGAAAATATCTTTGAAGTTTCATACATTTGTATCACATTAAGCGAAAATTTTCTGTATAAGTGTTTTGCCTGAAAAATTATATTTTTAACAATAATTTGTCCTTGGAATTTCTTGCCTCAAAGCACCGCATTTTGAAATGTATGCTGTATTTATCAAATAAATAACATAGTATTATAAGAAAAATTTGTGCTGCTCCAAAATAATAGATTTAAATATTCTCGCTCATTTTTGTAAATACGTTTGATCCCCAATTAAATGAAAATACTTGCGATATAAAATGCTTACCTCAAAGCACTGCATTTTAAAATATATACCGTATTTCTCAAATAAATAACATAGTTTTATAACAAAAAATTGTTTTGCTCCAAAATAATGGATTTAAATATTCTCGTTCGTTTTAAATAAGTTTGATTCCCAAGTAAATTTAATGAAAATACTTCCGATATAAAATGCTTACCTCAAAGCGCTGAATTTTAAAATGTATGCTGTATTTCTCAAATAAATAACATAGTTTTATAACAAAATTTTTTTTTTGCTCCAAAATAATGGATTCCAATATTCTCGCTCATATTAAATAAGTTTGATCCCCAAGTAAATTTAATGAAAATACTTCCGATATAAAATGCTTTTACTATACCGAGAATAAATGCAATGAAATAAAACATTTCTTTTTTCCAGTATATTCTAAAATTTTCAAGTATTTTTTCTAATGAAAGTATCATTCATTTGGATGACATTTTTTTGGTACAAAAGTGGGATTTTCTTCTAATTTTTAGTTTTTAAGGATACCGTGGGAGAGAAATTTTCTTCATTTCTCTGTTTCCCCAATCTTGCGGAATTTCACGCCATATTTACTCATTTTGACAGGTAAGAGCGATTACTATCAACATTTCTCTTAATGGATTTTTCTACGTTTCCTCTTTTCTTTGAATCTGGAAGTTCATCCATCTTTCTCACAAGGCATGATAACAAAAAGAACTGAGTATTTAAGAAATAAAAGATACTAACTATCGTCTGTTTACGAAAATAGTTTTGTAATGAGATATTTTTCTATTTTCTTTTCGTATAAGAAAACTGCCAATATATGATAAATTTTACTGCGTTCCATCTAAATCTATCAAATAAAAGCGCTTTCTTA
>OU015491.1:118037430-118049930 GCA_907164885.2 Dolomedes plantarius | reverse complement strand
TCAAACCCATCATAACTTAGCATCCAGAAGGTGTATATAAGATTCTATAAGCAGGTGTATATGAGATTCTCGGTCTGATGTTCAAAATTTCTGTTGCATTTCGACTGCAGATATCTTACGTCCGCTGAAATAATGCCTCGCCGAACGATTCGGGCAAATCGAAGAATCGCTTGACATCTGGGTCGAAGCGATGCAGGGATTAGATGATGCCGGTAAGAGTGGGTTAACAGCAGCGGATTTAAGAGTCAGGACGGCAGCGGTCGACCTAGGATCACAACAAAACGGGAAGACAGATTGATTGTCAGGTCAGCCTTCACGGCACCGGATTCGTCGTTATCGACCATCCCACGTGTGACCCGCACACAAGTGTCCAACATGACCATTGACAGACGACTGAGAGAGTGGAATCAAGGCTCGCGCCGACCATTATGTCGCTTACCCCTCCCGCCTGTATACCGTCAAGTCCGATTTCAGTGGTGCTTAACTCGATGGACTTGGGACAGCACTGATTGGGAACGTATTGTTGGAATGTATTGAACGTATTTAGTGATGAGTCCCGTTTCCAACGGTTTCCTAGCGGCCCTTGAAGACGTGTCTGGAGACATCGAGGTCTGCGTGAGGACCCTGCCCTTTCTATGGCACACCACACAGTCCCACAACAGGGTGTTATGGGTCTGGAGTGCCATTTACTTTGACAACGGGACCCCTTTGGTAGTCATTAGTGGTACATTTACAGCACATCGCTACGTAGACGACATTTCTGTTGACTCACGGCCTTCCGTTTTGTTGCCGAACCTCTTGCGCCACCGCAGACTTGCTTTTCAACAAGATGATGCCCAGCCGCAAACAGCAAGTGTTGCTATGAATTGTCTTCAATCTTACCGAGCACTTCCTTGGCCACCTAGGTAGTCTGATCTCTCCATAGAGCCCATTTGGGACGTGATGGGAAGGCGATTGCAACTATCTCGGAATGTTGCCTGTTTAGCCCGATAGTCGGAGACAATTTGGCAAGAAATACCACGGGACAACATTCAGGAAACGGAGTCTTTGCTACGTCCAGTAACAGCTTGCATTCAGACCAGAGGTGGAGCAACGCTGTATTGACTTTCTAACTTTGTAAAGATCAAACTCTGAAATTAATCAGTCAGTTGTTCCGAAATTTTAATCGTTTTCTCTGCATGCTCTTCACATCCAATTTTTGTCGTAATCGTCTACTTCTTGTTGGTATGCCAGTTTTTTTTGTTACAGAGTGTATATCTATATATATAAAACAGTTCCGTAACTGACTGACTCACTGACTGACATACAACGCACAGACCAAAAGCATGACGCACAGACCGCTGGACGCACAGTCGCTGGACGCACATTTACGCACAGACCGCTGGACCTACAGGGCTGAAATTTGCATGGCGATTCTTCTTATAGTGTAGGGGTGCACTAAGAAAGAATTTTTTTTTTAATTCTTCTTAGATTTTTTTAAATTAAATTTTTAAACTGTTTTTGTAACTTTATTTAAGTTTGCATTTAAAATAATAATTTGAGGGTTATAAAATTTATATCACGAGAAAGATCATAAAAATTCCTTTAAAATGAAATCTTTTTGGAATCTTTACCTCCTATTTCTGATTTTTGGTGAATTTTTAAAGATTAATTTTTAAAGTTAAATTTATTTAATGCTGATCACGTGCTTTCATTCCTTTTTGTGGTACTTTAAATTAATTTTTCGTTACGTGCATAACAACGAAATAAATTGACAAAAAAATATTTTTTTCTTTCTAATGCGGCAGAAGATTGGACATAATCCCAAAAAAATGAAAATACAATAAAAGAAATGTTCCTCAAACTGTACTATATTCTTTAGTATGTTCCATTAGATTGAATTTGAATATTTTCTTCTACATTATTTTGGTCATAAAAATATACGTTACGATTTTTTTATAAATTTTTTTTTTGTTTTTTTGTTTACATCAATTGCATACATTGATCGTTGTATTTACTATAAATATATTTATACATATTTTTGGCATTAATTGTATACATTGAGAGTTGCATTTAATTTGAATGTACTCCATACCGAAGTACGGGTTTTCAGCTAGTCTATATATATAAAACAGTTTCGTAACTGACTCACTAATTGACTGACTGACTGACTGACAGACAACGCACAGACCGGACCGCTGGACCTAAAGGGCTGAAATTTTGTATGGCGATTCTTCTTATAGTGTAGGGGTGTACTAAGAAAGATTTTTGAAATAATTTTCTTAGATTTTTTTAAATCAAATTTTTAAACTGCTTTTTAACTTTTTTCAAGTTTACATTTAAAATAATATGAGGGTTATAAAATTTATATCACAAGAAAGATCACAAAATTCCTCTAAAATGAAATATTTTTCGAATCTTTACCTCCATTGTCTGATTTTTGGGGAATTTTTAAAGAATAATTTTTAGAATTTAATTTGTTAAATGCTGATCACGGGGTTTCTTTTCTTTTTGTGATACGTTTAATTAATTTATCGTGAATTGCATAGCAGAGAAATAAATTGACAAAAAATATTTATTTTCTTTCTAATGCGGTAGACGATTAGAAATTGTCCAAAAAATATTAAAATACAGTAAAAGAAATGTTCCTCAAACTGTATTATATTATCTGCACTATATTCTTTAGTATGTTCTATTAGAATGTTCTATTGAATATTTTCTTCTACATTATTTTGTATATAAAAATATTTGCTATGGTTTTTTATAAATATATTTTTAGGTTTTTATTTTGGCAATAATTTCATACATTGACCGTTGTATTTAATTTGAATGTACTTCGTAGCGAAGCACGGGTATTCAGCTAGTATATGCATATATAGAGAAAGAGAAAGAGAGAGAGAGAGAGTGAGAGAGAGATTGATGTGTACATGAAAATTAGCCGGTAATCTCCGATTGCTAAATTTATACTTCAAGCCCAAAAAGTCGTTTGAATGTTTACGGCAATGTCTATATATGCTCTTAATCTATTGTAGTTATAGTATATATAATTATTTGGTCTTAAATCAGTTTTTTTACATGTTTCTCCTGAGAGCCATAATGACGAAATTTAAAATGCGGCTGTCAATATGTTTAGGACACAAACGTCAAAATAATCGGGTAATTGAATTATCTATTCTTTCCGTCTATGGGATTGTAAAAACTTCATTCTATTACATTTCACATATTCCAATCTATAAAAATTGCAGTTTGCAAGATTAAAACACATTCAAAGACGGAAATTTCAATATTCCCATCCCTTTCCAATTATTTTTTAAAATAATATTTTTTTTTTATTTTTTTCGCATTAGTAAGATCTTTTACATGAACGAACATTTTTATTTCAAAGAAAAATAGATACAAGGATTAAATTTTAGCATTTGTTGACATTTCAGCCAACAAACTGAATACCCCTAAAAGTCAACATTTCCAAATATCTAATCTTAAAGTCGAAAAAAAAGAAGCATGAAATTATAACTACTTTTTAGTTTTATTTTTTCTTCAAATAACGAGTAAATTGGAAACAGAGAAATAATATATTATATTTGTAAAAATAACTGAGTACTTAACATTTTTTTCCATTTATTTTCAACCATGAATATTGCGCAGAGAAAATGAAATACAATAAAATATCTAAAGCAGAGATATTTTGTGCAAAAAAGCATATAGAATTTTACATACAAAAAACAGAAAATATGCTTTTATACTCATTCAATTTATGTCTTGCGTAGGTATGGAGAAACTCTTCTTGGTTTTATTTCGAATAACTTCACATACTTAGTCTCAACTGTCATACTATATAAGATTTTGATAAAATTCCTAAATTCTCAGTATTTGAAAATCAATTTCGTTCAAATTAAAATGTTCATAGAAATACTAAACTAAATTTGCATAATAGTGCTACACGTTTCAGAGAGAAAATTACAATGATAAAAAAATTCCGCAAAATTTTTCACCATGGCAATCTGTTTAATATGTAAGTGTTGTACTCCTTTGAATAATAAGTAGATACTTAATTCTCAGCATCTAATATTACTTTCAGAAATTCATTAGCAACGATATGCTCATAAATATTTTTTCTAACTACTATGACGTGTATTGTCTTATGGTTTGAGGATATATTATTGAAATTATCTGCGGAAAGAAATGTAGCTTATTATTCTCAAATATTTATTATTCAGAGCTTTTCTCAAGCGAATTTTCATTGCAACATTACAAAAGACTTCTGGGAATTTTTCCAATTTATTATATTTAGTGACTTGAAAAGTGATTTCCTTTGAACTGATAACTTTCTATAATTCGTAGCAACTAATTTAAAAAAACAAACGCCGTGAAAAAAACAAAAATCAACATTACTTAAATATCTTTTGATTAAAAGACAGAAATGATTTTTAGGTATTCAGTTTGCTGTTTATTCTTTATGATGAGGCAGCTATTTTTCATTCAGCAATTAATTCCTTTTCCTGACCTCGACAGGGGAAACAAAGTATGCTATCAATTACTTTTTTTTTGTCCTCTCAATTAATAGTAATTGTCGATTTAACTTCATATTCAAATCATTCTTATACAGGGTTCCCACATATATCCGTTACACCTCCCTAACTTCTAAATGGTGACAGATTAGGCCATAAAGTGGGATTCTAGGTATAGTAAAAAGGCTATGCGCTACTCGATGAGACAACTTGCATTGTCATCTATCGACAAATTTTGTAATTAGCGTTTTTATTTCAAAAATGGTACGAGATACGGTAAAAAAGTCAGTTACAAAGTTGTTTAGCATCATCAATTTAGTAAGAAAAGACACGTTGTTTGGTCGTGATTTTTAACTCTATGGCGTCGTGAAACGCGAGCGAAGATTTAAAAGACCAAAGAACCCACTGCAGAGTGCAAATGTGTATAGTGGCTAATGGAGAGCATTTTCAGCAATATAAATAAATGATCCTGAAGATAGGGATGTGTCTCAGTTTCTTTCTTCCATTCTTTATGACATGACAACTTTCGAAATCATGACCAAACAAATGTCCATTTTCTACATTCTGTTTTTAAGTATTAATGTGCGCTACGTGTCTTTTCTTACTAAATCGATAATGCTGAACGACTTTCTAACTGACTTTTTCCCGTATCTCGTACCGTTTTTGAGATAAAAACGCTAATTTCAAAATTTGCCGATAGATGGCGTTGTAAGTTGTCTCTTTGAGTAGCGCATAGCCTTTTTACTATACCTAGACACCAACTTTATGGACTAATCTGTCACCGTTTAGAAGTTAAGGGGGTGTAACGGATATAGGTGGGTACTAAGGAGACCCCCCATAATCCGGACGAAAAACATCTGGAGTAATATCATACTCGAGTTATGAAAAAGAAAGAAAAAGAGTTTACAGTGGTAATGCCTGTCAAGAATAGCATGCCATGCGATTGGTTTGTCTACCAAAAATTTTCTTTACAGGAAACTGTACAGCTCATCTTAAAAAAACAAAAGGTAAATTCAGCATAATTAGCTGCATACTCAGTTGTTATTATCGAGGCCTCAATTTATTAGATAAAATCAATTCAGTTTACGCATGACCACGGATAGCAAAACATTTACACAAATCGTAGCAAACTGCTGTATTGAAACCTTGAAATTTATGATGATCGTTTTTAGGCAATAAATCTGCTATGTTAAAGATAATAATGCAAAACGGTTGGAGATGCATGATTTCCTTTGATAATCTGGTATTTTCCGTCGTAACCAACCTAATAATTAGGTAACACTTAATTTCATAAAAAAAGGTTTTACTTAGATGAAACTTGTGGGAAATGCAAACAAACATACAGCCTCGTAAAAACTGGAATAAAATTAAATTATGACAACTAGTTTCGAAGCAGTTAAAATATTTTTTCCTCGTGTTTTAGCGACATGCAAAACTAATTCTCTCAGACCTAATGAAGAACTAAGTACTATATCATTTAGTAAAATTTTGAGGAATTCTAATTTTTTGTTGCAGATTTTAAGAAGGAGTTTGTTTCTGTTTTTACATAAAGAGTAACAAAGAAACTAATGTATTTTCTTTGTGTTCAAGCAATTTTGCACTGGTTATTCCGCCATCTTGCTTCATTCTACATCATATTTCATACTAGAGATAATATCACTAAGGGTGGGAAATAAAATAATATCACAGAAAGCTATATTCCCTTCCTTCTGTCTTAATGGTCCTTTATCACAGTTATATTTATAAAGATGAGCATTGTGTGTTCTTTCTGCCTTACATCTAGAATTTTAAAAACAGCAACCCAATCAAGCGTAGAACCTTAGATTAATCGTTCTCTCGCCACGTTCGCCTTACAATTGAACCACCAGGCGAGATATCTCTTCCTCCAAAGCAGTCCCAAACAATATATCAATATCATTTTCTCCCCAAAATATATAACTTCCTAACGCCCGAAGAACTATCAAATTTTCAAACACGGTTACTGAATGAGTCATTCTAATGTTGTTTTCTGCCTCTCTAAACTCCTTTATGTGAATAAAAAGAAAAGAAAAGACAAAACCTTTGTGCTCGAGGAATAAACAGGAAATCCAACGTAAATAAAGCACAAACAGCAATAAGATGCAATTTTGCATACCTTATTGCTGTTTGTGCTTATTTACATTGGATTTCCTGTACATTCTTTATGTGAATAAAAAAGTAGTCGGTTTTAAATGATTAAATAATTTCAAAATTATTTCAATCTTTAGAATTGTTATTTTTACTCGGATTTTAAAGCAAGTAGTCTTTTACCAGACAGAGGTTACTCGGTATCACAGATAGCATGTGCTATTTTTGTCAAATGTCAATATATGCAGGTAATGATTATTTTCATTTATTAGTTTAGCAGAACTCTAGGACCCCGACATGATTGAAATTAGGGCCTGTTCACATAGGAGTCTGGTAGCGGGAGCGTAAAAGGAAAGATGGCGCTGAGACGGAAATAAACCAATCATCTCGGATATCCACCTTTAAAAATTTCGTTTCTAATCTTTTGGAGGTTTGTCAGTGGTTAATTATATTTCAATACTTTAACGCTCCCGCTACCGGACTCCTATGTGAACAGGCCCTTACACAGAATATTCTAACTTTCAAAGTAGTTGATTTTTCATTGCAAGTGTATATTTAGAAGAGTCGAAACGTACGATAATAAATTCTTACTGGGACTGTTCGCGTTTTGATATGCTTATAACATGAATTACAGAATATTTACTCTAAGAAACTGGAATAATTCAAAATAATGAAATTTGTGATTTTAATGATCTCAGTAAATCCACATTTACATCTAAGCATTATTCGTTTGACAATGAATCAAATTTATTACATTGTGGTGCAAAATAGAGTCGTATGCTTTAGAAAGCACTTTAAATTTTGTACAACAGTTCGTGATAGACAATGGTTCTTTCCAAAGTGGGCTGAAGGACTATTTTTTATTAGTCACCAGTAAAAATTTATCGTAATTTTGCATTTCGAAATTTTCTTTTCCTTTCAGCTTATTTATCGGCTTTGCTTTCAGAGGAGTTCACACCAACGGCGAAACCTAGACCCAAGACTGTGTGGTATGTTGAAGATACAGTCAAACCCTGTTATAGCGAAACCGGTATATAACGAACTCACGGATATAACGAACGAAAATTTTGGGCCCGCCATTTTCCTATTGTACGTAATTAATTAGTATTGTGTCAGTTTAATGTAATCGATTTTAGTCGATTTAATTTATTAATGATCCTTTTTATTAGATTTTATTATTTTTTAATACATCATTATTGAATACACATTGCAACTAATGAGTTATACATTTTGTGAACTCTAGTATTTTTCTTAACGGTTCGGATATAGCGAACCACCGGATAAAGCGAACAAAAGCGTTGGTCCCTTGAAGTTCACAATAACGGGGTTCGACTCTATATATCTTTGCATTTGACTTTGGTCGATTTTACTAGTCGCAGCTGAGATTTCTTAATTATAAAAATAACTATTACTCTTGATCTATATTTACATTATCTAATAACTGATCTTTAACTGGTAATTCTATTTTTTTCGGACTCCTTTTCAAACCAAAAGTATTTGACCTGTCGACAGGAGCTGGTTAGCCTATTGAAAAAAAATAAAAATAACACATACCTCGGATATCAAATATTCTCATCCTTTAAACGCTTAAAGCAATTTACTTTCTTTTTGTATACATCATACAAACGCCATTATTTCCTAGGAATCACTAATTCACAAAATATTTTTTGGCATTTATAACTGCATATTTAAGTACCTCAAAGCAACAAAGACAAAATAACCAGCCTGCCGGGACGTACATTCAAACTGAGACAATTTCTGAACAAAAAGTAACATTCTGGACGTAAGGTAAGCCTGCGTAAAAACACGAATGACAGATAGCGTGGGTAAAACTACTTTACGTAACAAATAATCTTTTCTAATGGGGAATGTTTTACATAACTGCTTTTATTAGAGTCCAAGTTTATAAAATTCCTTATCTATTTTTTCAAATTTTGTATGCTAGCTATATTATAAAATCTAATGGATCTTAGTATTTTAACAAATCATGGGTAGAAAAAACAACTATAACTTTATAGAAGGTCTCAGTTCAATAACTTGTGCATTGTCTCCTCTAAGTAAAAAATATATAAACATCACCAAAATTCAATTCCTTTGGGTCTCTCTATGATGGACAAAATTCTTCTTATAATTCTGCCAGTATGATCTTAATCTGTAACCCTTTTAGATTCTCTAATTGCAATCGTCCGTCACAGGGGTTTTGAGGAAATCCACAAATGAATGAAAAAGAACATTCTCAAAAGATTCTAGACCTTTTAAAACAGCAGTTTCGAAAAAAATAAAAGTTTAATATCCTCTTTTGATGATGACAACCCCGAATCTTCTTTGATCCCCAATCCTAAAACGAATGGAAAACATCATAAAAGGAAATAATGAGTTGGCCCTCGTGGGAAGACTTTCGTTCACTAAATCGCTTAAAATGATGTGTTGTTTTTTAAGACCATACTAAAGAACATGCCTGAAAAAAAAACTTTGCTCGGCTGAAATATTTTTCTCTCAATATACCTCCTTGATTTTAACCAATTAAAGGCTCTGCATTATTAATATATATGTATATAAATATATATATATATATATATATAAATATATATATATATATATATATATATGTGTGTGTGTGTGTGTGTGAGTGTGTGTAATGCCTTAACTATGGGGAACTATAAACGGGGGGTTTTGGCTTAGAGAAAATAGGAATTAGCAATTAAATACTATTAATTTACGAGATATCGGGATAAAAGCATCGCGGAGAAAATAGATTAAAGGGTTCGATTTTATTGACAACGTAACTCCGCCTGGGCCTCATCTTCGGTGTATACGTAATCTGACCGTGGGACATGCGTAGTAATTCAGAAGCTGAATGCAAAGGGTTGAAATCTTCAGAGATAATGGGATGATCGTATTGGAAAGACGTGCTGCTCGGCAGGCACGCATTTTAGACAGGGTGTAGTAAAGCGCTTTTAAATAAAAAGCTGGCTTTATTACATGTTTGCGATAAAAGTCGGAATCAAATTTAACGCCGACAGATAATGAGTTGAGTGGAGTAATTTAGGACGTAGCCTGTTGCAAGACAGTTTTATGAGTTTTGAAGATGGGAAGGTCTGAGATGGAGACACAGATAAGGTGACGGAACCAAACGATAACGTTATATTTACAAAAGCCTTTTATTGTTAGATTTATGGCAGTACGGTTCGTAAAGTGGTCATTTTGAAAACCAGGTGGTCGCAAGGGCAGGCAGTGAGGGCGTAACGTTTTTGAGTTAAGAAGCCAATGAGAAGGTGAGAGAGGGAGTACAGCAAATGAAATGTTTACGGTGGCCGGATTGGCTGATTGAAGTTTATGAGAAGGTGGAGTCATAAGTATGAAAGGGGATTAAAATAATATATTGAAGAGTTTGAAAAAGAGAGAGAGAGAGAGTGAGTCTAGATCGGGGAGGCTGTAGGTCCCCATCTCCAGCACGACTTAAACAGATATACCTTAAGTGGACTTGAGGGTTCAACATAAACCTGTGACGGCAACTCCGAGACTGCGTTGACCAAGTGAACTAGAGAGGTCCGCATCCAGATTGCAGCTGAGACCAAGAGACTCAGCTGCAATCTGACTCCCGTGCCACAGCCGAGAAGTTAAACGACGAGAAGTGCCCCACCATCCCGTTTCACGACGTGAAGAGATACCTAGCGCCCGTGCAAATATAGTGAAGATGAGCGCCAAGGAGAGCCCAGCTACAATTTATCGACAGAGAAGAAGTGGTAATTCACCTTGAAAGAAATAAAGTTAGCCCCCTGCCCGGCGTAGCAACGTGATCCCTGACCGTAGGTGAGGCGAGAAAGCCAAGAGAGCACCTTGAATTGATGAAGAATAATTGGGTGAGTGTTAAATAAATGATTTTGATTTGTTCAGTTCCGATTCAGGCTAAGTGAATTGAATTTTTCGTGCTCAAGGAGTTTTTTTAGTGAAAAGGTTTAGTGTTGAACGAATAGTAAAGTCATTTTGTTGTTGCGCTCGGGACGCTCCCTAACCTTAGCAAAGTAATTATAAAATATAAGTTGTGTAAGAAGAAAATTTATTATTGTGCATTGATTTCAGAAAATGAAAGATTCTTTTCTTACATGTAAATATTAAGTATGTAAATAAACAAATTTTTCTTATGTTAAACTTTTTAGTCTGTCTAGATTGAAAGTTATTGATTTTAATTTACATAATCTAAGACTGAGAAAAGTATTTAGTTTTGTTCGGTTGCTAAGTTCGACATCCAGAGCTTTGGGTTGGATTCAAGAAAATAAATATTAAACACAACGGACCCAAATAAATCCTAAGAAAAATAAATACATTGTACTAACCCAAATAAATTTACCATACGAGCCCAAATTGACTTAAAAACTGGATGTAGCAACACGACACAGGGGTGGGACTAAATTAATTTTATTAATGGAGATGGGCTTTGGGAATTTATTAATAAATATATTTTGGAGATTGAATGGTATGATGAATGTTGCCACTAGCCACACCTGACTGCTGGTAGAAGAAGATGGAGATGTCGGGAGCCGACTGCAATTGTAATCTAAGAGGAGTTCGGACTACATGGTTTAAAATGGGCGTGAAGAACGAGTCCGACACACACACACACATACACACACACACACACACACACACACACACACACACACATATATATATATATATATATATATATATATATATATATATATATATATATATATATATATATATACATATACATATCTATACATATACACTCATGGACAAAAAAAATTAGCGCACCAAGGAGTCGTCAAAATGAAACGAAATTTTACATACGTAATGACAACTTTGATATAAGTAAATGATAAGAAAATCAAAGAAAAGGGATAATTTTTTCAGAGAAAAAGGCAAAAGAACGGAGGAGTTAATACTCCGTTGGACCCCCTCTAGCGCGAATGCAAGATGCGATACGATCGGGCATTGACTCATGAAAGTTCTGTATGATGTCTTGAGACATTTCGTTCCATATTTGCTGTAACCTTGCCTCTAGTTCGTTCAAGCTCGTGGGATGCCCAACTCATCTTTCCAAATGATCCCAGATATGCCCGATTGGAGACAAATCTGGGGATCGGGCAGGCCAAGGAAGGGTAGTAACAGTGCGGACACAGTCTTGTGACACCCTTGCCGTATGAGGCCGAGCATTGTCTTGTTGAAAAATGGCTCCTCGGAGCCGTTGCATGAGTGGCAACACATGTGGTTGCAGGATTTCATGAACATACCGCTGGGCTGTCATGGTGCCACGGAACAATACTAGGGGTGACCGTGTGTTGTAGGCAATGGCACCCCATACCATCACACCAGCTGTGGGAGCGATGTATCGCTGTACAGCAAAGGCAGGATTGAAGCGTTCACCACGGGATCGCCACACACGAACACGATTGTCATCACTGCCGAGATTGAATCTGGATTCGTCGCTAAAGACGACCTGGTTCCATTCCGCTGCAGTCCAGTTTCCTCGTGCGCGGCAAAACTCCAAGCGGAGGCGTCGATGGGTGGGCGTCAAGGGCAGCACACGTAATGGGCGCCGCGATATCAACTGTCCTTCAGCCAGGCGCCTTAGTATGGTTCGAGAAGACACAGAGGCCAATAGTGAAGGTGCTACCTGTGCCTGGATGGCGGCTGATGAAGCAGTTGGCTGTACGCATGCATTTCTTACGATGTGGCGGTCTTCTCGACGACTGGTCCGTCCAGGGCATCCTGAGCCTCGTCTTCGTGTACATCACATCTCTCGGGTCCACTGGTCCCAACACCTCCTCACAACACAATCAGAGAGGCCTAATTGATGAGCTACTCGCCTAGCTGACCACCCAGCTTCCATCATCCCGGCGATTCTCTCCCTCTCAAACTGCGACAACTGCTTATATTGTC
>OU015491.1:117697430-118032430 GCA_907164885.2 Dolomedes plantarius | reverse complement strand
AATTTCTGTCATCATGCAGAAAAACTTTAATAATTTCTTTAATAATGAAGTTACAGCTTTGAAATTTCGTCAGTATATTTAGAAATGGTATATGAATAATTTGAGATAATAAAAAAAATTTCGATATTTTTATGATATTTAGGGTACTATATCCCCTAAGTGCATATAAATTTGCAAAAAATAATTTTATACATGATAACTCATTTTATATGCGTTTACGTACTTAGTATTTGTTTCTAATTTGGCCTTAATAAGGATACATTTGAAATTCCAATTTCAAATTCTTAAAAATCGACCCAATAATTAATAGGTAGAGAAAATACGTTGTACCTTTTTCTCTACTTACATCCAATATTTTGACTATTGCAAATTTGTTTTGCTTAGTATTTTCTAATCAATCTAATATTAGAACAGAATTATCTTACCTCTCTATGTATATGCGACTCCCTTTATATCTGACTAAGTGAATGCCCGTGCTTCGCTACGGAGTACATTCAAATTAAATACAACGGTCAATGTATGCAATTAATTTGTATGTTTAATATCCATAAAACATATTATTTTGAATTAAATGCTTAAAAAACTTCCATCTCAATTTGCTTAGGGGTTATGTTTTCTCTTTTACCGTATTTTAATATTTTTTGTCAATTTCTTCGTTGTTATGCACGTGACGCAAAATTAATTTAAAGTATCACAAAAAGAAAAGAAACCATGGGATCAACATTTAATAAATTAAATTCTAAAAATGAATCTTTAAAAATTCACCAAAAATCAGAAAGTGGACGTAAAGTTTTGAAAAATACTTCATTTTAAAGGACTTTTTATGATCTTTCTCGTGATATAAATTTTATAACCCTCAGATTATTATTTTAAATGCAAACTTTTAAGAATGTTACAAAAATAGCTTAAAAATTTAATTAAAAAAAATCTAAGAAGAAATTTTCAAAAATCTTTCTTAGTGCAACCCTACACTATAAGAAGAATCGCCATGCAAAATTTCAATCCTTTAGGTCCAGCGGTTTGGTTTGTGCGTTATCTGTCAGTCAGTCAGTCAGTCAGTTACGGAACTATTTTATATATATATAGATTATTCTCAAAACCTCTCAAAAAAATGTCACTACAAATCAAACATTACACTCTTGTTTGCTTTCTTCCGATTAAACTGAACTTTCAAGACTCATCAAGAAATCGTAGAAAAGATTAACTGAAATAATAACCTTACTTTAAACTCCTACAACCAGGTTGTTAAACACCTCTTTTCTCGACTCTGCTGTGTTCTCGTTTGATCCCACTTGTTTTATTTTATTTTATTTTATTTTATTCTTTATTTTTTACCAGTTAAGTATTGATGAACAGTAAATTAATACCTCCATTACTTTACACTTCACAAAACATTAACCAAATCAGACTTTGTAAGTTCAACACTCTTGAAATCACCGGATTTAAAGCAAACTCTGTAAACTTGAATGATTCGTCCGTTCAATTACCCCCATTCCCTTTTAATTGTTTTTCCACTCTGCATGGCGTCGTTTGATTTAACTGAAAAAAAGAGTGGTATGACAGCTTCACTTTTTTTCAATCCAAAAACTAAGTTGTTGCTAAAAATAAAGTGGGCCTCTGGCATCACGATGTTTGCTTTAAAATCGTTTTTTTTTAACTAGATATTCCTTCATTCAATTTCAAAAAAATTTCATTAATATACCAAATTTTTTACATCACTAAATGGGTGTACTCTCGAATTTATAAAGAGCTACACTGCTTTTTACATTTGTCTTACTCCTTTCATTTAGTTCATAGAGTTCCCCTGATTGTTCTTTTTCTGTGACATCGATTTAACTTTTTTTTAAAATAAAATGTTTGGACCTTGATGCCTTAGGGTTTTTTCTTATACGCATTTTACCCAACAAATAAATGTCTCAAAATTAAAAATGATAGTTTCAATACAAAAACAGTTGCATTTGTTTTTCAAATTGTGTTCAGGCAATTTATGCGTTTTACTGAAACGACTTTTAAAAATATAGCTAAATAAAAATTTAAATATATCGATATACATACCGATATACGTGATATAATTTATCCCAGAGTATTTGGATATTCCCAAATGCAACTTAATATGACGATTCGTAAAAATTGGTAATTATGGCCTTGAGCGACCATCAAAATAGGAACAGATGACAAGATTTATTCTCAAAATTGCGCTCTTTTTAAGTAAAGTAAAAGAAAGAGATAAATTGTAAAATCGATTAGGTACAAAGAGAAGATTAATTACAAAATTGCATTCTAATGATGTTTCTAAAACAGATTTATATAAACTATTGACGAATAATAATTGCAAATATAATTTTTTTTTAAATCTCAAAATTATATGCGTCATAGTGCTTAAAGAAAATAAGTAAACACAAATTTTAATTGGATCTTTAAATATATATCGCTATGGGAAAGGTTATGTAGAAAAGCGAATTATTCCATATTTATGCTTTTTAAATAAAAAAGTAATATTTGTAAATAAAAATCATATGTGTATGAGTGTAAATTATCAGAAATAATACATAACGGTACAAGATAATAAGTATATCTTGAGAATGGAAATTCGTTTATTATTACTTATCATATCGGTTCGCTTAAAATAATCATTGATACTAAATGAGAATAAGTCAAATAATAGACAGCAGAAAACACATGCACTGTATATGAAAACTAATCTATTGGCGTTGTTTAAAGTATTTACGATGTATTACATTAAACATTTTTATGAGAACGCCATTATTTTAAAAGAATTTCAGAGAAATATTTTAGAATAAATTTTCAATTGAAGTTATAATACGTAGTTTTCTGCAAAAGTAACTTTTTAAAAATGAATTTACTCAAGCAAAGTTTATCTGCATTGAAATGTTAATTCAATACACATTTTTGTAGAACTTATTTCTTTATTACCAAAATCAACACATACTGTAAATTTTTCATTCATTTTATTTAAATTTTGGCACTACAGAAAAATAATATTTGAATTTATCTATCCAAGGAAATGAATCTACATAGACAGCATTGTGATTAATTAAGTATCAAAGACAGAAAGCTTCAATGTTTTGCAGTCATATCTTAGCGTATACGAAGCTATTCGTTTAGTCAAACGTAAATTAATGCAAAGTATCACCTTTTTTCCATTCTTTGGCGTAACATTCTTTTTTGCTTTGCTTTCAATATTTTAATAAGTTTTAATATGCATATATGCGGTATAAAGCTATCATATATGTTTATTTGTTTGGGTAGAAAAGAAAAGAGAAATGCGCAGTTTCTCTTACACTTTATATAATTCTTGAATGATGCACTTCAATAAACTTCGAAGTAAATAAACATGAAAAAATAATATTTGAAATTCTAACAACTAAGGAGACACTTTAATATAATCCCTTTAGATGAAGTACACGAGGAGGATCCTTGCATGAAAATATTCTTTTCAAATTATTTTTTTTAATTTACTAATCTTTAACATGAATGTTTTGCATGCGCTACCTTCCTTTATAATTTGCATTTCAAAAGATCTTTGCTTGTAAGAGGCAATCCAAATTATTATTCAGACTTTCGCGATATTTGGCAATAGAACTGATTGTTTTTTAATATCATTTTATGCAAATCTTATGAAAAGAAAACTGTTTTTCACTCTTCCTTTTTTCCCCTTCTTAGTGGCGTCAAGTTTCTAATTTGTTATTCGCAAGAAGAGATCTTTGAATAATTCATGCAGAGATGCGGGAAACTTTAGCACTTTAAAAATTTAAATCATTGCATAACATTTATTTAACTATCGGAAGACTATCACCGAGAATGTTTAATGAACAATAAAAATGAAAAACCGATTAAATATACTACTCAAAGAATATGCAAATAGGTATTTAAGAGTGGTGTAACTAGTTTAAAGATTGGTGCCTGGAAATGTAACAATGCATTTATATTATAAAAGAAAAATTTAGCAATTGTTACACTATTTAATGAAATCATTTCAAATTGCTACAAGTTTTTCTGAAGAACTTGAACTGATTTCAAGTTCTTTTGTGTAAATATTCCCATAAAGACTAAAAATTAATTATAGTGAAACAACGAAAAAATAGTTTTCAATGTGGAAAGTTTTCCGTATAATAAGCAAAATTTAAATAAAGTCATTGTAATATCTGTAATTTATTATTTCGCATCAAAAGTTATATAATCTCTCAAATTTAAACCAAAATCTTTCAGCTATTGAAGACAGTTTGCATATGATATAAAAACGAAAAATGTACTGTTGTAGATCCCCAGAAGGCAATTTTAAAAATTACATAAAAGAAAGAAATTTAAATATATTAAATCCAAACAGCATTTGCATTTTTAAAACAAAGAAAGTATATATTCCTTGTCATCAAAGAAAACATGTGTGGAAATTTCAAAAGAGAAAAGATCTAGATGTAAACGTCATTATTTCTTAGTTATAACTGTAGATCAATGTTGTCACCCTATGTTTTGAAATTGGCACTCTTGTAAGAACATTCTTGTTCCATTCATGTAGCTTCATTGACATAATTGTCGTCCAGCAATGTATCTAAATAATAAAAATATCATTTTAGGAGCATCTTTATAAAATATTACATGGGTTGATCTTCGGAGCAAACAAACTGCAATGTCAAGGAAAATAACACAGCAAAGTGTTTACTCGTAAGCCTCCTTCAAATGCTGATTAAGCTTAGGTAGTATTCGGTCTTTCGATGATTGTTCTTCGTAATGCACCAATATTCTGATTCCAAGGCTATTGTTGAGTAATAAATCAATTCACCTACGCTTAATGATTCGATTCCTCGAATGAAACTGGGGAAACCTATGCAGTATATCTTAGAACTCATTAGTATTGACAGAACTAATCACTGATATCGCTGCTCTATTTTCTCTTAAGGTTTGGGCAAACGATGAAAGAAGTAGTAAAATCCAGCTGTGCTGCACACATTCTAAATTTATCATCGTGGAATTTTAAACTTACTTTTCCGGTGGCAACACCGATTTTCTGTCTAGAGAAATTTCGAAGACATGCAGACATTGTCCTTTTCAGTTTTAAAGGAACAAAACTATCTAGGTTCCGTGTTAAGCAGGAAACAAAAGTTAAGGTTGAATGATGCGGTAACTCTCAAATTTTCAGGAAAAACCATACAATTCATAACATTTGTTTGCAAGTTTTATTAGGCCATCCATAGAACTAAACTCTCCCATCCGAATCGTCTTTACTGAGGGCATGACTAATCCAGAATGATACATTTTCAGAAACTCGCCTCAAAATGCAGTGAACTCTGGACTTTGAAATTCTTTCTCTAAAATTTTTGGTTTATTAAATCCCCTTGAAGATTATTAGTTAAGCTTTTAATTAAAATAATAGTTCATTTTGTCTCAAAAAGCTGATGTCCGTAGTTTCATAGGACGCTTCCTGAGGATGCCTTAAACAGTTCCATCTGCTTTAAACTAATCTGTTATTTGATTTAGGGTCAATTACCCTAGTAAATTTCTTTTAAACTCCCTTCTAAACTATTTCCTTGCTTTCCTTCATTCTTGCTTTTCAACAAGTACTTTATTACAAAATAACATCTGGAACTAGAGAAAAGGCCAACCAAAAGTAGTGTATTTTAGAACTGGGATGAAAGAGGTTTTTTAGAATCCCAAAAGAGATCTCATGGTCACTCAACTGTTTTAAGACCAAAGAGGATGCTGTGCCCCCGAGAAAAGTAAATGGTCCGGGATGGCAGTATTAAAAGGATAGTAAATTTCTTTCCCCTACGATAAAGAACGTTCTCCGTGTCTTTAACCTCGCAATTAGAGAACTGATAAAAGTTAAAAAAAAAAGTTTATTTTTATTTCTAGGTGTTTTCTGAAAGAACAAAAGCACTCTCTTATCTTATGCATCACCTAGGGACTCAAAACCAGTCCATAACTCCATTGCAACCATTGGAGTACATTAAAGGGTCTACAGTCATTAGTGTCAAGGATTGACTCTGAGTAGCAGAAAGCTAATGTGAAATATGTTTATTAGGCACTGCAATAAACATTTTGAGTAATACCCTAGGGAGAAATTGATAGGCTTTTCAACACATTAGATCATTTTGAAACGGGCCGAAAATTCCGTTTCAGTTTTTTAAATTATCGCATGTCTCTTGAATATGATTAAAATTCTATTTAAAATACGCACTCTCTGGTAATTCATGACTGACTGCAGTCTTACAGCATTAACTGAATAAGCAAATAAACAGAACATACTCTATCTCCACATATGCATTGAATGTTTCAGTCTCCAATTATAGGTGTATAGGCATGGGGACCTACATAGGGAAAAGTTGACATCCATAATGACAATGATCTGCTTTGAAGGCTTGATAGTGGGATAGAGAATGTAAGATGCATTTATTTATTTTAGTGGTCTGTAAAACTTTTACATCTTATATTTTCATTTGAACCAATTGTTATACCAAAAATAGTTCGGAAGTATTTTCAGTTCTTCGTTTATGTATCTTTAGCATAGTTGTTGGAAATATCCAGTTTTTCACCATTCTCTGTTTTGTTGGTCTAAGGTAGGGGTGGCCAACTTTTTTGAGAAGAGTGCCACTATCTGAAAAAAAAATATTATGCGTGCCACTTCCAACTTTTCCAACATACAACAAATATAAAAAGGTGCGCTGTTATAGGGTAGCTGTTATAGGCTAAAAGGTGCATATATTCCTGCGCTGTTAATTTCAGTAGCGTATGAGTTAGGTTTTTACAGATTTTGACAAATTATTATTTTTTCAAATTTCTTAATTTTTCAATAAGTTTCCGCATGCCACTGTTAAAACGCCGCCGTGCCGTGGGTTGGTCACCCCTATTCTAAGGATTTGTTCTTTTCTTTTTCAACTCAGATGTTTCTAATGTAATGTAATATCTCTCTAGAAATTCATTAACATATTGTTTAACAGATTCCGTACTTACTTTTATAAGAATATTTATCCCATACATAGTAAACATACAACTTATGTCTAAAAGTCTTCGGAATGGGATTGTATTGTGAAATGAATGAAACAATTAATTTACATACATACATATATATATATATATATATATATATATATATATATATATATATATATATATATATATATATATATATATATATGATGACCCGACTGGTCATCTCTTGAAGAAACACAATCGAGGCCGAAATTAAATTCAATTCCTGAATCATAACAACTGAAGTTTATTCCATGAAAACAGCAACATATTACACGCATCGAAGCCAACCCGCGTCTATCGTAAAAGCGCCAAAATACAATTAGCTCAGAGAGGTTGCCAGAATTGGCGGAGGAAGTTAGTGTGTGGAAAGGCGAGGCGTTTTCGCCAAAGAGTAGAAAAATGGTTACCAGAACAGAGATAAAGTTCAGAATGGGCGATTATAGGTTGTTAGTAATATTATCACACACACACACACACACACACACATATATATATATATATATATATATATATATATATATATATATATATATATATATATATATATATATATATATATATATAAATATATATATATATATATATATATATATATATATATATATATATATATATATACATTGCAAGATCTTTTGATGAGTTGTGCTTACAAGTATTCGCGTGGAAGGCGAACTTATGATATCCTGCCTTACTGTATAATTTCACTTACTGTTAATTTATGTTGATTACAGTTATTCTTTCTTTCAATCTGAAAAGAACGCTTGAAAATCTATAACGATCAGCACAATAAATATAAATCAAAGACTGAATTATAGTAAAAAAAATCTTTGTAACAAACTTTAGCAAAATTGCTATAAGATAAATAAAACAAAACAAAAAGGTATAGGTTATAATTGTATTTTGCTCTAACCATGCAAATTCTCTGTATCAGCAAGAGAAAAATAAAAATTTCAAATTCATCCAGAAATTAATTTTTACATAAGTATTAAAGGCTTTTTTATTTAAAGTATGCTTTCAAATTATTATTTACAAATTATAATAACTTCCCTCTGGAACAATCCCTCATTTACATTATAAAAGCATACATTGTTACAAATATGTTGCAGCTAAAGTATATTAAAAAAACTTACATAAATAAAATGGTTTTATTTTTTTACATTTTACTATTCAAAGTATTCAGAAGCTACGAAGCGTGTTTATATGTCTAAAGAATGTTTGCACTTTGAAGGTGTACTATGTTTGGAGAAGTAAATAAATAAAGATGTAAAGTCCTGTCATACTGCATGTAATTTTTCTTGAAATATGTCAGATAAATATGAATTTTCTGTGTTGCCGACGTAAAAAGGTCACAGGATATGATTTAAGAAATGGTTCCATAGAAAGATCACTGCAGTTCAAATAGACGTGTCGAAACAAACTATGGGTGGTGTTGTGAGAGGATGAAAATGTGACAAATTCAAACCGATATTCGAAAACCGACAAAGCAACGAGAGCACAATAAAGATGACTTAGTAATAAAGCTTGAAAAATCCATATTTTGCTCCGCTATTTCCATCGATTTTTAAGCTAGAAATGCTAATGGTGGATCCGTCAGTTCCACTTTACCATCAGCAGTGACTTGTACAGTGGTAACTCTTATGGTGTGTCAAATATACTATTCTATCCAGATTTGTAATGAAGCAGCACAGTCTACACTAAATTACTTATTTTCTACGCTACAGACATCACAAACACGGACAATATAAATCTTATAATATGGGATTAGAAACGTGGAGGTCCATAGCTCATCCCAGTCTCGCTTACTCGCTTGTTCTTCCAAAACAATAAATAGTACTTACATAGGGAGAGAGTGCATTCCAGCGCCATCTAGGGATCGTAATTCAGAAATAATATGCTTCCCGGTCGTTAGACCGTAAATTTGGTGAACCTGAAGACCTGAAGATGCGTAGCAATACCTGCAAACTCAGCCGAGGGTTTATTTCCCCTCTTCGGTTCAAATTAATATGGGTCTGGGCGCCGGAAGGACAGTATAAACCTGCCGACCAATTTGGGCAACCCGAGGCCCTTCTAAAGATCGTAATTCAAAAGATTACGTCGTCCCGGACGGTCAGTCATACAACAAATTCCAAATTAAGACCAGCGCTGCGTAGTAAGAGCCTGCAAACTCGGACGAAGGTTGATTTCACCTGTTCGGTGATGTTTCATATGGGCCGGATGGACAGTACAGATTCGTCGACCAACTGGGGCAACCCGGGGCCCTCCTCTAGATATAGTAAGTATTCATAAATTACAGCGACCCAAGCTAGTGCTTATACGCCATGATCAAACTGTCGACCGGTCGCTACGTAGTTATATAATATCTGATATGATATTGTTTAACAAGTTGTGGAATAGTCTTACAATAAGAACTTCATCAGAAAAATACTATACTTACGTTGCTTCCATGCGCTTTTACTTATCTGTATGAGACTGAGGTTTCAAAATAAGTAGTCATAAAAACCAAACAACGATCAAGACTTATACAATAGTAGCACTCGAAAATATTTCACCAAATATTGAACAAATATAGTCTGAGATCCATGCTTTCAAAAAATATCTGATATAATATTGTTTAACAAGTTGTGGAATACCTGAATACGCAGCCGAGGGTTAATTTCTCAAGTTCGGTGACATTTTCCATTATTGTAGAGCCCGAGGATGCCAGATGGACAGTACAGATCTGCCATCCACACAAGGCACCCCAAGCCCTCTCTAGCTATAGTAATTCTGAAGTTGCAACGTATGGTATAGTTGCAAACAAATCACATATTCATGAATGTGAGGTGCCGTTTCAATTACAGTAGTGGTACGCAAACCGTGGGTAGAGGAAAAAAATTGAACTATTTAATTAAAAGAATATGCTTAAATTTTTCTATAATTACATATTTTTAATATTTGTATTTATATAGTGTTTTATGTCAAAAAATATCTGATATAATATTGTTTAACAAGTTGTGGAACAGTCTTACAATAAGAACTTCATCAGAAAAATACTATACTTACATTGCTTCCATGCGCTTTTACTTATCTGTATGAGACTGAGGTTTCAAAATAAGTAGTCATAAAAACCAAACAACGATCAAGACTTATGATACAATAGTAGGACTCGAAAATATTTCACCAAATATTGAACAAAAATAGTCTGAGATCCAGGCTCATCCTTCTCATTATTTTTGTTTCTGTTTTAGTTTTGTATACATCAATTAAGTTAATAATTTTCAGTGTTTTAATATGAAGCGTATAATTTTGAAATTAGGATTTTTTTATATTGATTTTTCCTAGCTTTCATCAAAATGAAATACATATACATATTAATATTTGAATATGAAGTTTTAGTCGAATGAGATTCGTTGAAAATAAATGCAGAAGGTAAGCAAGAGTTTTCTATTGTTGTTATGCAAAGTAAATATAGACCGAAAATAATAACGTTTATTAAAATAATTTGTCAAAAATTACTTAATCCATTTTTCTGGTTTTCATAACATTTCAATCTAAATTTTGCTATTACCAGAAAACTTTCATCAGGTAGAGGATTTTTTTTATTTAAGGGGACTCACGACTCTTAAGTCAAGGAAATAAGACATATTTTCATGCTTTTTGACTCTTTGTAACTATTTCAATTTACTCCCAATTTTTCCAAATTTTATGTATATGATAAATTGATATATATTTTTTAATAAACAAATTTTCAACGCTCCAATTAACTTAAAATACTTTTTTTTTAATGCTTTATATATACCTTGTTTTTTACGGATTTTTATTGTATACTGGCTTGCGCGCAGAACTATGAAATTAATTTTACACCTAAAGGTATAATTCCTGTTTTATATTTAAAATAAATAATTCAAAATACAATTGAACATAAAACATTCAACAGTAAAATATTTTTTCAATTTTTTTAAAACTCATCAAAATATACTTAAAATTTCCTTAATGTTTTGCATTAATTTAAGCCTGAAAAAATAACAAAATGTGCAGTGATTGCAATAATTCTAGTTCAGACGCAATAAAATAACATAATTATGCAGTGATAAAAATTTCATGGAATTATGTTTCATAGTTTTTGAGATATGAGTTGCGGAATGATGCAAAATTACATTTTCAGAAAATTGAGTTTAAAATTTTTCTTACCATAAACTTGATCAGTAATTAAAAATTTAGAATATCAGTAAATCCGGAATTAAGCGGAATATTTTCATGCGGTTTGCTTTATTTTGTTCAGAAATGATCAGGCTTTAACATATATTTTTTTTCAAAAAATCGAATGTTTCGAAGATTTAAGGGTAGTGAGTCCCCTTAAAGAAAGTGGTTTGCAGCCGAAAATAGTTTCTGCATCTCGGAATTAGAGTGTCTCCCGTCATTCCTAAATTATAAACGACTGTAAACTTGCTCTACATAGTAGCAATCATTTTCTGAGTAGCAATTTTCACTCATGAAATCTGGTTCACTTTTTGACACTTGGTAATTCTACCCAAAACAATAAAACTAAATTATACTTCGACGTTTTCCGCCAATCAACCCCACTGACAATATCCCATTATCAATAGCACCGCTATCTCTTTCTACGAGATAGGACTTCCTGACACCGCATTTACACAGTCGCGATAGCGGCTAATCGAATCGCTGGGGGAGAATGTGTAAACTGTGTTTTCGCCGTTTCTCCTCGCCTATCGTGGCGCTCGCTTCGAGAGCAGTTTTCTGGCACGAGTCAAAGGGGCGAATGGCGCCTGGGAGTCAAAGGGGAGAATGGCGACGGGAAGTTGCGAGGGGAAGTCTTGTTCACAGCAAGCGGCGCGAACGTGAGAACGGTCACTCGCGTCGATGAAGGAACGTGATGAATGTCTTGCGGGTGCCTCGATCGCGAGTGTGTAAATGTGGCATAGCATTTGCAGGAGTGTTTCATGGAAAGAAGGTAGAAATGATCTACTAAATTCTTCAGATCTCTACATCAAACCTAGTGAATTATTTTTAAATGCATTAGAGTAACATAAATCAAACTTAAAGACCATCTCTTTTTCAAATATAAGGAATCTGCTTCGATGATCAAATAATGCGCAATTTTTGTCGAGATTTAAGGGTGGTCATGCAAGTAAAGAGTCGACCTAGTTATTAGTTACTGGAATAAAAAAAGCCATTTTTCCACAGCATTATGTTATCTAAATACACTTTATAATATTGTGTGTTTGTAAATTCAAAACTAATTTTCAACATCAACATTAAGACTCTGTTTCCGTTTACACCGGGTAACAGTAGAAATATTCTACAGCATGAACTAATCTCAGTTCGATTGCATATTTTGCAAACATTTCTGGCCATTACCAATGAAAGCTACCATAATCGGGCTTCGTTTATAAAAAACAATAACTTTTATTGTTGTTCCTAATGCCCCCTGGCCGGAAGTTCCAGACCATGTCCATATAGGCTTCAGTCAGAGTAGTGCGTCTCCGGTTTATAATAGCACCACAAGGGTCGGAGTCCGAATTGGCTAGGTGCCCAATTATGAACGAGCGACCCCAGTGGCGACATCTGGGGGGGAGCGGTCTACCTTACCCACCCACTGATCTCAAAGAAGGACTTTCCAGTCTACGGATTTAACATGCCCATATCCAGCGTAGACACGAAGGTATTTAACTGCGCTCACCGGGATTCGATCCAAGCAGCGAAAGCCGGCGAGCTACCGATAGGCTACCTCGGTGCCTATTTTCATTGTATTAATTATGCACCTTTGCTGGATGTCTTGAGCCATAACAACCAAACATATTTTAGCTGCCATAATTAGACAGCTAAAATGTGTTTTAAATGATTAATTTTATTCCTATGTTTCTCATGGCACATTTTCAGAGCAAATATATCTTACACTTTTACCATTATTTCCGATTCCAAAAAGCTGAAACATTCTTACGCGTAGAATATTTTACTAATATTCAATCTCTTCCCGTGGTTTTTGACTTCCGTTTCTCTTTCAGTTGGACGGTTCGCCCTACATAGGAAGCTAGCCCATGGCCTCTCTCTCTCTAAATGTTTTCACAAGATACAAGTTCCGTTCGGAATGTATAGGATGAATAAGGGATAAGAGAAAAACACCAAAAGTAAAAGGGAATTGAAAAGGGAAAGTAAAAATCCTCGACTGCTTTCTACATGAAAAGATAGCTTTCTCAGAAACTGCTGTAGGAAATGGAATGCATTAAAATTTGAGTTCTCTTTTCATTGCTCCCTTTTACGAGTTCCTGCTGAACTAGACTGTTATATTTGCTCTCATACATAATTTAATCCTGAAAAGGACTTATAAAATTTTGAGTTAATTAGATACTGTCGTCTGGGATTTAAACAATGACACTGGTATTTATAAAGATAGGTCGAGCACTTGTAATCCTACCCCACTCTCTACTTAAAGATTTCTAATTAGCGTAAGTTCCTATAATCTTTTGAATATATAAACTATGAAAATCGAATTAGTAGTATCATGATATTGATTAAAATGCTGCAATGCTTTAATCTCTGTATATAAAGGTTTATATATTCGAAACCACTGATTAGAAGTTTATTCATGCATTTATTATTAACGTGTGTTAAAAAAGGTATCTAAAATATTATGAAAATTTCGAGCTGATAAATTTGCTATAAATTTGAGCGGGAATTCCAGCTATTTATTTCCAAGAACTATCAATTTAATTTTAGTATATCCATTAAGATAACACATTATAAAATAAATATATGGTACAATATTCCATAAAATAAGAGCAATTATCATCAAAATTGATTGTCCATCCTTAATATCAATTGTTTTTTAACTTTTTTCCGTATGAAATTTAAAAACGCCATACACGAAATATAGAAAAATTTAGATAATTCTGCCCAATAAACCGAATCTTAATACTATGTACGTGGTTATTAGTTGAATTTTTCCACGGTTTTGTCCATGGTCTATAAACTCCACGGTGGCCATGTGGGTGACATTTGATACAGAGAGGGGGGAGTACATTCCCAAAACATTTGAGAGATTTTATCGTAATAATTCGAAAATAAATATGAAAATAACGAAGCCAGCACTACCAGAAGCCAGATCTAATACACTTAGTTCTGCAGAAAACCAGATAGAAACATTCTCTAGAAAATTGTGAGAATGATTAGCTTCCCAGTACCGATTATTAATGACCAGAAAGAAATTACACCAAAGGCAGTTATTGGCAGAATAATTTCTGAAAAGAAAAAAATTACGCAAGATTTTATTTTACACTAAAGTTGCTAGTGTGTTAGAGTCTACCAACTACCCTTAAATTTTTAGAACAGTAAAGGGAAACACCACCGACTAATGTTCTTCATCTTTAGAGAAGGTGAGGAAACATTGTGAAGAATAAACTACCCGTCTAAAATCAGAGGCCATTAGATTTTTTTCTTCTTTATTTTGTTGTAAGTCACTTTATTTAATTAATTTTTGATAACATACAATTTCTAATTAAAAAATCCTTTCTATAAAATGAAGGATAATATTTATCTCTCCTCCTTAAGTATTATACTTTCAGTTATCGGAGTTCGATTCATCCTCAGTTAATAGGATCATCAGAAATCTGTTGTATATAGATCATCCAATGAAGTAGCCTCAAAACGCCCTCTATCAAAATTAAATTTTTAACAAGGAATTACTTTTATTAAAATATCTTTTAAACCCCAATCTAAAGAATTTTTCAATAAAGTGTAAGGGTTTTTCTAAAAGTTCTGTGTAAAACTTCCTCGTGCAGTGGTAAATATAAGGTTCGTTATACATGAAACCTTATGTCCAATAGTCACGATAGTAAAGTTCTTTTGAAAGACGTGATGTCAGTAAAATCCTTTTCGATTTTATTTTTTAATCTTTCCTTATTTATGTTAATCTTTAAATAAACTTATATTTTTGTCAGAATTTAGAGTGTCAAATGGCATCAGAATAACCAATTTTCAAGCATAAGGAAAAAAAGCGATCGTATGGGCATTATATGACCGGTCTCTTTGACCAGAAGGAAGTTTCAGGATGGAGAATGATCTCAGTGTTCGGTCGTTTCAGTCCCTGCTGTAGCTGTTTGGGTAAAGTGATTTCTCATGTTCGTCGGAAGAGTAAACCCGTGGTTGACTGATTAAGATGTACTAGTATCCTTTGAAGGATGTACATTAAACGACGGAGTGCATCGGTTAGCGATACGGTTAGGTTGTGCTTGCTAGCCTGCAAATAAAGGCATAAATTAAGGGTCAGGGAAACATTAATTTTTTTTAGTTGCTATTGATCCACTATGTGATTTGAGCAAGGGGCAGATATCCTCATGTTCTTTAAGTGCTTTGTTAAATGGGAAGAAATTTCGTAAATGAATTAAAATCTCTTAGGACATTCCTTAATTGAAAAACTATGTGAAGTATAAAATTATTTGGTTCTTTTACACCTATTCGTAGCTTAGAAATATTTTATTAAACTTAAATGTTGAAATAATTGTCTGCATATTAAAAATCCATATCTTACATCACTACTTAAATAACGGTGAACGATAAATGCCCACATATAAGTATACTTACTATACTCCTAAAATAAGTTGAAACAGAATAAAATAAGTTTATTTGTAGACGGTCACGAGATATTTAATAACATGCATGTTTACGGCTTTCGTTGCAATAAACTTCAATTTGGTTTTCTAGGCTTTCACAAATATGAGGAGAAAATTATAGCCATTTCATTAACTAATGATCATCCTTATGCAAAAATAATGTACAAAAGTTGTAATATTTATTGAAAAATCATTCATTTCTCAATAAATATTGCAAATCTTTATTGTTAAATGTTAATCCCCAAAATGTGATAATTGTCGTAGGGTATGACATTCTAAGGAGTTTGGGAAGCAGACGAACAAATTAAGTCGGACAAACAGGATGAGAAACGAAAGAATGAGGTGGCGCCATGCGTTATAAAAAGCCCGGAAGAAGGAAAAAAGAGATTGAAAGGGGGGCAGTTAAAAGACAAGGTACCGAAAGGAACAATAAAAAAATGGATGATTGTGGACGAAGATAAAACGGCCCCACACACGTACAAGATTTTCTAAGAAGCAGAAATTCTAAGAAGAAGAATGGAAGTGTCGAAGGCCAAATTATTTAATAATATATATATATTATTTACCCCTCACTCGGAGTGGTCAGTAAAGAAGACTTAGGGGTGAGAATAAACGAATAAAAATCAGAGTAAAAAAATGACGTAAGATGGTGAACCAATGGAATTAAGGCGTGGCGAAATTAAATAATAACAGAAAAGAAGATGAGAAAAAGAATATAGAGAGATTTTCGTTTTAACAGAGAGTATCTGCTAGATTGCGCCCTGACTCGGCGCACGTATTCGGCGATTATTCGAATACCGCTATGATATAGCAGTCAATGCAAAGAGAGGAACTAGATGAATGTCGGAGCCGAAAGAGGTTGCCTGACACATGCAAGTCAATGATGAGAAATGATTAAATAGAAGTCCCCGTCGGAAAGGAGCCTACCCTGCTGTGTAGTCCCGATAATCACCAAATGTCTTCCCGCGCCGTCCAGCGAAATCTGACGAATGCATTCACCGTAGAGGACTGAATCCCGAAGAAAAATGGAGGCCCACTACTCGATGCGAGATAATCTATCTGCGATTGTTCCAGTGCGATTCCAGTGTTGTCTGCAAAACAGAGGTAATATTTTATTACCAACTGCCAGAAGTCTATAAATTCCCTGAGTAATATAATCCAAGCTAGAATTAGGGATTAAAAGTAAATTGCGTATTGATGAGATTAATATCATTAAATGAGCTAAATAGTACGATCGAGGAACGGGTAATAATATGCTAAACGTTTAATAACTGAATAGGTCAATGCGTATAATTAATGTTAAGAAATTTGAGAGTAATTAATAGAGATGATGAATGATTATGATATTGCTATATTTATCAATAATGAAATTTAGTGTGTGTCTATATATGTGTTTAATGTTAATAAATCAGTGTGTTATTCATAATTCAGAGTAATGGTGTCCTTAACTACCACTATTACGAGATCACCCAACCAAACACTATAACAATAATGACATGACTTATAGCTAATCACGAAGACTATAATATTTAATTATATTTCATAGGTGATTCTATTTTTAACAGTATATTTGATTATAAATTTTAGAAGTATTGGTTTGTTACTAGTTTCATCGCAGCCAAGAATCGGCCGTATCGAGTAGTATCCAGTTTATTTTCTATTATGATAAATCATCCAAATGTGCTTTAAAAAATTTTTGAGCTATGACAAGCTGAACAAACGAACCAAACTGGAATAAGGCAAATCACTCAAAAAGTCACAATGCAACTTCATAGGTGTAATATCGGTGCATTCAATTC
Organism: Dolomedes plantarius; assembly: GCA_907164885.2. NCBI lineage: Eukaryota > Metazoa > Arthropoda > Arachnida > Araneae > Dolomedidae > Dolomedes > Dolomedes plantarius. The sequence continues at coordinate 118,015,032 of OU015491.1, read as the reverse complement.
TTCATAACTTATGCGTAGTAGGCAACCGAAAGTATAAAAAAAGATATAGTTTTAACATATTCTACCAGTACCACAATATTAAAACTTTAACGCTATTATATCCCAATATTAAAACTTAAACTGATCCGTGTAGTAGTAAATTAATTTGCTTAGATGAATATCCATACTTCGAACTGCTTGTAGAAAAGAAAGAAATGTTTAATATCTTAAACTCTTAAGTGCCTCAAAAACGCAATATATTTTTTCCAAGTACCAGACAATTCTCCTGACGATACATACAGCGAATTCCGTTAGTTGCTTTACCCAACAGCTAAACCAACATTACTCATGAGATTGGACTCTTTAGATTCATTTTGCCTTATTCGAAAGTTAAACACGTGATATCGCGGTGGTAGCTTGTTAAGAAAACCGCAATAAAATGCAAGCATATGGGGTAGTACTAGAAGATTTAATTATTTAGAGAGCGTTAATTAAACTTATTAATTTTATTCGCAGGAAAAGAATAGGCTGTAGCTAAACGAATCTCACTAGAATATATATATATGTTTGAATGTAGGCATGTATCTATGAAATTGGAACGAAGAAATATTTTATTATGCCCTAGAAATAGTAATATATACACTCAAGAGCCAAAACATTATGACCACCTGTCAATAACGAGTTGGCCCACCTTTGGCGCGCAACACAGCTTCAACCCGCCTTGGCATGGATGCCACAAGTCCTTGGTAGATGGCCGGAGACAGATTGTACCAGATGTTTAAGCAACGGTCACGCAAATCCGAGATATTGCGAATTGGTGGTCTTTTAACTCTGAGCTGCCGTCCCATGACATCCCAAATGTGTTCTATCGGATTGAGATCTGGTGAGTTAGGCGGGCAGGACATTAACTGGAATTCAGCATCATGTTCCTGGAACCACTCCAACACAATTTTAGCCTTGTGACACGGGGCGTTGTCCTGTAGGAACATTCCATTTCCAGATGGAAAAACACAGGCCATGTAAGGGTGCAACTGGTCCGCAATGATGTTCAGATACCCTGTAGCATTCATGGTCTGCTCTACCACAACCACGGGTCCCAGAGACGCCCAAGAGAACGTCCCCCAAAGCATAATACCGCCACCACCGGCCTGTGTATGACCTACTGTACATTGAGGGAGCAACAGTTCGCCTGGAAGACGACGTATCCTTACACGGCCATAGGCGTGATGAATGACAAACCGTGATTCATCTGAACAGGCAACTCTCTCCCACTGATCCATGGACCAGTCGCGATGTTCCCGGGCCCAGCGCAGGTGCAGTTGGCGATGACGCTTGGTCATCAAAGGGTCACGAGTGGGACGTTTGCTGCGTAGCCCCATATCCAACAGTGTCCGCTGAACAGTGTGCTACGATACTATTCTACTTGGCCCTGCATTGTATTGGGCTGTCAGCTGAGCCACTCTCTGGCTCCGGTTTTGCTTCATGCGAGACAGTCTCCGAAGACCTTTTTCCTTGATAGCGTGTGGACGTCCAACACCATGCCGTCTACTGCTGGTTTCACCGTCATTCATCCACTTTGCATAAGTACTAACAACTGTAGGTCGCGAACAACCCACGAGTCGTGCAGTTTCGGAAATACTTCTTCCGAGCCTTCGAGCCATTACAATTTGCCCTCTATCAAAGTCGCTTAGATCCGCAGCCTTTCCCATCACACACAGAAGTAAGTGAAAGAATGATTCTTCAGACACTCCAGCAGCAGTTAAATACCATTTCCACCTGATCACGTGCCTTCCACGTCATCCAGGCGAATTCATTGCAACATGTAGGGGTGGTCATAATGTTTTGGCTCTTGAGTGTATATATATATATATATATATATAAATATATATATATATATATATATATATATATATATATATATATATATATATATATATATATATATATATATATATATATATACATATATATATATATATATATACATATATATATATATATATATATATATATATATACATATATATATATATATATATATATATATATATATATATATATATATATATATATATATATATATATATATATATATATATACACTAGAAATGCCCTAGAAATAGTAATATATATATATATAAAATCTTGAGTATAATACGCAGTTTTTCTTCACATTTTAGTCCGCAAAAATGGGGGTGCGTATTATACTCGTATACAAAAAAAGGTAGCTTTACACATTGAACAAACAACAAACAATAGATGAGCTGTATTCTAGTGAAAGTGATTAAGACTGATAATATGACAGTACTGTTTGTTTTGAATTAAAAATTTAAGTTTTTTTCTACCGAATTTAATGCTTTCGTTTATTTTTATTACAAATTTTATTTATGTTATTTATTTATGTTATGTTTATTACAAATGTTATTTATGTTTTATTTATGTATTTGTGCAATTTTTAAATAAAATATTGAAAATTAATGGGTGCGTATTATAGTCAAGATTTTACTGTATACATACATATGTATGTATGTATATGTATATCTAATATATAAAAATCAATGTTTGTATCTCTGTAATTGTATAGAAATCCACAGTTTAGGAGCAACGATCGTGAAATTTTAAATACAGGCGTCTTTAAAAACAGCCGAGGGTCTGAAGAACTTCAAAAATCGAAATTAATTACCGTTGATTTTTAATTAATAAAAAACCACAATTTTGAAACTAAATGTAAGCTGTTACACTTTGTGGCATCATCCCTCTGAATATGGCGTCCACTTTAGGGTTAGCTGACAGCGAGCGAAAAGATAAAAATAAATAAAATCAAAAAGTTTCAAGTTATATATTAAACCAGAATAATAAATGAAAATAATAATCTTTCAAGTCAGATTTTATACTTTAAGACATTTCGATTAACGATCGTCGTTTATTTTCGCCGTGTTATTTTGTAAACAAACGTTCTCTGTTGCCATTTTCATTTCAGACATTTCTTATTGAAACGATGTAATGCGTAGTAAATGCGTTAAATATTTCTTATCTAAAATTTATATTTTAAAACATTTCAGTGAAATTAACATCGTCTTCAGATTATAAACAGACGTTATTTGTTGCTATTTTCATTTTAGAAATTTCTTATTAAAATGATGGAATTCTCCGATATATTTCCATAGTGGAGATTTAGACACATTACAGAATTTAAAAAAAAAAAACCTTTTGTGTAATTTATATATTTGTGTGTGTTTAATTATTTCAAGTGACTCTAAAGTGGGCGTGGCATTTTTTCCACTAGCGTGAAAAATCAGAATAATATTGAATTATTTATTTATTTTTTTTTTTGCTCATCAGACGACAGTAGCAGCGAGTGGCAGTAGTTACACAAGTTTGAATTTGAAACAATGTTTTGTTGTTTCCTAAAAGAAATAATAATCCGTTACTGTATTTTATATTGTTCTTAATTTTATAATTCACGATGTACTTTTAAAAGCATAAAAATTAGTATATCTTAACTAAAAAGAATCAGTCTAAACTTAAGCACAGTTTTGCGATTTATTTACGGTTAACTATGTTTGTGTTTAGCTATTCCAATTTGTTTGTTTTAAAAAATGATTTTTTAAAGGTTTTTTTGGTGCTTTATGGTAAAATAGCACTTAAAAATTAAAAAAAAGAAACAAAAACTTAACTGTAAGTAGCATACTTTTTCTATAAATTGGTCAATTTGAAGTAATTTTTATTGAAATTTAGCTAAAATGCCTATAACTGCATAAAAATCTTAATGCTACTATTTTAATTTCCCAAGCACAATTCTAAAAATGTTATAAAATACGCAGCCCTACTTTCCGATTTAGTACAAGAATTTAAAATTGATTTCAGGACTTCGGGGGAAATAAACAATTTTTGTTTTTGCATGTTTTTTATTCTATTTACAGTCGATATAGATATAATGCTAGCAAATTGTCAAATGGAATGCATAGAGTTGCAATCTGACATTTAACTTAAAGAGAAATTCAATCGAGTCTCTTTGTTGTACTCATAAATCATACCTGTCCAGATATAAATATCCTTCACTGCATAGTCAAGCGTTAATCTGGTCATCAACGTTTGGAAGCACGTACATCTGAGAACAACTATTTTCAAGAGTTTCAACTATTTTGAAGCACACTAAGAGTCAAATTCGAACCAAAATTTATTCGTTGTTATTTAGTATTGATGTGTATGACATTTCCCATCCCTTTTTTATACTATGTTTAATTTTTCATGCAGAGTTCACAAGGCAAAAGACAATTTGACAATTTTACTTTTCAGCTTTTAGTGATGAAAGGCTGAATCTATCTAAATTCTGAGATGTATATAACATTTCACATGTTTTTTTCCTATGCTATTTATACTGTGTTTAGTTTTTAAGTTGACTTTGGTTAACAAACATTCATATTGAACCCCGAATCAAGAAACGAGAAACATAGTTTATGAAGGTACTTCAGATGATATTTGGATCAGTTTAATTGAACAGAGATTTATATGGAGTTTAATAAGGACAGAATGTTTCTATTATTGCTACAGAATCTTGCATTTATGGTGCGTGTAGCCCAAACTGCAGATTTCTGTTAATTTTTTCATCAGTCAGTGCCTTTAACAAATACTTTAATACTTTATTTATATATTTTTTTGGCTACAGAATCCTGCATTTATGGAGGTATTTATATGGACAATTAGACATTTTTACTTTTAAGCTTTTAGTGATTTATTATAAATGTATATATTTTATGATATTTATACTGTTATTAAATCTATGTTATGTATACTGTGTTTAGTTTTTAAATTACTTTTTGTTAACAAACATTAGACAATTTGACATTTTTAATTTAAACTTGAAAAATGAAAGGCTGAATCTACTAAAATTCTGAGATGTGTATAACATTTCACATGTTTTTTTTTAAATGTTATTTATGCTGTGTTTGCTTTTTTAATCAATTTTGTTTAACAAACATTCGACAAAATGACATTTTTACTTTTCAGCTTTACTTTTTAAAACTCTTAACTTTCCAAGAGACAATTTGACATTTTTTCCTTTTCAGCTTTTAATGGTTTATTATAAATGTATATATTTTATGTTTTACTTTTCAGCTTCTTTTGCTCCAAAGATGAAAGGTTAAATCTAGATGAATTCTGAGGAGTTAATTATAAATTTATATATTTTTATATTGGATTTTTTAAAAATTATTTGGGTGTATAACATTTCACATGCTTATTTTTCTATGTTATTTATACTGTGTTTAGTCTTTAAATTGATTTTGGTTAACAAACATTCGACAAATTGACATTTTTACTTTTCAGCCTTACTTTCCAAAAGACAATTTGACATTTTTCCTTTTCAGCTTTTAGTGGTTTATTATAAATGTATGTATATTTTATGTTTTACTTATCAGCTTCTTTTGCTCCAAACATAGAAGGTTAAATCTTGCTAAATTGTTTAGATTTTAAATTGATTTTGGATAACAAACATTCCACAATTTGACATTTTTACTTTACAGCTTTTAGTGGTACAATGATGAAAGACTGCATCTACCAAAATACTGAGATATGTATAACATTTCACATGCTTTTTTTTTGGTCATGTAATTTATACTGTGTTAAGTTTTTAAATTGATTTTGGTTAACAAACATTCCACAATTTGACATTTTTACTTTATAGCTTTTAGTGGTACAATGATGAAAGACTGCATCTACCAAAATACTGAGATATGTATAACATTTCACATGCTTTTTTTTTGGCTAATTTATACTGTGTTAATTTTTTAAATTGATTTTGGTTAACAAACCTTCTTAAAATTCTGGGCAACGCCGGGTACTTCAGCTAGTATATATATATATATATATATATATATATATATATATATATATATATATATATATATATATATATATATATATATATATATATATATATATATATATATATATATATATATATATATATATATATATATATATATATATATATATATATATATACATATATGTACATATATATATATATATATATTTATTTATTAATTTATTTATTTATTTATTTATTTTTACTTATATATGTTGTTATGTATGTATGTATGTAAAAATTGGAATGAACGAATATTTTATGATGCCCTACAAATATCTTTTGCAGATTTATGCATATTCTTCCCGTCTTAAGAATTTATTCATTCTCTTTTATTTTCGACATTTCTAATCTCTCTCTCGAAGTATTCACTAATATCCTCTGTTAGACGGCTTTCGTCCCTATTTCGGTTGGACAATTCATCAAATAGGAATCTCTCGTTCATGGCTTATCTCTAAAACTTTTTGACAGAAAAGAGGTACCTAAACTGATTGCATAGAAAATAAAGCACTCGAAAAATCAAAAGGAATGAGAAATTGGACTGAAAAGTTAAGATGGTATTCCCGAATTTCAGAAGTATACAAATTAGATTTGAATACGATGGGCGAGAAATTAATTTAATTTCATTCTGACACATCGGCTTATTGTAATATGTCTCATGAGAATGTTTTGCATACTGTAAAAGTAAAATTTTCGTGGTTTTAGGAATATTTCTGAATTTTCTGAATGTTTCTGTTGTGAGCGACGTCTAATAACCATCATACATTACCAAACTCGGAGTAAATTTCATCTAAAATATTTCTTCCTTCTGGGAAAAGAGTAAAAATTTAATTTGCTCCTAATTAGCTGTTTTACTGAGACAAAATAAGTAGCTTTTGGGAACAGCGCCGTTAAAAGTTTTGAATTACACTGCAAGACCATGTCGAACGTAATTTAGTACTTCTGACTACGTTTCTAACAAATATGGAAGAAATAGTAAGCAAAAACAAATAATAATAATAATCCGAATCGAAAGAGAAAGAGTGATAACCCAGTAACAATCTAGTTTTAGTAATACGATGCATTTAAAACCGTTTTAGTTTTGCAAAATTATAATAAACAGAAGATATATTTAATTAAAAATTAAAATCGGTCTAACAATATGAAGCAATAAAATTTTTATAGTTACTCCAGAAAATTACAAAGAAAATATGTTTTTAATTTTTTTTAAAAATATTATATTAGTTTAAAGATCAAATGTATAAGGGCAGCTTTTGTTAGTATTTTAAAGTGTTAAACAGACCACAAAATTTTAAAAGTCAAGCTGAAAACAAAGGGAATAAAAACAAAATACGTTTCTCAAGAATATATAGGTTTTTTACTTTATTTCCTTACTGTTCAACGTATTATTATGTAATATCCTTTTTATCCAGTTTTAAGTTACAAGTAATCCACAGTTAATGAGCTTTTATTTCTCTGACATCAAGAACATCATTTTAATGCCTTCTATAGTTTTCTTTATTTTTCTTGTATTCCAAATTTAAAATTGAAAATCTTGTATACAATATTCGTTTACATTTTAATTTTTCAAAAACCTAATACTATATGAACACTTTACTTATTATATTTACACATACAATAGAGTGGTTAGCTAATTCTCTGCAATGTAAATTGTTATAACTTCTAACTGAGGCAGAGAATTCTCTGTAGGACTGACAATTCTAATGAGAATAAACGATCAAAGGAATACATCATAACTACTTGATATTACTTTAACATAATTTACAACTAGAACTTCATTATTTTAACCTCATACCAGCGGCTATTTAAACGCTTTACTTCTGAATACTATTATCTCAGAGTTCGCAATTTCATGTTTTACATTTAAAACGCATTTAACCATTTTTATTCTTTGCCCACACGAAAGCACTGGAATTTCGACGCCGTAAAAGCAAAAAATTTCATCTGGGATTTTACACTTTGTTAAGAGCTGTCGAGATTTAGTCTGTAGAAATGATAAATTACCTCTGATTGATTATATATTGATAATGGCTAGTTTTTATATTTAAGGGAACAGGGGACCTTGAACCACGTTTTTAAATTTTTTCAATATTTTACTCAATATACCACACGAGTTTAATTAATATTCATTTTTAGTGCACTGAATTAACTTAGAATTCACAAATAAGTATTTTGTGGAAGAATAAGAATTGTTTTTCAAAAAATTCTTCAAAAATACTAGAAATTTTCAAAATTTTTCATGAGCATTCATTTTTTTCCGATTTCTTCCAAATTTCTCACGATTGTTAATGAAAGTGTTTGTCATAACACTGTGAATAGTTCTTTGAAACCTCAAATATTTTTCAAATTTATAGACCATAAAATAAAGTAAAGACATGCAAATCATTAAAAGGGTAACAGACAGAATATAATAAAAAGTTATTTAAGACATTAGATTCCTACAAGAAAAAAAATCCATGCACAATTATCTTTATGAACATATGGTAAATTAATATTAAAACATTTAAGGTTTTTAAATAATATAGAACGCGCGTGGATGATTTTGAATAACGTTAAAATTTTTGAATTTTTTTTGAAAATTGGCCTTATACTGGCAAAAAATCCTAATTTTGAATTCTAATGGTCTTCAATAGAGTAAAGAATAGTCTATATACAGAAAGAGTATAATAATATTAATTATTCTCTTTCTGTATATAGACTTAAAAATTGAAAATAAAATAATTTCAGTTTGAAGGTCCCTTGTCCCCTTAAATTTATGAGAAAAAAGGGATTTCGCAAAAAGAATATAGGCCTATTCACATTGCATCCGGAGCATTACGTTGTCTCCGAGACTGCTCACATGAACTGTGATTGGTCTGACGTATCACGTCGTCAATGAATCGAGATCTGTTATTGGTTAAAATTTACGATACGTAAACTATACGTAAATCTCCGGATTCAGTGTGAACAGGACGTCCCACACTATATGCAGCGTCAAAAGCTTCCCCCCGATGAGCTTGGGTTCAAATTTCGGCTCAGGAACGGACATTTCTCATTTGTCTTATCTTCAAGCAAACGAGGTTCTCCCATTAAAATGTACTATAGTAAAGTGAATGTAAGTGTGAATGTTCACGTCATAGATACTTACAGCATTCAAGGCATTAAATAAATGAAAAGATTAGTACCGCGTAGAAAAAGAAAGGAAGATCTTGATGTTTAGCTTTATTTGATCTAGATACGTGGTGTCACAGAATAGTTTTAACGCAATTTGCTTTAACGTAGTGGTGATTGTTTTCAGGCGCGGTTATGTGCAGCTAGCACAGAAATGATATAATCGATAATCTTGTGATCATCATCACTGCTGTCTGAAGGCAACGGCCTCCTACAACAGAAATGATGACATCGTGTAAGTTTGGGGACTCGGTAGTTCTTTTGAAGCGTGATGCAATACCTAAATTTGTTAATAGTTTTGCCGATGATATATCGCTCACTCCTTTCAACAACGTCATCTCTCAAAAAACGTGATTTTTCAGACGAGTGATATTAAAGTTTAAAAGTAGAATAAAATGTATTAAAAATAAATATTAATTCTGCTCTCTAAAAAACTAAACTCATGGAGCAACAGTCTGTTGTGGACCAAGGCCAGAAGTGCCCCTTTCCGCTTTCCTGACCGTAGACTTGGGGTGCCATACAGTGTATGACTCAGTCAGGTGGTCAACCTGACGTGGGACCCCAGAGTTCAGTTCCCAAGCATACTTAGTCCTCATTTTATCGACCCACTCAAGGGATGAAAGAATTCTGCGGCTAAATATTGAGCGGTGAGATATGACGATCTTACAGGGATATATTACTCTTTCAGGCCATTCCAAACACAGCCATAACTAAAAATCGCCGATTTTTGAGATATGACGTTGTTGAAAGGAGTGAGTGATATATTACATGTCAAAAGTGTGTACACTAGTAGGAAATATTATCCCTTTTTTTATGAATGTTGACAACCTTGTGGTGAGTTTAAATTTCTCTTATTGAATAATTTTAGTTACATTTTAAAGTGTTTAACTAATTTATTTTCAAACAATATTATCATTGTTCCATATTAAAGTCTTAAATATGTGTTTTTGAAGCTTTTCAACAACTATGATGTCAGTTATTAAAATATACCAGTATAAGAACTTAAGTTATCAGATTATTATGAACCTTAATTCAAAATAAATTTCTAAAGTTACTTAAATTATTTATTTCATTAAAAAGCGTTGGGAGGGGAAGATAACAAAAGTAGGTAGGGATGCAACATCGATGTAGATGTTTTCAAAACATCGATGTTTTGATAAAAACATCGATGTTTTAAACATCGATTTATTGAAGCCGATGTTTTTTTAACATCGATGTTTTGTGCTCAATGTTTTACGTTGTCTCGATGTTTTTTTTTATAATGAAAAAGTACCGTAATTAAAAAAATTTACCACGTAGCATAATTTTCACACTCAGTAAATGTAAGTCTGAATTCTGAAAAGGACGAATACAAAAGGGGGAATGATTCCTTAGCAAACAGACAAATGGCAATTAACAACCAATGAACCAATCAGAGCGCTTGGAATGTTCCTGACACTCCAGAACCTGCCATGGGGTTTTATTGTACAAATAGTGTATACACGAGTGCATCCATTTAAGTTTTTGTTTTGTTCTGGTTTTATATAAGTTGAAGTTAATATTATTAGTAAGATGCCTACCAAAATTACTGTTTGGAAATATTTTTACACAACCACTGACAAATTGGCGAAATGCAAAATTTGCCTTAAGTCCCTCAAAATTTCTGCCATTACCACGAATTTATCTGGACATTTGAAGGCAAAACAAGGCGGTATTTACAACAAGAATTTTGAGTCATCAATGTAGCCCAAAGCAACCAAGCTTTTGTCATTTGTGCCTGCCCAATCAGAGAGTAAAATTAAATCACCTCCTCCCCCCACGACTAACGGAAGTAACATTAATGTTAGAGATTACTAAACCAGTTTTAAAAAATGGATGTTCTAAAACATCGATGTTTAAAAACATCGATGGTTTTTGGGCGATGTTTTATTAGCATCGATGTTTTAATATTGAATATCGATGTATCAAAACATCGATGTTTTGTTATCGATGTCGCATCACTAAAAGTAGGACCAACACTGAGGGTCTTCACAAAACTCGGGTTGCTCATCGAGCATCGATCCCGACGGGTTCAATAACAAATACTGGCGGTAGCGCGTTTTAACATTCCTGATCAAAATGAATCCTGATGCACCACTTCTTTATATGTGATAAGATTAGAAAGATAAAAATTGAGAATCATCGAAAAAAGATAAAATGTTCGGTGAGCTTATGTTCATGGCCTTCGAAAAAATAGGAGGTGCAGTGCAAGGAGAGCAAAATGCAAATAAAACTTCTTAAGAGAAACAGGATAGTTAAATCGGGAAAAAATCTGTCTAGAGATGGAGAACACCCATGTTTGACATCTGGTTTAGTCACAATCGATCGTTATCAGGATTTTTACGACACGTTCATTATATTTTTTTATTGCAATGCAAGTGAAAGCCCTAGTTTATCTTTACAGTGTTTTTCATTTATGTAATCTTTTAATTGTAAAGTAACTGAAGACGCAGTCGATCTTTCTAACGTTTTGCTCTTTAAAATTTATCATTTTTTAATCGTTAGGTAATTGAAACAAACAATCAAACTTTTAAGCATTTGCTTGGAATATTTATAATTTTATCATTGTCATGAAACACTTAGTAGATATTTAAAACATTTGCTACATTATATTCACTATTTTCTTAAATATTAAAGGAGGAAAGACGCAGTTGATATTTTTAACGTTTTGCTGTGGTAAAATTTATCATTTAGTAATTGTGAAAAGTTAAAACATGCAGTCATTCCTTATAAAGTTTTCTTCAAAACCATTAGATTATTTTTGATTGTGAGGTACTTGAGTCACGCAATCCATCTCCAAAACATTTCCTGTGTTATATTCATATTTTTTTTCTAATTTTACTACTACAACTACTAATACTAACCAACGCCCATCTTTGGCTGATGAGTCATTAGCCAATGCGCTAACCAGTAGAGATGTGCCTCTATGTACAAAGCATTTTCATGCCGTTGATCCCACATACCTTGAGGTGGTATTTTTCTAATTGTAAAACAACTGAAACATGCTTCAAGTGGAAAATATTTTGATTGGTTGAAAATGCTGAAAAGTCATTAAAAAATTCGTACATTCACAAAAAAATACCTTTATATAAAACGAGAGATTTACATAATTTATTTTATAATTAATATTCCACAAATCTTTTAAGTGTAAAGCAATTAAACTGCATTTTCCTTTGTTGTTTATTTACTACTCTTTGTAAAACTTCAGCCCAACGGTAAAATACAATAATTACTTTTTTACTTAGTTATTGAAGTGAAACAAAATCCCCAATGAGTAACTAGGTAACAAAGGAAAAACAAAAGACAGGAAAAGGAAATCGAAAAGCAAATGACAGATGCTAATTTCTAAAAGGGAAATAATACATTTTCACTTTGGCTTTCTTTCACATTCCATTGTTATGTTTCAAAGGATTTCTACATTATCACTGTATTTAACTACTTAATTTAACACAATTGCAATTTTTTTTAATTTATCTATAATTAATTTGGTGCAGTAATGGAAGTTTCGAATTTGTTAAAATTCATAAATACTAAGACATCAATATTATTATTAATGATCAATATCAATATTATTATTGACAATCAATGTTTGATATAATTATTTTCTCTTAACCCTTAGACCGTTACGAACGCGCTCAGCGCATTCATCAGAGTATTTCCCCCAGCGTTACGGACGCGCTGGACGCGTCCATCTGGATTTTCCAAAGTTTTGCATGTTACAAACGTGTTGAAAACGTGTTGAAAACGTTTAAAATTGATTAAACGTTAATTAAGCGTTTTAAATTGATTTTTTCATTCATCAATAGATGGCAATACCTAATGGCATTTGAATACAATTTCTCCTTATAAGAAGAAGATTTTTAGGTGATTATTTTGAGAATACAGGCAGTATAAAATGTCGGGAGCTTTGGTTTTAGAAAGTTATAAACTATTCTAACTGACATTTCAAGTGATTCCGAGAGTGATTAATCAGATTTTTTTTATGAAAAAACGGATGAAAAGACTAGTGGACTAAGTGATGAATAGACTATATGGTGTAAAGATTGTGAAGTGGGTTAATGCAAATCATCTTACTTTAGAATATATCATACTATAAGAAATTTATTAACAAAAAAATCTGTACATTATATAAATATATATATATGTATTCTTACAAATTTTATGTTTCACTTACTTTTTGCTATTTATTTTAATTTAATTAACTTAACTGTATTGAACTCGCGTTTTCGAACTTCCTTCAAAACGCACTTCCATAAAAACCAACACTGCGGGAAGAACCGGAGGGCGAAAACTCAACGGTCTAAAGGTGAATGAATCGTAATTATCAATGACTACCAATTCTTGACAATGACTTTTTACAGAAGTATCACCAATGCGCTAATTAGCAAAAGCATATTGTTTAACAACCTTTTGAATAAGCCACACTAAACCTTTTTCTCCTTGGTCACATACAAGTACTTAAGGAGGATTCAGGGTTAAAGTGAACCAAGTCCATGAAAGTCAGTTCTGAGAAAACTTACCTCTAAGTTGAATGATTATAATTAATTAACCATTGAGTTTTTTTTCCTGTCTTAGTAACATAGTACAATGTTTTATTTAAATTATTTCGTTGATATTGTCTTACAAAATACAGCTAATATTAAGCTACCACACAGAATTTGATAGGAAGCTGGATTTGGTACACTTCCCCTCTGAAACATTATGCTATGGGAGATTGTTATCATTAAAAGCACTTATTTCAGCAAATCAAGGGTCAGTTTTACTTTTCTATTTTGCCGCTCAATACACGAGAAAATTATGAATTTGTAAGGACGCATTTTCTCTTATGCTCACAAACCGAAGAATTGAGACTCAAAACCCCTTCCTCAAACAGTCTCGTCCCAGACATACATTTAGTCAGTAAAATCATTGATGCAGAAGATCTAAATTGCATATAATATATTTTGGAAAGGGCAATGTCTTTTGAAAATTAAATGTTCAAACATATGAAGCTGAGTTACAGTCACTTTTAAGGACTTGCCTTTCTCACCCTGCCCGAACTCAGAGCAGTTTTTTTTCAAGTGTTTGTTTTCTTTCAGGGTCATGTTTACTTTTTATTTTATGAATTAGCTCATCATACAACCTGCAAGTGTCTTTGGAAGGTATCTTAAAATGCAAACTGATTTTTTTTTTGCAAAATAGTATTTTTCTTTAAATGACTGTTTGTTTTCATCAGCACACTTCGCAACATAGGGTTCCTACATGTTTAATGTTAAGATTAGGATGCAAATACTTTTTGTTGGCATAACCGTTTCGTGAGTAGTAACTTTTGTAGCAAGGGAAAGATTTGATGTGGGAACGACATCAGAATCATCAACTAAGTTTGAAGTTGCCTTAACCTGCTGTCAATCACTCCAAAAACCTATTTTTTACTGACTCGTCTAAATAACCTTTACTAACTTATTCTCAATACTTTAGGAAAAATTTCTTATAAACTCTGAAATTCTTATCTTCATAAAAAAGTGAAATACTCTGCTTTTAGCCCAAACCAGTACCATCTTTTGGACATGATTTCATAGTCTTTGATCTCTGTACTAACCCATGCAAGAAAATTTTGTGTATAGAATAGTCTGACAACTTCCTAAATCATATAAATATTTTTTCCAAAACTATTGTGAGGTATTCTAAGGGCAATTAAATAAATTAAATCACTGAATACACCTACTAAAGCACGTCCTTGTTCACAAATGAGGAAATGGACTTCATCTACTACAGCTCTGAAAAGTAATCAGTTGTTAATCAGCAGTACATAGAAATGTTATCATCTGATGATTAAAACTAAAGGACGAATTATTGCATTAAAAAATATAATGCTGTTACTGAATCATGGCAGCGTTAGTTTGAAATAGTCAATAATTACAAGATAAAAAGAACTTTTTATATACCATGTTTTTAAATTTCTGCTGAATAATATAAATTTGACAATTCTATGTATTAATAAATACTTTTTAAAACCTTTTTTGATGAATTATCCCATCAACTTGAAAGAAAATGAAGTTAATTGGAAGTTAACTTGCATTTAAGTTTTCGGTCCCGTTCCGGCCAATATATGGCTGCACCAGTCTACAAAACAAAATTAACTGAAAATAACTGAAAATGAATTTAATTCTGCTTAAATATGGCTAAAAGTATTAAAATAATGCATTGTCATCGTGTTCTGAGATATTCCAAAAGTTTCAAATGTCTAGCTAGTCGGGAAGTTAGTTAAAAATCGATTGTAAGATTTGTACTAGACAAACACACACACAAACACACAAGAAAGCAAGTTAATAAAAACATAGTAATAATGGACTTAATTCACTTTGACGTTGAGTCCTCCATTATGTTTGCTATGTTACTCGGGCCGCAACATAGCACACTATGCATCATAATATAATAATGAAAAACTCGAAACTTTAAATATTTCCAAGCGTTTATATAAAAATTGTGAGATTTTTTTTATCCTGAGACAAACTTTTGACTATTTTAGACAAATCAGGTTTATAATTGCTTCATACTCTTTCGTCAAGATGAGATTCAGAAAGCCGATTTCTATATACTCTCTTCGCATATTTCACTTTGGAACAGGATTGTTCACAACGATACGTTGATGCGAACAACGCGAGCAGCAGGTGGGGACATTTTTGTGAGTGTCTAGTGCCGCACATAAAACTTGGAGGGACGCAGTTTCAATGTGCCTGTTTTAAAGGCTAAATCTTTTCCAGAATAAATGCGAGTTTTGTTTTTACATTCTACGACTGAAAAAGCATTCGTTACCTTCGAATCTTATTGTAGTGAAATTCGTTACATACAAAAAAAAATTAAAACCTGGGAAATTAATAGCCCTTTAATATAAGTCATATTCATTTATACAAAGTTTATTTTTCTTTAAATTTTGCTCGTAAGCACACACGCGTACACGTTTAAGAATTTCCCTCAGTATTTAAAGTGACTAAATATTAATTTATGAATTCAAAAGCTAAATTCTTTTATTTTTTAAGATTCCATCACCAGATTTTTTATTTCTAGTTACATGATTAAACATTTTTTAAAAATACGCATTCATAGAAAATGCAAATTAATTGAAAATGTTGTAAATATTTGCCTTTTTCAATTTTTACATTTTTTTCTAATTTTCTATTTCCACTTGTTTTCTTCTTTAGCAATTTTGTTATAATTTACCGATTTTTGTACATTCGTTTAATGTGCGCAAAAAAAATGTTTTAAATTTCAAATTAACCATCTTTCCATTTATGGCAAAAAAATATTCTTTAAATTTGCAAGTCATTAAATGCGATTACGAATGTCTACAATTTTTCTATAACAGCGAAGAATTTATTTCTATTATGAATAAAATGCTTTTTTATAGAACGAATTTTACTTTTCATGTTGCGTTCTAAATATTTTATTTATAGCTTTATAAAAGCTAAACCAACAAAAAATTATATATCTGGTTTAAAAATTTCTTTGAATTAAAAAAAGGCATTTTCACTGACGACAAAAAAACTCTCATCAGAGTTTTGTTGAAAAAGAAATTTTCAAAAATTATGCCGTTTAAAAGGTTATTTAACTCTAAACCGTCAAAACTACTTATTGCTTTTATAATATATTTATCTTCATTCTGAAAATATAATTTAAGTAATCAACTGTTGTTTTACTGAGTTGTACTTATATAATGTGCTCAGCTGCACTAAAAAATGAACGTAAGAAACCAACTATTGGTTATTTTTAAAATCAAAATCGAATAAATACAGAAATAAAAAACTGCGAACATAATGCAGAAATCGTAAGCATATTGTTTTACAACAAAGCTTTCAACACAGCTCCATAGTCCAAAATCAATGAAGAAAACTAATACAAATGAGTTAAATAAAATAATTATGAGTTAATAATAAAATAATTATGAGTTTTCAGCTTTCGCACACTGTAATCTATATATATACTATAACAGTTCCGTAACTGACTGACTCACTGACTGACATACAAAGCACAGACCAAACCGCTGGACCTAAAGTGCTAAAATTTTGCATGTCGATTCTTCTTATAGTATAGGGGTGCACTAAGAAAAATTTTTCAAAAGTTCTTAGATTTTTTAAAATTAAATTTTTAAGCTGTTTTAGTAACTTTTTTGAAGTTTGCATTTAAAATAATAATTTGAGGGTTATAAAATTTACATCACGAGAAGAACCATAAAAATCCCTTTAAAATGAAATCTTTTTCGAATCTTTACCTCCATTTTCTGATTTTTGGTGAATTTTTAAAGATTAAATTTTAGAATTTAATTTATTAAATGCTGATCACGTTATTTCTTTTTCTGGTACTTTAAATAAATTTATCCTCATGTCCATAATAATGAAACAGACAAAAAATACGTTTTCCCTTGCTAATGCTGCAGACATTGCACATTATCCCAAAAAATATTAAAACCCAGTAAAAGATATATTCCTCAAACTGTACTATATTCTTTAGTATGTCCTATTATATTTAACTTGAATATTTTCTTCTACATTATTTTGTCTATAAAAATATCTCTTACGATTTTTTATAAGTATATTTCTTTGTTTTTTTTATATCAATTGTATACATTGATCGTCGTATTTATTATACATACATATATATATATATATATATATATATATATATATATATATATATATATATATACAGTGCTATATTTCTAGAAATGGAGGTGCCGGAACGGTATCCATCCGGGTTGTGTGTGTGGGGGGGGGGAGGAATTCAAATTATTGGCCTGAAAAAAGAAATCCTTGGTTATACAAAAACTTGAGCATTTTATTTATTTCCAAATTTTATTTTGCAAGACAAGTACAAAAAAAGTTGATGAATTTAAATACCTTGGCACTATAATTAATGACAAAAAAAACTAAGAACAGAAATTCATAACAGATTCAAAATGGCTAATAAATACTTCTTTCGGCTGAGAAGACAATTGAGATCTTATCTCGCAAAACTAAATTAAGAATTTATAAGACACTAACACTACCTGTCTTACTTTACGCAAGTGAAACATGTACCTTGAGCATAGACACGCAGCGCTCACTGGACATGTTTGAGAGAAAAATCCTCAGGGCTATCTTTGGCCCAGTGCAGGAAGAAGGACGTTGGAGAACCAGATATAATTTTGAACTGTATAGGCTTTATAGGCAATCACAAATAACACAAGTCTTCCGCAGTAATAGATTAAGATGGCTTGGCCATGTTTGGAGAAGCTTGGAAGATAATCCCTCTAATATCTTGACTTTTAAAAAACCTCAGGGATCCCGAGCTATAGGTAGGCCACTGACTAGATGGTTAAATGACATTGAAAAAGACTTAAAAACTTTGAAAATTAAAAATTGGAGAGGAGTCTTCGCAGATAGAAGACGCTGGAAGGAGCGCATGGTTGCAGCAGCCAGAACCTGTAAGGGGCTGTTGTGCTTGTGCTTGTGAAGAAGAAGAAGAAGACAAGTACAAAAATGTGTAGTAGAAAAGTAATAAAATCAGTAAAAATGCACAGTTTCATGATTGATTAAGTCAAACAAAGAAGCTGTAATTTTTAACTTTTTGCTAGCATAGCTTAGATCAACGTTGCGATGTTGCAAAGCTTCACTTAACTCTGAGAGCTCTTGCAATGCATCAGCCTTAGGCCAGGTCTAAAAGGAAATTAGTTTCAGTAACCTTTTTGTTGAAGCCTTCAAACGTACTTTTTTCTTTGCTGTCTCTGGTTGGATCATTTGAAGCTTCACTAGAGCTTGGTTCACTAGAGCTTCATAAGACCTCCAAACGGCTGACACAGATCTGAAACGAGACGCAACTCAACGTGTGCTCAAAACTCTTCTGATTTTTAAAAGTTCTGTCTCTAGTAAACTTGCACAGGTTCGCAGTTCCCTACTGTTCTTTGGTGAAGCATGATACACAACATACAGTTTGTCGAGGAAGGATTTAAATCTATCAACTCCTGAAACTGACTGAACTACATCAGACACTGAAAGCTCAAGCCTGTGGTTAACAGAGTGCCAAACAATAACAGAAAAGAATTTTACACAAAATAAGGCTCCAACACCTTTGTTTTTACCAATCATAGTAGCAGCACCGTCACATGTTAATCTTGTTAAGTTTTTGCTTAAAAACGTGTCAGTTATTCCATTAGTGAAAACAGTTAATCAAAGAGTCAAATACCGCCTTAGCAGTAAAACCATCAAGTTCTACTAAATCTAAAAAGACGTTGGTAGAACCACACATACCAGTTTTAGGCAAAGAACAACGAACGTAAACAATAAAACTTGACTTGTTACTAAGGGAATTTGACTCATCAATTATCCGGCCAATTTTCGTGTCATTCTTCATTATTTTATTAACAAATGTTTTCTTCATTTCTTTACTTATGTGCAAAGCAATGTTAGTACAGGCTTTGTATGAATGTAAAATGCGACCCATGTCAACCCCATTAAGTTCTTGCAAATCAATTTCTGTTTCAAAATTGTGAAAGGACTGATTCTCTTTAACAATCTTATATGCAGTACGAAATATATTTTCAGTAGCTTGTTTTTCGCGAGCACGCTGCTTCAAAACAACTTTCTCCAATACTTCATTTTTAACTTCACATAAAATTTTGACTGCTGCTCTATGACCAGCACTTTCTTTGTGTTCATACAATTTTTCCTTAACGAAGTTTGCTTTTTTTCTTTAGTGTCGCCGTAGCTAGTTATCTCATCACTTGCCCACGCTTTTGAAATTTCCATACCTGTTTTCTTATGGACCGATAAAACCCCAACTTTTTCACAAGCACTGCATCCTAACGTTCCAATTTTAACAAACAACCAGTCATATTTTTGGCAAAACTCGTTTTTTTTGCGAGTTAGTCCAGCAATCTGGCAAGACATTGTCGCACTCAACAGGTGTATCTTTTTCTTTAGGGTATTCTACATTACAGTCAAGCTTTTCAGAAGCCATTGTTTCGTTTACAGTGTTAGAGGACGGTTGCGAACTTAGGTTTTTTCATTTCACTGTCATCGTCATTAACCACTTTGTCATCATTGGTATCGTCACCACTAATGCTGTTCTTGAGTCTTTTACTGCCACCCGAAAGTGAGAAAAATATCAGTTAGTTTTTTGCTCATTTCACTTCACAATCTACCGCACTCACACAGACTTGACAACGCTCAAACGCAACTAACCTCAACAAAACAACATGTCCCCCTCAAGTCCTACAGACTGCCTCATCGTGGCGAGGGGGTGACCCTGGGCGGAGTGGGTGAAGTACGTCGGGAGTGTATTCTCCTGGTAGGACCACCCAAGGCGTGAAGGCCATTCCATTATGTCCAGCTAAAGTCTGTAGGCACAGGAGCTAAGTCAGTCTTTTGCCGCTGGTGCTCCAGGTCTCTGACCATAGAAGCTGCCCCTTACCCCATCCATGAATAGTTCAAGATCCTCTTTTGGTGCTGGACTTTCTCAGAGTGAACGAGCTTATGGACCTGATCTAGCTCTGCTGGTCATGGTGATGAGAAACAACAACAACAACAACAAACAACATGGAAGAAGGGTAACTGCCTCGGGGAGGTCGATTCTCGATATGAAGAGTCGGGGCTAATCAATACCTCGTTTGCAAACCCGCGAAAATTCATAGCAGTCCGCAAAAATGAGTCAGACTACCGTCCCGTCAGCCGGCCAAGGTCAAGCCACAATACCACCCGCTTCAGTGAAATAGTCGCAGTTCGCTGTACTCAATAGTAACGCTCAACAAACTACCTTAGCCTCACATAATAATCGATCGTTACGGCCTGCGAATGGTTCTTTTACGTGAAGTGTAAAGAGTAGTTGGTCAGGTTTACTCACTAACAACAGAGTAATTTGTGATTAAATAAATGTTTTTAACTATCGTAAATTTTTCCTAAAGAGAGGTACCGGAACTCCGTTCCGGCGCGTTCCGCCTCAAATCTAGCCCTGTATATATATATATATATATATATATATATATATATATATATATATATATATATATATATATATATATATATATATATTGGATTAATTGCATACATTGACCATTGTATTTAATTTGAATATACTCCGTAGCGAAGTGCGAGTTTTCATCTAGTCTATATATATAAAACAGTTCCGTAACTGACTGATTGATAATGCACAGACCAAACCGCTGGACCCAAAAGGCTGAAATTTAGCATGGCGATTCTTTTTATAGTGTAGAGGTGCACTAAGAAAGATGTTTGAAAAAAATTTCTTAGATTTTTTTAAATTAAATTTTTAAGCTTTTTTGTAACTTCTTTTAAGTTTGCATTTAAAATTATAATCTGAGAGTTATAAAATTTATATCACACGAAAGATCATAAAAATTCCTTTAAAATGAAATCTAAAATGATTTTATTTTAATTTTTACCTCCTATTTATGATTTTTGGTGAATTTTTAAAAATTAATTTTTAGAATTTAATTTATTAAATGCTGATAACGAGGTTTCTTTTCTTTTTGTGATACTTTAAATTAACTTTGCGTCATGTTTAGAACAACGGAATAAATTGACAAAAAATATTAAAATACGGTAAAAGATAAAATTTAACCACTGGACTAATTGAGATGGAAGTTTTTTTAAGATTTTTAATTCAAATTAGTATGTTTTATGAATATTAAACATACAAATTAATTGCCTACATTGACCGTTGTATTTATTATAATGATATATATTTTTTTGGCATTAATTGCATACATTGACCGTTGTATTTGATTTCAGTGTACTCCGTAGCGAAGCACGGGTATTCAGCTTTTATTTATATATGTGTGTGAATGCGTGGTCTTCTTTACAGAAGCTTATCTGTTTAAACACCCCCTTTTTTAATAATAATGCCTTTGCACAAATGTCGCCCAAATTTTTTCTACTTAAAGACATTCCCTATTTCTTTATGTAAAAGTTATCAGGACCATTTCGTAGAACTACTTCAGTTTTATGAGTAACTGATATTTTTATACTCCTTTATATGAAAGTAAAAATTTTAAATAATTTTTTTAATCCTTTAATGCATTCAAATGACAGAATCATATGAATGATCCTATAACAAGGCCAAAACATCTGCTTGTGTAAACCACTGGTTATCAACTAACAGCAGAGTTCCAACATGTGTTTCGATCTACGTACATCCGCAGTCAAGTTCCGAATTTTATGCTTCCTTTAGAAAAGCTTAGGCATGATAGAATTTAATTAGTGTCCCTTACTTTGACTGTGATAATGGAGTTTACTACGTAATAATAGGATGCATTCTTTGCAAATTATTGTATCAATAACATCATAATATCCAGTAAGATATGCTTTTTCGTTCAATGGTATCATTTTATGTAAAATTAAATGTTACAAAGCGTGCAACAGCTAAGTATATCCACATCGAGCATTACGATAACAAAAAATTATTTAATTTTTTAATTATTTTATGAAATAATGAATAATTTATTCTATCGAAATTCTCATTAACTTATCAATAACTTTACTACGGTATCTCCCAAATACATGCATTTTGATAGTTTAGCTATGTATCCCAGTTATCAATAAAGCTTACAGATTTTTAAAGAAAAGCATTGTGAGCAATCACTTCGTGTCGCCTTAGTTGTATTTCCAAAATCAAATCTCGATGCTAAGGCCAAATTTTTATTTGTGCAAAAATAATAAATCTTCTTAACAGCCATTGGAAAATAAATCTGATTTTCTGGAGGAAAGGGATTGGTGAAACCCATTACTTTCAAAATAAATGACAGAATTACCTGAGTTTCCATGGCAGACTTACAGTGCGTTCATACATAGGAATTTCTACCGGTCATCATTTATGTCAAGGGGTTTTCAACTATAAAAGGAAATCCATAATTCTGTAGAAACTAGTAAATTCAACAAATACCCCGTCCCAACGTTGAGGTTTTACGGTCAAACCTTGATGACATATCGCGAGTTAGTAATCCCGCCAAACCACACCAGGTCCCGCGGAACGAACACGCACTTTATTTCATTTTTATTCAATTTATAACCGTAAACTATTAACATATTTCCTTTACCGTTCCTGAGTTGCAACCGTTGCTTTTTTTTTAATTATTTTGTATTCGTTACAACCTTTTTTTTCTTTTGTTTCTTCCCCAACCTGCATAATTTTCAACACATTTACTAAGTTACATTATGTTACATTACTACATATTTACATTAATTAATTAGAAACCAGTGAAACAAAATATCTATTTAATAGAAAATTTTAATGATATCATTTACAAACATAAAAATATAAGTCTCTGATTACTGTTTTCGTGATTGTATAATAGTCATTTGATAAGTGTTTGGAGCAAGGGTCATCTTTTGCTCCACAAGGGCTAAACAGACCGAGACCACCAGTTCCTTATTCCCTATATATCCAACAGTTCCCTTGACCATGCTAATCAGTTTCCTTGAAGTGAAAGCTCTTGCTCATGAGGCCAGAGATCTATTGAAAGGAATTAACATCATTTAAATAACAAAGTGACACAGCCAATTTCTTGCAAATACCGCAGATAACGATTGACATATTTGGTAATGTAAGGCATGTGGTTTATAAACGATCATTTCAAATTACCATTAACTTGTTTTTGGTTTAATTGGCTGAATATCAAACCTATGAAAACGTGGATGGAATCAAAGCAAACTTCTACTACACTGCTGGCCACTGTAAATGCAACACCCTGAAGGAAACATGCAAATAACATGAAATTTACAACATGCATTAGTGGAGGTGAGATATGCAAATGATTAGAATTTCAGTGCAGACGCACATCACGCGCGCCTGTGGCGCCACTTCAAAGCGCTATTTAAGACTCCGAGATTTCGACGATTTCAAGTTCGGCAATTGTGTTTTTCTTGTGGTTTTTCAAAAAACGATCAATTATGCCTCGTCGAAAACAGCGATCATCTTTTGATCAAGTATCCGAGTTCGACAGAGGAAGAATAGTGGCCTACCGAGATTGTGGATTATCTTTCAGAGAAATCGGTAGTCGTGTTGGACGAAACCAAACAACTGTAATGCGGATATGTGATCATTGGATGCAGGAGGCTACGACGGACCGGCGTGTTCGATCGCATCCACTTCAGCGTACCACTTCACGTGATGACAGGCAAATTGTGCGCATGGCAGTGACGGATCGCTCAGTCACATCACGAACCATAGCACACCACATGCAGTCTGTAACGCATCATCCAGTGTCTGCTCGTACCATTCGACGCCGTTTACAGCAGAGTGGTCTGCCCGCAAGTTGTCCATTGCTTTGTCTACCCTTGACGCAGAACCACAGACGTCTCCGCCACCAATGGTGCGATGACAGGAGGATGTGGACGGCAGAATGGAATGAAATTGTCTTTACTGACGAGTCGCGCTTCTGTCTGCAACATCACGATGGTCGCATTCGAGTCTGGAGACACCGTGAAGAGAGGATGCTGAACAGCTGCGTTATGCACCACCACACTGGTCCTGCACCGCGTATTATGGTATGGGGCGGTATTGGATATCACTCTCGCACACCTCTAGAACGCATTGCCGGTACTTTAAACAGCCAGCGCTACATCTCCGAGGTGTTGGAGCCAGTTGTCCTTCCTTACCTTCAGGGCTTGCCCACAGCCATATTTCAACAGGATAATGTGCGACCACACGTGGCACTCATTGTCCAAAGGTTCTTCTTCAATCGCCAGATTGAATTGCTTCCCTGACCGCCTCGCTCTCCAGATCTTTCGCCGATAGAAAACATGTGGTCCGTGGTTGCTCTACGATTGACCCAGATTCCATCCCCAGCTGCCACAGCAGATCAACTTTGGCAACGTGTGGAAGCTGCTTGGTCTGCTGTATCCCAAGAACTCATCCAAAGTCTCTTTGAATTAATTCCGAGGCGTGTGTCAGCGGTGATCTCCAACAATGGCGGCTACTATGGCTACTGATTTTGGCAGGAACCACACTTCACAGAAGTCTATAAATTTAATCATTTGATACTTGGTCAACATGTTATCTACAAAATAAATTTTGTTGTGATATCTCTTGTCTTTCTTGGTGTTGCAATTTGGGTTGCCAGCAGTATATTATCATCATACTTCCAAGGCTAACGCGAAACGGTCTTAAAGTACAGAGGGATTTTTTTGAAACTGCCACTACTCAGAGCCATCTGTAGCGCGATTTATCAGCCGGAATTCCACCAAACCTGATAGAGGGACTAAGGACGACATGGGAAAGAATTTCCGTGGGAAAAAAAATGAGTTCCAAAAGTCGCCTAATGACGCTGTTGTTGTCAGCGCACCCTAGAATTTGCATAAAAATGGAAGTAATACAACAAAATGTTAATTCATGACTACGTAGTCGACAGCGGCGCCAGTATTTTGGGCTATACAGATCGGTGCGGAATCTGTTGCGTCTTCGCTTTACGGAAGAAAGGGTCATCAGTCGCTTTTATTCACTTGCCTGGCCACCTCGCTCCCCGGACCTAACCTATGTGACATCTCTCTGTGGGTTTATTTAAAGTCTAAGGTGTATCTTGGTGGATTTTTAAACTTGGCGGCTCTAAAGGACAACCTATCCCGGTCTCTGATGAACATTTCTGATGACATGTTACGCTTGGCCATTGAGAACGTAGTGCTGAGGAGACAATGTGTCGTCCACGTAGGACTGTGGTCACATTGAAGGAGAGAGAAGGGAATTTGCTGCATAAAGTGGTGTTTCAGGGAAATTTATATGTTATTCATTTGTCTGCTTACAACTTTTTCGGTATTTATCCCTTATCTTTATAGCCCGAAATACTGGCGCTGCTGTCAACTACATAGTCATGAATTTATAATTTGATGTTTTATTTGCCTTTTAGCAAATTCTCTGGTGCGCCGACAGCAAAAGCGCCATATCTTCCCCTATCGGCGACTTTTAGAATTTTTTTCACGGAAACTCTTTCCTATGTCGTCCTTAGTCCGTCTATCTATTTTGGTGGAATTCCGGCTGATAGATCGCGCTACAGATGGCTCTGAGGAGTGCCAGTTTAAAAAAAAATCACCCTGTATATAAGGTAAATGTTTTAGCATAGAACAGAGCCAGGTTTTCAGAAACAAACCTCTAAATCTGAGCCACCATCTTACCAATGTTCCAAATTTTACTTTCCCTTCTGTAGCAGCAGAAATAGCCACTACTTATTCTTTAGAAAGTTTTCTGTGATCTACGATGGCTGCGAATTAAATTATGTCATGTGTTAGAAGAGTGTACTTTTTCGATCTGCGAACAAAACTTAAATTAAATGTCCGCTAGTTATATCATCGATTCATTATAACTAGATTTCATAATATGAGTGCGGGATAGATAACACAAGATGGAATAATCTCTTAAAATACACGAACGTTAATGCTATTAATATTCAATTCTATTTACACAGCTATATATTAGGTGAATAAATGATTTAAAGGGGACGGTGCAGATATTTCAGTAGAATAATTACAGATAAACTTCCATATCTCATGTGTACTATTGTTTTTTATCCACATTAAATATATAATATTTGAATTATTGAATCTGTAAACTAAACGTAATATCCAGGAGCTGTTAATCATCATTATGGATATCCTTACGTACATACATATTATATTACATGTACACACTTCAATACCTATGGATAATTATTTTAGGATTGTTGGACAGTGTCTTATATTATAAGTATTCATAAGTACATTCGTAGGTAACAATCTCATTTAAAACACTGGGAAAAGAGATAATAAACATGAGTGACATGAAAACGAAATTATTTTAGAGACCAAAATTACTGGATTGAATTCTACGCTAGATGACGAGAATATTTGATATTTCACCTACTTTTATACAATACTTGCGTCATGAAAATTTGCATAAAAACTTAGTAGAATGATTACATTTTTAATTGTATTTTTTACGTAAAACATTGCGATATTGATAATTTTTATGTTAATTTTGTCTGACAACCTTTAGTATCTTGTGCATTTTCTGTTGAAAAAAAAGAAATAAATTGAGAACAGTATCGACTTTCTCCGTCTTAATTTTTTTACGGTTACAAATACGTGGATTACTTATTATGCAGTGTTTACCATCAGGCTATTTCTCGGCATGCTTGCTTTTTTAAAACTTTGGACAACAAACTTTTAAAATATCAAATCACTGGTAATTAGACAATATATTTGAGTGCTTCTGGTTGCAATGCACTGCACTCATGGTCTTCTTTTGAAATCCTTAATAATGCACAGTTTGGCTGTGGTAAATAAGTTGTAGCCATGCTGTTGTAATGAGTGCATATCAAGTTACTCCTTACAGATTTGGAGTATAGGAAAATCATTGGTAATTATCTAAGTGCGATCATCTGTACGAATATCAGTCAAACAGCTATTTTACCTGGTGCATTCTGACTAAAGGTATCTAAAATTATATCATTCAAATATGAAAGTATAAAATATGCTACTGGAAACAATAGTAAAGAGTAAGTTTATTCCTTAGGACAAAAGACATTAAAAAGATTATATCGTTTAAAAAGAAGACAGTAGACTGCCAGAAAATTTCGGAGATATCTATTAGGACTATGGGGAAGGAACGTAAGAGTAATTTACGCAGAACTGTAAATGACCGGTAAACAACCGGTGTTGTTGTTGCTTGTGCCACTTGACTGACAGCAGTATCAGATCAAGTCCCGAAGGCTATGGGCGATGAAGGTGCGGCTTCTGTTTTGACTAGCAGCACAAGGGTCGGAGTCAAACATGGCCAAAGGACCAGTCCTGTAATTTTGAATCGAGCCAAGTGCCGAGACAAGAACACTTGACCCCGCACCTCCAGAGGTAATTTTGTGAACGACCGGTAATACAGTTGAATGAAAACGCTGATACTGCCGTGGAGAGTTGTGAAGAATGTGGTCCATTTTCTTATCCCTATATCATTCTAGTCATAGAGAAACATGATGACTAGAATGATTACTATAATTGATGACTAGAATTGAACATGAGACTAGAATTTACATTAGAACATGATGACTAGAATTGATTCATGCAACTTCAGTCTTTTAATTAAGGTAGCCCATCAATAATTTCCTTTTCTGGATTATGAAACATTCACAAATAAAACATTCCTCTTCCCTATGCTATGACAAAAATTAATCGCATTTAGTCATTCTAAGAGCTAAAAATTCCTTAATACAGATCATAATGCAAACTTTCAACACGAGCTGTTAAATATAAACTTTAACCTTCACACCAAATTTTACTAGGAAAGCACTGCGATGAATGTTTTCCTTGTAATATTCTTATCGGTGTGTTATTCTTGTAGATGCTTGACATTTATAAAACATGCCATTCATTAAACGACCTAAAAATTATCATTATTATTTAAGCTTGATTATCGATATTTGCTTAATAAGAAAGATTTTGCTCTAAGAAAACAATTTCCTACTTTTTGTAAGAAACTTTAATAAAAAGAAAACACTTAAATATGCATTCCTGTTTTTTTATCCTTTTCACAATTCTAGTTTCCCAAACCTTTTCCCGAGGCATTCTTATTCTTCCATTGTTGTAGTCAATAAATGAAAGCGCAAAATAAAGTAAACGATGGGATTTTTTGGTGGTGATGCTTGTATTTTAAGAGATCCAGGTTTGTTCTCCGGGCAATAAATGGTTTTGCTCAAAGCATTTTGCTTTCGAAAAAGCAAACCTTTTTATCCCGCATTGAATTTATCGTGTTTGTAATTCGTGAAAATAAATTTTTAAGTGCTACATAAATTAAAGAAGCTATTTTAAGAGCTCCATTAATTAACAAGGGCAAATGAAGGGACATATCTTGGCGTCAATGGGGATACTTTGTGCAGTTATAATTTCTTTTGTTTTGATTTTAAGTACATTTTTGATGACAGGTAATAGATATTTCTTTTCCTTGGTATAATAAACACCAGTGTTATTAGATATTCATTTTTACCGGTGTAATAAACACCACAACTACATTAAAATATCAGTTACTGAATTGTGTATATCTAGTTTCAGTGCGGCATATTAAAATTTGCAAAAAAAAATAAATCTATTTTTACCATGTTTTTATTAACTTGCTTTCTTGTGTGTTTGTGTGTTTGTCAAGTACAAATCTTGCAATCGATTTTTAACTAATTTCTCGACTAGCTAGACATTTGAAACTTTTAAAATAGCTCAGAACACGATGACAATGCATTTTTTTAATACTTTTAGCCATCTTTAAGCAGAATTAAATTAATTTTCAGTTCTTTTCAGTTAATTTTGTCTTGTAGACTGGTGCAACCATCTATTGGCCGGAACGGGAACGAAAAGTTAAACGCAAGTTAACTTCCAATTAACTTCATTTTCTTTCTAGTTAATGGGAAAATTCATCAAAATAATTTTTAAAAAGTATTTATTAATACATAGAATTGTCAAGTTTATATGATTCAACAGAAAATTTAAAAACATGGCATATAAAAAGTTCTTTTTATCTTGTAATTATTATTTATCCTGTTATAAATGAGAAAAAAAACATTTAAAAGGTTGTATAAATGACATTTCATGATTTTCTATATATCAAACTTTAACATCGGCAAACATCACGTTCCACAAATATCAGCTCTAAATAGCATCACTTGTATTTTTGCATTCCTGACTTTCGGTCCTTCTGATAAATCATAGTGCTTTAAGTGTTAGTTTTCATTTCGGTCATTTGATTTTATTTTGTAAAATAATTAGTTATTATTATGTTCATTGTAGCTTACAGGAGCAATAACCAGAGTATTCGGCCTCATTTAATTCAAATGGCCTCTTCCTCTAAATGCGTATGCTGGAGAGAGGATAAATATTCTTGAAGTACTCTAAACATAGTACTTCACACTCTAAACATAGTAACCCTATAAACTTGATCTTTGGAAACAATGTAAATTATTTTTTTTAATTCAAACGATTAGAAATGCTTGTCTCTATGTTTTACTAGTATATCATTTCAGTTACAAACCATCTACCACTATACAGGGTCAGGGGTACTTTATCGGTACTGCGTCGACATAACCCCTTAACGATCGCATTATTTTCAAGAAAACGGTAATAAAAGTGTCTATTTTTTCCGGAAGATTCCATTTATTTCTTGATCTGCCACATCTAGTTTTTAAAAAAAACCACCCCCAATTACATTATAAATAGTCTGGTGCTGCCATCTGGTATGTAAAATAAGAAATAGAAATTTTTCAGGGTAAAGGAAATAGATTGTTTTAATCTTTTTGGTGCGTTACTTTTAAACATTCCAGCCCGGAAATATCACTTGCTCGAGAAATAGAAGGCGAAATCTCAACCCGTAATTTTGACAGGAGCGAGAAGGAAGAGCTTAAGGTCTGAGGGTTATCGGATCGAATCCCGACAAGCGCCGATAAATACCTTCGTGTCTAGGCTGGATATCGGCACGTTTAATCCGTGGACCGGAAAGTCCTTCTATGAGGTCAATGGGGGGAGAAATTACGATCTTCCCAGTTGTCGACTCTGGGGGTGCTCAGAAAAAATTGTGGTGACACCTAGCGAAGACGGACTCTGACCCTTGTGGGGCTAATAAACTCATAGACAAAAAAATTAGCGCACCAAGAAATAATTGCGGGATCGTAACGAAACTTGCAATGAAGGTACATGTCGGGGAGATATGCAAATGATTAGAAATGCAGCGTGATTGCGCATTACGTATAGCCGGTAGAGGGCGTTGAACATCGTACTCTGTGGAGTATAAAACAGGTAACCAAAGCTTGTCTGAGTGTGCCGAATCATTTACAAAGGAAGAGCTGAGATAGACATGCCATTACGCCGTGTTCGAAGACAATATAAGCAGTTGTCGCAGTTTGAGAGGGGGAAAATCATCGGGATGATGGAAGCTGGGTGGTCAGCTAGGCGAGTAGCTCGTCAATTAGACCGCTCTGATTGTGTTGTGAGGAGGTGTTGGGACCAGTGGACCCGAGAGATGTCATGTACACGAAGACCAGGCTCAGAACGCCCTCGACAGACCAGTCGTCGAGAAGACCGCCACATCGTAAGACATGCACGCGTACAGCCAACTGCTTCATCGGCGCCATCCAGGCACAGGTAGCACCTTCACTAGGGGCCTCTGTGTCTTCTGGAACCATACGAAGGCGCCTGGCTGAAGGACAGTTGGTATCGCGGCGCCCATTACGTGTGCTGCCCTTGACGCCCACCCATCGACGCCTCCGTTTGGAGTTTTGCCGCGCACGAGGAAACTGGACTGCAGCGGAATGGAGCCAGGTCGTCTTTAGCGACGAATCCAGATTCAATCTCGGCAGTGATGACAATCGTGTTCGTGTGTGGAGAGCCCGTGGTGAACGCTTCAATCCTGCCTTTGCTGTACAGCGACACATCGCTCCCACAGCTGGTGTGATGGCATGGGGTGCCATTGCCTACAATACACGGTCACCCCTAGTATTGTTCCGTGGCACCATGACAGCCCAGCGGTATGTTCATGAAATCCTGCAACCACATGTGTTGCCACTCATGCAACGGCTCCCAGGAGCCATTTTTCAACAAGACAATGCTCGGCCTCATACGGCAAGGGTGTCACAAGACTGTCTCCGCACTGTTACTACCCTTCCTTGGCCTGCCCGATCCCAAGATTTGTCTCCAATCGAGCATATCTGGGATCATTTGGGACGACGAGTTGGGCATCCCACGAGTTTGAACGAACTAGAGGCAAGGTTACAGCAAATATGGAACGAAATGTCTCAAGACATCATACAGAACGTGTATGATTCAATGCCCGATCGTATCGCATCGTGCATTCGCGCTAGAGGGGGTCCAAAGGAGTATTAACTCCTCCGTTCTTTTGCCTTTTTCTCTGAAATAAGTTATCCTTTTTCTTTGATTTTCTTATCATTTACTTATATCAAAGTAGTCATTACGTATGTAAAATTTCGTTTCATTTTGACGACTCCTTCTTGGTGCGCTAATTTTTTTGTCCGTGAGTGTATAAACCGGACCCGCATTGCACATGTCGAAGCCTATATGGACCTGGTCTGGAACATCTGACCAGGAGGCATTAGGAAAAACATCAACAACAACCACTTTACAGAGAAAAGAACTAATCGAACCATCTCAATTTAGAGTGTTGTTCTACAAGCAAACATTTTCCTCCTCATGTTGATTTTAATTCCTATGACTTTTCCTAAATTTCAGTCATTGAATCTAATGGATGAAGAAAAATTGATGAAGTTTCCTTTCGCTAATATGCACTCTAATATTTTACACAGCTTTCTATAAAGCATTTACAATCGGATTTTACTCAGTTCCAATGTACTTATACACAAATTATACTCGACACATCATTGCCAAATGTTGAAAATCATAATAATGCGCAGAAACAAATTAATGTGTTTAAGCGGCCTTGTACTTAGTGAGTATCTAAAGCCAAATTTAAAAATATCACTGAGCATGCGCAGAAAGCAATTTTTTTTCAATTTTAAATTATCGCTAATTAAACAGCGCGAAATAAGCAATTTCCCTCATGTTTAATCTTATATTTCACAAACATAATTATCATAAAATTAAAAATGGCAAAGAGATCTAGAGAGACTCCTCGGAATAAACATGTTTATCATTAAAAACATGTCACTGAGCATGCGCATAAATCAATTTTTAATTGTAAATTATCGCTAATTAATAGAAATTGCGGTTACAAAAACCAAATTTGACAAATATAGAGATTACGATCTTTCGTTTAAGACCAAAATGAAGTAAATTGATGCAGTAGATTCCTCTGACAGACTGGCCAAAAATCAGCTTAGCAACTTAAATATATAGATAACACCAAGTTATCTTTTAGTAGAAATACATAAATTTTAATTTGCATAATAAATTTACAAGTGTTAGCTATACTTCAGATAAAAAGAAGAGTAGCGCGTTTTATGTCTTCGATTATTTCTCGTACTCATGAATTTATAAAAAAAAAATATGTAAACATAAAAATTTTACTCTAAAGAGAAGTTAAAATTACCTGATTTAAAAACCATTAATTATTGAGACCAAAAAATTTTAAATATACGATCCAGTAAGTCGTCAAGCATAAATTTCATCTAAGAAAGTTTTGCATTTATCGTCTTCTGAATACTTTCAGTATTTTAAAAATGTGCCTACGGCCTGATAAGAAAGTTTTGAAAACTTTCAGAAAAGCTATCGCGGTTGAAAGAAAAATCATTTAAACGCGGAATATTTAATACAGTAAAATGTCTGTGATAGTGAAATTACCTTTGAAGTTTTACTCTGATTTATTCCTTTTTTGCCGCTTTGGAGATAGAAAATTAAAAATAGCTTAAATCAAATTCGCCATATTTGTTTGG
Source organism: Dolomedes plantarius (assembly GCA_907164885.2). Taxonomy (NCBI): domain Eukaryota; kingdom Metazoa; phylum Arthropoda; class Arachnida; order Araneae; family Dolomedidae; genus Dolomedes; species Dolomedes plantarius. The sequence continues at coordinate 117,981,646 of OU015491.1, read as the reverse complement.
TTGAAAAGGAATTTAATTAATACTCCAGAAACCAAAGTTTGAAATAAATCTTACTGTAATGAAAAAAAGGTTATGTGTGTCCACGCTGCAGATCGATAAAGGTGTCTCCAACAGACCTGCTAAGAATAGAAGTTTCCCACCACATATAATTTAAAGATTTCACAAGTAGGTATAAAGTTTTATCTCGTTATTAACTCAAAACCCTAAACAATTCATGTTTTAAATTCTGTTGTGGTCATGGGGAATTTTAGTTCATTACATCAATTTTATTTACTTCTATTTTCCATAATGTTTAAGTTTGAAATATACATTTAATGCAATATTATGTTTTATTTAATCAAGAATCAATATGACTGAAGATTTTGCTTGTAAACTCAAATTTCGTTAACAAAAGGTGAGATTTAATTATGCCTCAGCAACAATTTTACACGTAGAATATCATGCTATAATTGATTCGAATAGATACTCTCCAGAAAGTATTTACCCACAGAATGAAAAAATAGCGAAAGAAATGCGTTTAACATCGGAAATGAAGTTATTTCTACTGTAATTCAGTAGTCCGGCTTTGTGAGTCTGAAATACTTTTTTTCTTCCTTACGTGTTGCAGTTCATTATTTACGAGTTACATCTAACAAAAAATACTGCATTATTTTGTAATGCAACACTAGGCAAACATAAAAGCAACTGATCAGTAAACACTAAATCATTGCTTACCAAAGTAAGGGTATAAAATGAAAAAAGTACATATTTTTTTATATATTTCTTATATTATCTAAAGATTTTTATTCTGTTGAATGAAACATCATTCGATTGATGCTTCAAAACAAGATCAAAATTTGGTACTGCTTACTACTTTTTGCAAAGAATCATGTTTAGTCAAAAGAAGGAATGCAACAGAATAGAAATAGAGATTCTATCCCTAAAAATATCTGAGATTGGATTTTGTGTGACAGTTAGACTCAATTCTAGATATATTACTGAATCGTAACAATGCGTTTGGCATTATAACTAATTATAATTCGACTTTTTCAAAAAATCTGTTTACTCAACGTTATAATGCGATAGATAAGATAAAGTGTTGGATAAAAGAATGAGGGTATCCGTGAGACAAGAATAGAAAGAGAAATATTCCCGGATAAAAACTTTCAATAATGCATTATAAAGAATAAGTAATAGAAATAAGACTTCAAGTAATTAGAAATTGTATTTTCTTTGAAAATTGTGTCTTTTTTTCTACCGTTTAGTATACAGTAGAACCCTTTTTGACTTTAATTCACCAAGATATGAGTACTACCAAGTTTTAGTTGGTTTCCACGGGAATGTCTGTCCATTCCTCCTGGAAATAAATGCAAGGAACGATATATTAGAATGTCATTGAGACTGAGACTTTTTCTCGATGTCGGACATCAGACGGCAAAATAAGATATAGGTTAGGAAACATGCATGGGAAAAGAAGGTAATTGCAAGAGATAGAGGAGAAGATAGCAAAATAATAAGAGGGAGCAAGAAGGAAAGGAAGACTGGGGAGGAATATATGATGGTAGTAAAAGACCCCACAAGCAGGAAGTAAGGAGCCCCAAGCCCAGGTCATAAAAAGAGGATCGATCCGACAGGAAAGTGAAAAGTTTGTGAAAAATATAGAAGTGGGGGCATACTGATGAGACCCGCCCTATGACTTGGAATGATCAAAAAGAAGCATATGTTTAAAACTACAAGCGGATAAGTGAAGTAGGGGTTGTAAGAGACGAAATGGAAAAACCAATAGAAGTTGAAATAGGAGGAACATAGAAAATAAATAGAAAGAATATATAGTCAGTAAAAAATGAGAGAAGATGCTTGCTTGTTAGATGCAGATAGAGAAGTAGTGAGTTCTCAGAGATCGGACCGAGAGACCCTCGACGACGATGCCATTTTTACTCGCGAGGTAAAAAGCCAGTGAGGCGATTGAAGTTAGATGCAAGTAAAATTAGATTTGGTAAAATTCGAGGCATGCGTAGCCAAAGGTGACGCTTGAACGCAAGTTTCAAAGCCTTGAGTCAATATTAAATGAATAAGAAGTAGAAGATAGGAAGTGATGTCTAAGGAGACTAACGACAGCCCTGCAGAAGTAGATGTATGCAACAGACCCGCCATATATGAATGACTAGCTGAAAACCCGTACTTCGCTACGGAGTACATTCAAATTAAATACAACGGTCAATGTATGCAATTAATGCCAAAAAATAAATAAATAAATATGTATATATATATATATATATATATATATATATATGTATAATAAATACGATGATCAATGTATACAATTGATGTAAAAAAACCAAAAGAATATATATTTATAAAAAAAATCGTAAGAGATATTTTTATAGACAAAATAATGTGGAAGAAAATATTCAAATTAAATGTAACAAGAAATATTAAAGAATATAGTATGGTTAATATAGTACAGTTTGAGGAACATAATATCTTTTACTGTATTTTAATATTTTTTTGGATAATTGTCAATCGTCTGCGCATTAGCAAGGAAAAAAATTTTTTTGTCTATTTAGTTGTTATGCACGTGACGAAAAATTTATTTAAAGTACCAGAAAAAGAAATCACGTGATCAGCATTTAATAAATTAAATTCTAAAAATGAATCTTTAAAAATTCACCAAAAATCAGACAATGGAGGTAAAGATTCGAAAAAGATCTCATTTTAAAAGAATTCTTACGATCTTTCTCGTGATATAAATTTTATAACCCCCAAATTATTATTTTAAATGCAAAATTTGAAAAAAGTTACTAAACCAGCTTAAAAATTTAATTTTAAAAAATCTAAGAAGAATTTTTAAAAAATCTTTCTTGGTGCACCCCTACACTATAAGATGAATCGCCATACAAAATGTCAGCCCTTTAGGTCCAGCGGTTTGGTCTGTGTCTTGGATGTCAGGGTGTCAGTGAGTCAGTCAGTTACGGAACTGTTTTATATATATAGATAAGCTCCTGACGATTGACGAACATCATCATGCCGCCCCGTGAATCTGATGATGATGATGCCCCATAACCGTCTTCTTAAACTATATAATTCCCGAAGCAAGATTGCAGAAAGCCGACGACGAGCGATGACTATTTTTCATCAGTAACCAGAGCATACTCAAAATAGAGGTACTATCTTTCGCTTCTCAACTGATCAAAAACCATTGCTTCCTTGTTAGAACTAAGTTAAATTTGAGAATGATAATTTAGATATAGATAAATATTGAGGTGATTGTCATAAGGATATGACTTAATGATATTGCTTGCTTACTGAGTTAATAAATTAGCTCGAGCAATGCAATATGATTAATTGAATGAGTTTTAGGTGATGATTATTAATTAATTGAAATATACTTATGTGAGTGATATTCATAATGATAGAGTAATTATTATTAATTAATTGAATGTTCTTAGTGTATTTATTTGATTGATATTAATATTAATGAAGTAGGAGAATTGTCAGTATTATGAATGTATATACATGTGATTATATCAATAAACCAGGTTATTATTCTATACCAGAGTAATGTTTGTTGTTATAACATATTCTAAATCATACACTATACGATCCCCCCATTACAGACTTCACTGTTACTTATATCGAGCAGCCGTTAAGTCGTAGCCGTCAGTCCACTGAACCTCAAAGACTATCAGTCGGATTCATGTCAGCGTCATATTTCAAGCACATATTCAACAAACCACTCCAACAAACCAAACTGTGTCAGGTAAATTTATGAGGCTTAAAAAGGATAACTATGTCAGTTTTTTAATAATGTAATTTTCCGGAATATCAAGATATTGATTCTGTTTCATTTACTGATGAAATTTTTACTTGTAAAATCAAGTCAAAAGAGACAAATGCATACCATGACAGAACCTCTCCGTACTTTAGAATTGACAACGTCTCTCGACAAAGTCTTTACCAAAATATGTCGTTCCGGTTGGTATAATGAATAGCGAAATTCCTCCTCCAAACTGCTAATCTTTAATCTTCTGAAGACACTATTAATTTGTTAGCTATTAATACGGTGATGTTTATCTGTTTGGATGCATATGTCTTTTCCGTAGTTTCTCTATGAAATTTTATAGGACTGGCAGGTGTAACGTGCCTTGGAAGCCACAGAGCAAACGAAGAGATTCACTCTATTTTTGCGTAACCCTCAACGTCTTTTCAGTGATATCACTGTTGTTTTCAGGTTGTCTAATATGGTTCCACCATTAAACATTAAAATCTTAGTGATTTGGCATCTTGTTAATCACCCAAGAAACATCTATAAATTCCTTCCCCAAGGGAAAGACCTCTAATGTTGAAGGACCTCTAATGTTGATATACCTATGTTTCAGACTTTATAACTCGCAGTCTATAAGCCTCAACAGATTTAAACGCGTATCAGAGAGCTTCAATAATATTAGTTTTGCGTTATAACTAGATACTTTTGATAATATCATAAGTTTTTGCATCGTTTATTATCTACTATTTTGTAATATCATCCGCACTTTTGCCTTTCCTAGAATTCTTGTCAGTCAAAAAATATTATTTCCAATAAAATTCCTGTACTTTAAGATTACAACAATACAAACGAATTACGCTGTTATATTTAATCGGTATTAGGGTAATCTCGTATGTTTTCCTACGTACATTTTAATTGGACTCATAAATTAAAATAATCTATGATCCGTTTTACGCCTATACTTTATTCCTTTATCTCTCGTTAACAGACTATAAGGGAAAACAAACCCGACAGTGGAGTATGTGTTGTGGGCTAATGGAATTTTCTAAGAGATAATCTTACACTTTACGTAGAGGTTTCATAAAAAGACATCCAAAGAATAGAGTTTTTTAATGCTAAAAGAATTTTATAAAATTTCTTTTTGAAAAGTTGAGTTGACAAAGTGTTAAAAGCGAAAGTGTTATACAAAGTTATCCTGATGTGATAGATTTCGTGTATTGATCGTCAACAAAGCTACAGACATAATCTTAGATAAAGTTTAACAACAACAATAGAAAAAAATATTTCAGAAGTATATGAACATAATCCACTATTTTCCGTGCATATTTTTTTTCGAATTTTTGAACAAAAAGTGATAAAAGTAACCATGAAGTTTCTGTGTAAGCAGTCAAATTTACTTATATTTGTTACTCTTCTAAGATTATTGTTAATAATCGTCTATATAATCAAGCGAAGCGATTTCTCTATGTACAACTAATAAAGCTTTCAATAGCAATTTTTTTTTAATTTTCTTTTGTTTTCCTCGGCTTAGAGCCAAATGAAAAATTTATTATCTTGGTTTCTCTCCATTATAATAGAAATGAATAGCTTTTACATTTACAACAAATATTATGAAACTGGCAAACTATACGATTGACCTTTACAGAACCCGAAACTATGACTATATTTTCAAGGGTCACAAAGATTTGAAAATATTTCTTTCAAGGAACTATACTATATACATTCTATTTTACTAAAATATGGTGATTCTTGAGTCTTGATTTCAAGTTTTATTAATCTAACAGATTTATCTTGGTATGAGAAAAAAAAAGATTGAACTTTCACTCTACATGCAGCATCCCTGAAATTAATTCCTCTGTTTATCATGGTGAGTTAAAAAGTATAAACCAAGAAACGTAATTAAAAGTGCCAATAACATGTAACTCGTCATCCTTGTTTCATTCTGCTCCTGATCATTGCAAGAGCACCACAATCTGAGAAATACGAGTACAGCGCACTCGTGCACAGTTTTTTTTGCTTAGTTGAATATAAGACATACAGATTCAGATTATTATATAATTTAATAAAAAAATGGCATTGATATACTTAAAGGGTGTACAGCGCCTGAGCCAAAAAAAATTTTATAATATATTAATTTTAGAAGTACCGCCTGTATCGTAAAGTGGTTAACTCCTGAATCTTCTCCACAGTGAGCTCGGGTCCGAATCCTTATTAGTATAGGCGTGGTCACTCCCATGCTGTGCCCTCACAGGGAATAGCAGCGTCGACTAAACAATATGGTGGTCCTTAAAATAGCCAACAAATTTGCATTATGCAAGTCCTCAAGACAAATGTACCTTCCGCGATGGCAAAAAATTAAAAGGCTATAAGACACCTGATTCCGAGATAAATGGACCATTTGTCAGAACATAGATACCTGGGTCTCCAAACCTCAATCCAGTAATCTACCAATTATTGAAGCGAACATCAAGTATTGGAATACTGAAAGTAAATCACATTTACCATTGAAATACTGGAATTATGTATATTTTCTACAAGTTTGTTCAGTTAATGGAGGTAGATGTCTAAAAACTTCATTCGCCTGATACATAAATGACTAAAATTCTTTTTTGTTTTAAGAATTCTTCCCAAATATAATGACTTTTACATTTATGAATTAGTACATACATATATTTTACATATAAGTTTCATGTTATTACACATTATTAAAATTTTTATTTTATTTATTTAACTGAGCTGATTTTGTTTTTGTGTAAGGGGGATATTCATTATGTTATTTGCAATGGTTCCAATGGCTCATTATTGTTTTTTCGAATATTCGAGCTACATATATAGACCATTTGCTATTATCAGGGTTCGAACAATGATATCCAATCCTCAAGACATATTCAACTTAACGGAACTATTCAGACTATCTGCGGAAGTGTAATTTTCAATGCCTTCCTTTAATAGTAACTTTCGGTAAGTTGACGTCTTTACAATCCTTAGAAATGCAGTACAGAGCCGATATTGCTTACAATTCGATTTCTATTCTATTTCATAAACATTTCTGCAAAGCATGCGACGAAGCCTTTGTGTGTATTGACGATATTGGCATCAATATACAGGATGAGCACTTCATTCCCTACGCATGTCTACTGAGAAAAGAATTACCTTTCACCATTATACTATCCCTGGCTTAGAATAGCCGTTTTCACTCACTATTCAAACTTGCGCTAACCAGACGTAAACACGCTGAGCACCACTTCGAGAAAACTCATAATACCATGAATATAGTCATGCAGAACCGGTATCTAATAAATGTTAGTGTCTCCATTTTGCGAGTAAACGACCAACACAGATAATATGTATTAGCAATATCTTTAACATATTTCTTATCTAACTAAGCATAACACCCGGCAGAAATTGTTCACTGGGCTGGAAATTAGATTTCAGCATTATGCCATGTTAATATAAGACAGAAATTTGTTTCATTATCACTGGAGATGGAATTAATGTATTCTATTCTGCATGATACAGCACTCTGAAAATATTATTTTCTAGAAGAGAATAGTATCCCTTCATTGAATGTTTTATGGTGAAGGAATATGTATTGCTAGAGAGATATTCCAAAATAATAGTCTTGATATGTATCATTTCTAACCCTAGAAGTACAATTGAATGTATATAGTTAGACCCAACAATTCTACCCTGTGGTAATATTATTTTATTGTTAATATAATCTTGAACATATCCCTCACAAATGTTATAGAAAGGGAGAGAGACAGAGAAACATTTATATCTTTCTCAGAAATATCTTCATAAACATCCGGATAAAATAATGCACATGCAAACGAAAACTTTGCTCCAAAGCTATTTTGAATGATTTTGTATTTTTATGTGCTCAGATAATGCAAAGGGTTTAAATCATATGCTAGATATTTCTAACATTATTTCACAAAAGCATTTTCTATTCTTTAAAATGGACTTAGATACCTGCTGTTTCGTTGTCTTATATTAGGTATTATATATATATATATATATATATAACAGGGGGGTAGTTTGCCTGTTATAATACCGTTAATGCAGTCATCATCATTTAGCACTGGTGGTGAGTGGTAGAAATAGAATAACATCAGTCCATAATTTGAATCAATTCACTTTATTTCCTTTTCACGCTAACCAAAGCTCCAAATCAGCGCGTCCAGCGCTGATTATATACTACATATATATATATATATATATATATATATATATATTTGTTTTTGAACCTTACTTCTGACTTTAATATAATGTTGTATCCTTAATAAACTAATAGTTTAATATTTGAATTACGCAAATTTTGTTTACGTGTATTGCAATAATTCTTATTTCAATTTCTATTTCATTTTTGGTTAAATGTGAGATTTTAAAAATTTGTAATCAAAATTTGTAAAATGATAAATTAGTGTTCAGACATTAAGAAAACCTTATTTAAAAAACATATAAATTGATTACAAGCAAACTAAAAATTGCATCTATTTGCAGGTTCTATTCACATTTGACACTTTGCTATATTACAAAGAAATAGTTTTTCTATTCGCTCATAGATTTTAATTTACCTTGTTTTCAGTATCATGTATAACCAAGTATATTTTACAAAATATATTTGAGAAGACGAAAAGTGTCACATCATTGGTCTGTTAACATTATTATTTTCCCTTTCCGATCGCCATTTTTCGCCGCTCTTCCTAAATACCATGTACAGACCTCAACCAAGCAAGAGAATCAAAAGAAAATTGTGTCTTTCTAATTAGGTAATATGTGGCAACCAACAAAACATTTTTGTGTGTATTGAGTTAAAGTTTTGAATTATTTTGTTATAGTTAACCATATATATTGTAAACAAAATCACATCATAAAACTTCTCATAAAGTTTTTAAAAAATTTTAAAATTTAAATTTCTTTTTAAATGGGCTAATTTAAAATTATAAATCCAAATTCTATTTGCCGAATTTCAAAATTTTTTCAGTTAATTAAACAGAAAAAGATAAGTTTTAATTCTAACTCAGGATTTTTTTAAATATTAAATTTCAAAAAATTTCAAAAAAAATTGATGTAACTTATTTTTAAAAAATCATATTTTCAAAAGTAATTTTTTTCTTTTCAAATTTGCTAAATTAAAATTAAAGTATGAAAAATACATGTTCCAAATTTGAGCCATTTATCTTTAACGGTTCTTGACTTATAACAATTTAAAGAAGAGAAATGGTGAAAAAACCCATCATGGAGAAAAATGCATTTTGAGGTTTAAACAAAGATAGGTTGCTATTAGAATCTTGCAAAAAAAAGAAATTAATATCTCCTGCTCTAATGAAGATAGAAACGTGATTTAAACATTATTTTAAGCGAAAAGGAACACAAAATTTTTTTAATATTTAAACTCTTTAATAATTAAACTTTTTTGAAAAATTTGAAGAACTTTGTATCCTGGACCCCCTTAAAGAACTATCCGTAGAGAGAGAGTTAGCCCTAGAAGTGGTGAGACAGAGAGAAAACACTGTCTGTCAGTGTTAAAAATTACCATACAGTTAAAAGTAGCAAAAATGTTAAAAGTTCTGAATTTAGCTTGAAATATTTCTTCTTGGTTCTTCATTCAATAGTTGTCCCATCACAAAAAGTTTAATTATAAATATGAAATAAATGTTAATAAAACAGCAATTAACACAGATTTTACATATATTTCGAACTAGTTTTTATGGAATGCTCAACGTACAAAGAAGTAGCAGATCGAAACGTAGTGAAATAGAATTCTAATTTCTACGTAAGCTTAATATTGGCCGTGTTATCACAGAAACACTGTATCATTTTAATCGTTAGTATGATTTTGACCCTAAGTCAGAATTCTAAATAAACCTTTCTTGTTTTCATTGTTGAATTGCGAGTACTCATACGTTTAAAAAGGACTGATAAGATTCTGTAACTTAAGATTTTTATTTTCTCTCGTGGTATTTACTCAATGGCTTTCCTCATTTCCTAAAAGCTCAATTTTTCGCCTACAATAAATATTTATAATATGTTTTTAATATTTATAGGATTAAACTTTTAATATCATTAATTGGGGAGTGTTCTGGCAGATGCCAAAAATGTAGCAACCCTTCTACGAAGGCGCCATACCAAAAATGTAAAACCCTATGAGGGGCGCTCCCTACCCAGAGAGGGGGAGTGTGTGTTGTGTATAGCTCTGAGAAAGAGAGAGAGAGCTATCTTAATTCATTAGAGGAATAAATAACTTTAAAAAAAACTGAGATTTAATTATTTTGTGTGAAATTTCTTGTGGAAAAGAGCTCAAGATCTAACATTGTGTGGTCCGTCAGAGACAGGAGCAGCTACCCATGGATATGTAACAGGAAGTTTGCTTTATTGCGTAGTGCCTTTGTGTTATGGTTGAGAAAGAAACCGTTGGACTACGCGGGAAGCCATTAAGAGAGTGAGTGATATTTTACTGTTGTTTATAGTGTAAGAGACATATTTAAAAACGCTTTAAAGCAAGACTTAAGGCTTATTGCCACAGAGATAAACGAGAAAATAAATGACAAAATGACTGTTGCCGATTTAAATAATGTCATATTGAATAGTGAACTGTATAAAAATGACACAGACCAAGTTATAAGTATTGCGGACTCAATCATTGAAGAACGCAGAAGCGAAGAACGACAGATAGCGTTAGAAAATATTAGGCTCAAAAGAGCTAAAGCAGAACTTGAGCTAGAGAAATTAAAAGCCAAAAGTGGATCTGAAGTATCATCCGAGAAGGATGCTGAGTTGTGCAGTTTGGATACGTTATTAAAAAGTATTCGAACACTAACACTGAAATTACCAAGTAAAGCTGAAAGCTGGGGCTTATTCTTTTCTTCCCTAGAGAGGGCTTTCATAGCAAAAGGTGTTCCTATACTCGGGGCAAACCTAACCTGAATACAGGCCCCAACGGGGCACCCTATGCGTGGAACAGTCCATTTGAATTTAGAGGTGGGATAGGTTAGGTTGAAGTGTGGCGCATCTACTGACACTTTGAATTACTAATTTTTTTTTATCTATTTATATTTTTTAAATAGGTATGCTGTTGCAGCTATTAATGTTTGAACTTTTTTTTTATTTATTATACTGCTCATTAAGAGTAGAAATTAATTTAATGGGTTTTTATTTTGTTGTTTAAAGATTTAGAGCATTTTGAAACATAACGTTAAAGTTCTGTATTCGACATTTTTATTTCTTGTGTTATGATCACTTTTGGTTACACATTCCACATAGTTGATTACCTGTCGTGGCCATTTCTTCATCATGAAATTTTCGGTTGTGACGGTATAAACTCTTTAATTGACTGAATTTTATATCACATTTGTTACAAACAATTTCAGAAGAATTGTTTGACCCTGATAAGGGCCGTTTTGTTGAAAGAATTTCAGATATTTTCTCACAGGACTAACTTGAAACAGACAAGAAATGCGAACCTAACTTGATACACACAAGAGAAGCGAACAACTTGTAACAGGCAAGTGAATCGTAGAATAGCGAATAGATGGCGCCACCCTTCAACCTAACCTATCCCACCTCTAAATTCAAATGGACTGTTCCACGCATAGGATGCCCCGTTGGGAAAGAACCGCTAGTCTCTCAGGTTAGCCTTTCCCCGAGTATAGTAAATATAAGGCCGAAATTCTTTTAAATTTAATGGGTGAGAAAGCTTCTAATATAATTATATATTTGAAAGACGAGGAAATTTGGGATTATGAAAAAGTAAAAGAATTAATTTTACGGGAATTTGAGACAACGGTACAAGCTTGTTTAGAGCAGATTCGAAAAGCAACTCGTCAGCAAGGCGAGACTTGTGTTCAGTTTTCGTCGCGCTTAGCAACTAGTTGGGAGTACTATCTAAAATTGAGAAAGGTCACAGATTGTTTTTTCCTGATATGAAAAATTCTAAATGCATATTATGCTCAGAATCCCACCGTTTGTATCAATGCGCTAATTATAAACAAATATCAGTTAATGAGAGATTAAATGTAGTTAAAAATAATAAATTATGTTTAAATTATCTTGCTCAGCATAAAATTGCAGTATGTAAATCAAATACAGTTGTAGTTATTGTCTAAAATCACATCACTACACGCTTTGTTTTTCTCAAGAGAAAAGTGCAGACGAGTTGGACAAAAAGAATGAGGTTAGAGCGGACTATGTTGGGAACCAAGAGACTCGTAATTCTTCCACTGAAGGGCAAAATCTTTCGCCGTTCTCTACTGAGTTTATACCAGCAACAAGCAGTGAGTCACCTAATAAATTATTTACAACGAAAAGTGATGACAGCGGTAAAATCGTTTTGCTGAGTACAATTAACTGTTTTATTAAGGATGAGAGGGGTAATACTCAAAAATTGCGATGCTTAATGGATTCGGGATCAATGTGTAACTTGATCACTCTTTCATGCGCCGAAATGATAGGATTAAAGAAAGAAAAAATAAATAGAGTTTTGTCAGGTTTAAATGATATTTCGATTAATCTGAAGTCAAAAGTTAATGCCACGTTAACGAATGCAAATATGAGTTTCCAAACAAATCTTGATATTTTAATCGTACCGCGAATAACGGATTCATCCGTACCTTCGGAACGCTTGAATGTAAACAAACAGGGATTTAGCAAAATAAAATTAGTGGTTGAGAATTTTGATGTACCGGGTAACAATGATGCATTATTGGAAGCTGACATATTCTACGAGAGTTTAATTCCTGGTCAAATACACCCCTTAGACACTAAATTAATTTTGCAAAATTCAGTCTTTGGATATATTGTTAGTGGAAATGTACTAACTTCTAATGTAAATAAGATACACTGTGGGCTTATTAAAGATAGCTTTGATTTAGAAAAATTATTGAGAGGTTTTGGGAATTTGAGAATTTCGAATCAGAGCCGATAAAAAATAAAGAAGCTGTAATGTGGAGCACTTTTTGGAAAGCCATTCGAGAGATGAAACAGGGAAATATGTAATTGAAAATGCCCCTAAAGGAAGATCCAGCGTACTTAGGCAGATCTAGAGCCATTGCTGTTAGAAGACTTAATTCATTATGGAATAAACTGAAATTTGAGCCTTTTTATTTAGAGTTGTGTAAAAACTTTTTGACCGAATACAAAGAAATGGGTTATATGACTGAGGTTACAGATAATGAAGAAGAAGGTATGTATTTTATACCCCATTTAGGCGTATACCATCCAGAGAGTAATACTACACCACTTCGCGTAGTTTTCAACGCTTCTTCTGTAACGACGTAAATTCTCTACAATATAATGGAGGGGTGCCGCAAGATGACCTCCTTTCGATAATGATTAGATTCAGAACTCACATTTTTGCATTCACTGCGGACGTTCAGAAGATGTACCGCATCATATGGATTCATCCAGATCAGAGGAGCTTACAACGAATCGTATGGAAAGAGGGAATAGATGAACCCATAAAAACATACGAGTTAAACACAGTCACGTACGGCACCACTAGCGCTCCATTCTTGGCTACGCGAACTTTAAAACAACTAGCTATAGAGGAAGCCCACCACTTTCCATTAGCAGCTCAGGTCGTGTTGAGAGACATGTATATAGATGATATACTAAGTGGTGCAGGAACTTTGAATGAGACAGAAGAGCTTCAAAAACAATTAGTGGGAATGTTTAAAAAGGCAGGAATGTATTTACATAAATGGTGCAGTAATGATAAAACACTTGTGCAAAGCAATGAAGAAAATTATACTTTTTCTAATTCTGAGGAAACTAAAACACCAGGTGATTTTTGGAATCAAAGTGTTGATTGTTTTGCATTTCACGTAAAACCTGATTTGAAATCTTCCTATAGTAAAAGAGATGTTCTTTCCACTATTGCAAGACTGTTTGACCCTCTGGGCCTGTAAGGACCGGTTATAACTAAAGCAAAAATAATGCTTCAGAAGCTTTGGCTATTAAAAATTGACTGGGTTGACTTACTGCCATCAAAAGAAGAACAAAAGTGGAAGAAGTTTATTGAGTCGCTGCAACATTTAAACAGCTTAACAATTTGTCGGTGCATTTTACAGGAAAATCCTGCTGTGATAGAATTCTATGGGTTCTCTGATGCATCGGAAGTAGCTTATGGTGCGGTTGTCTATTGTAAATCAATAACGAATGAGGAAAAAGTCCAAGTGCACCTAATTTCGAGTAAATCTCGTGTATCACCTATAAAGAGAACAACCATACCAAGGTTGGAACTTTGTGCAGCTTTATTATTAGCTAAGCTAATTCGAAAGATTAAATCTTCGATACAATTTGAGATACAGCGTACTTTCTTATGGTGCGACTTTATGATTGTACTATCATGGATAAAAAAAGAACCCTATCAGCTTAAAACATTTGTTGCAAACCGTATTTCGAGAATACAAGAACTGACCGACGTGTCGCAGTGGCGTCATGTACCATCCGAGGAGTATCCAGCGGATTTAATATCCAGAGGAATGAGCCCCCAAGAGTTATCTGGTTGTTCACTTTGGTGGAGTGGACCCGAATATCTGACTACCAACGAGTATCCCAATACACCAGTTCCAGAGACAGTTATAAAAGATGACCATACTCCCGAGCTGAAAATTCCTTGTGACTCTAATGTGGTTAATCTAAACATAACTACTAACAATTTTGTGAATGACTTACTAAATATTAGTAACAAATACTTAAAAATCATTCGGGTATTCAGTTTTGTTTTCAGGTTTGTGGAAAACTGCAAAGTGATAGACCGCAAGACTGGGCCAATGGACACAGCAGAACTGAAAAAGGCTCAATTATGTCTGGTAAAGTTGGTACAGCATCAGACCTTCAGAGAGGAGCTAACCAATGTAATGGGCTCTAAGACCAGCCCACTTAACAATACAAACCCCTTTGTTGATAAGGATGGTATTTTAAGGGTAGGAGGCAGACTGAGCAATAGTAATTTACCCTATGAGAAAAAGTTTCCAATTTTGTTGCCAACCAAGCATAAATTAACAAAGTTAATTGTTAAATATTTTCACATAAAGTATTTGCATTCAGGGCTTCAAGCCTTACTGTATCAAATTAGGCAGCAGTTTTGGATAATTAATGGACGAAGCATATGTACGAGAATTGTTCATGATTGCTTTACCTGCTTTAAGGCAAATCCACAGGTATTGGATCAGTTGATGGCCGATTTGCCTAGAGAAAGAGTCAGGCAAACCTTTCCCTTCAATATTACAGGGGCAGATTTTTGCGGCCCTTTCTATGTTAAGTATAAGGGTCAAAGGAAAGGTATCTATCACAAAGTTTATATATGCATATTTATTTGCTTTGTGACTAAGGCAATGCATTTGGAGGTAGTGTCAGATTTAACATCGACTTCGTTTATTGCTGCCCTTAAATGGTTCATATTTAGAAAGGGCAAATGCGCTAAGTTGTTTACTGACAACGCAAAAAACTTTGTAGGCGCGAATAATGAGCTTAAATGTTACAAAGGTTAGTGAAGCTACAAGATGAAATTCTGGCAAACTATATGTCATCAGAGTGAATCGATTGGAAGTTTCTTCCACATAGAGCCCCAAATTTCGGAGGTATCTGGGAGGCAGGAGTAAAGTCCATTAAATATTACTTAAAGAGAGTATTAGGCAATTTAAAAATGACTTACGAAGAGTTCCTGACAGTGTTAATTCAGGAGGAAGGAATGTTAAACTCTCGCCCGCTTGTTACGTTATCTGCTGACACTGATGATTTAAATGTTTTGACCCCTTCCCATTTTTTAACTGGGCGACCTATTATATCAATATTTGAACCTGATTTAACAAATATTGATGGAAATAGGCTTGATCACTGGCAAAATTTAACCAAAAATGTGCAGATAATCTGGAAAAGATGACATTCAGATTATCCCAGCTATTTGCAACAGAGGAACAAGTGGAAATTTGAGAAGGATAATGCAAAGGTAGGAGACTTAGTAGTTGTTAAGGAGAATAACTTACCACCGTGTCAATGGTCTTTAGGAAGAATTTGTGAGATTTATCATGGAAAAGACTCAAAGGTTAGAGTTGTCAAAGTTAAAACTGCAGTGGCTGAATACAAGCGCCGAATTTTGAAGTTATGTCTCCTACCCATGATTGAATAATTAATTAATTTGTGTTTTTTTAATCGTATTATTGTTTAAGAGCTATCATGTGATTTCATTTTTTTTATATTTGTACTTGCATTTGTATAATTGAATATTGGACTTTTCAATCTAATCCAATATATTAAGTGTATGTAATCTACCTTTCTTGAATGTTTAAAAACATTGCAAGGCGTGGCGGTATGTTCTGGCAGATGCCAAAAATGTAGCAACCCTTCTACGAAGGCGCCATACCAAAAATGTAGCAACCTTATGAGGGATGCTCCCTACCCAGAGAGGGGGAGTGTGTGTTGTGTATAGCTCTGAGAGAGAGAAAGAGAGAGAGAGAGAGAGCTAGCTTTATTCATTAGAGGAATAAATAACTGTCACGAATAGTTATTCGTAACTTTATTAATTAGTTTCTTATTAATGCAGGCCCCCTTTTTTGTAACTATAAATAGGGTGATTATTGTAAAATAGCCTGAATGGCGATCAACCCAGTAATATGGCAGCCTTTGGCGTTGGCCCAAGCTAACCATCGCGCCAAGTGGGCGCTACAATAGCGGCTAGGACAGGTTCCGGCAGAGATGGTCAGTGACCTTTTTTTCCTCTCTCGTGATGGGTGTAGAAGTACCATTCCTAGGCTAGGCCTAAGAAGTTCCCACGTGGGGGGCAAAGTGAACATAATAATGTGTTTAATGTGAGTATTTTTTTATCATTACCATTTGACCATACCGATATTACTTTTGTGTTTTTTTAAGTGCTAATTTTAATAAATCTATTTCTTTTAACTATTCTGTGAGTCAGGCCATTCGTTTCTTTGTAAACTGTGCAGGCTATGTATTTTATTCTAGGTATGTAGATCTATCACTTACTCTAATATACACAACGCATAAAGTTTTCCACTATACGGTTTGCCATCTTGTGCATTTTCATGGCTTATTATTTTCATAGTTATTCTTGTAATGCACGTTAACATTTGTCTAATTTTGGCACATGGCCGCATGCTTCAGGTTACTTTGTAATCCTGTTGCATCTAATTTAATTTACATGCATCAGTTTATCTACTTCCCTCAATAGTAAGGTAAGTGTAGTGTAAGTCACCCAACCTAATTATTAATTCTTAATTTGTTATCCTCCACAATTGTTAATTCCACAATTAATGTTCCGTATCCCAGTTTGTTCGGTAACATATTAAATAACATCCCGTAACATATAATTATTCCATACATATGGTGCTGTGTTACCAGCTCTGAGTTAATTGCAAATAGTAATTTATGTTTGGTGTGGTTCCCTGACTCAAGAATAGTTTTTTTTTGTTTTGTGTAAATTTGTATCTATACTAAATTGGAAATGTTTCTTAAATTTTGTTAACACGCTCAACCAGTGTTTTAGTATCTGTGAGTCATTTTACCTATTTATTGAATTCATATTTATTGTAGTGTGTGTAATTAGGTATGCATTTCGAATCTATTTTGCTTGTAACTAGTAAGTGTCGTATTTTTCATAAGTATATGCACATGTTACCTATCATTTTTATTTGTCGTATTATGTGTTATTGTAATATTTAAAATATTACTTGAAGAAAGCTAAACCTACCGTTTTTTTTTGTTTCTGTCACTGCTGACATATTTTTATTCCCTCGCCTGTGTTAGTCATAACTTGTTTAGCCTTATGCCTAGATCAAATAATAGTATGATGGCTAATTCACATCCTTTACAAATTAATATTGCTCCATGGGATGGCGACCATGAAACATTTAATTTGTTTAAACATCAGGTAACTCAAGTCTCAGACTTAAATAAATGGTCGGCAACGCACACCGCTGCATTTATAAAATCCAAACTGATCGGTGCTGCATTAAAGTTTGTGAGCTCATCCCAAGACCTGTTGCAGTCTGATGACCCAAATGTAGTGCTTAATGAACTCAGTGATTTTTTTCTGAATAAGGAGGAGTGCACTAATTATGCATGTGTGACGTTAAATTTGCTACCAGGTGAATCTGTAAAAAACTTTTCGTATAGACTGTCTCAGCACATAACAAAACTCTATCCACAAATCAAGGATAGGAATACCATCGATTCATTGAAATTTGTACAATTGATGGCTGCTTTACCCTCTTCAATTAAAACTCAGCTTTTAAAAGAGGATGTGAAGGAGTTTTCTATTGCTGTAAGGAGAGCTCAGACACTTCAATCCATTGACTCTCATATAACTGGTGCTTCAAATTCTGAAGCAGTGGATAGTAGTGCTGAAGTCTTTTTGTTAAAGCAGGAAATGTCAGCTCTGAAACAAAAACTTCAGGTTTTAGACCAGGGATCAAGTTCCCAGTGTACGAAAAATGACTCGCAGATAGTTTCTAGTGTAAGCCCACAAAAATGTAACTATGTAAAAAATAATAATGTGACCTATAAATATAATAACAGGGTACGTCATAATAATGCTAATAATAGTAAGTTCAAGCCTAAGCAGACAATGGTCTGACAATTTTGTGAGAAGGCAGGGCATACTGCCAAGAATTGTTTCAAACTAAAGCATGCCTTGCAAAATCAGTCAAATAAGCACCCTCGAAGAAATAATGTAAATAATAATGGTAGACCTAATTCATATAGAAGTCATAATCGCAGTAATTATATGTCTGATCTTAATCCAAATGCTGCTTCCTATAATGGTAATTCTGTAAACTCAATGAGAGCTGATGTACCTGATGGTGTCAGTTCTCAACTTTTGCCTCATCCATCAATTAATGCCTCCTGTGACTATAATGTAAATCCTCAGTGTGAACCTATAATTGCTAAAACTGTTGCTACTCAAACCAACTGTGTAATTAGAATGCAGAGTCATGCTAATACACAGACTGAGTTTAGTGAAGCTTCTAATAATAATACCTTGCATCTTAATTTTAATGTGTCAACCAGAAACCCTATACTTCCACTAATTGAATTAAAAATTAACAATTTTAACTGTAATGCATTAATTGACACAGGATCTTCCATCTCTTTGATCGATAGTGAGTTCTTTTACAAAAACAAGGACAGTTTACATTATAAAAATATTTCTAGAAGTGTTGTCATATCAACACTTAACTCTAAAATCCATTTCTCTGCTTGTATAATCTTAACATTTAAAATTCAAAACAAATTTTTCAAACAGTCTTTCTTTGTCACTGATATTCAGGACAAACAATTTTCATTCTTGCTTGGCTATGACTTCATTAATGCTAATAGGGTTATCTTAGATACCCCTGTAAAATCTGTGAAAATTAATGATATTACTGTACCTTTTTTACCCGAAAATCAACAAAATGTGGTGTCTGAAATTAATAACAATGCTAACTGTGAAAATAAATGTAGTAATTCTGTACATTGCGTAAAAAACTGTATTGCGACCAGCTCACCTAATACATTACCTGATAATACTGTAAAATTAATTCAAAAAATCATTGTACCACCTAATGAAAGTAAATATGTACAGGTGGGTGCTAAGATACATAGTATTGATAATGTCGACAACTACTTTATGTTTGAACCTTCAAACCATAATAATATTACTGTATATCCATCAGTTCATGAGTATATTAATCAAGGCAAAGATTTCAATTTTTTTATATGTATAACTAATGTGTCTAATGCCTCAGTACATCTCAATAAAAATATGGCAGTTGGCAGACTGCAGGATGCACTGATTGAAAATGATCATGTATCTAATTTAAACAAACATGAGTGTTCGTTGTTATGCACAAATTCAAATACTTCTGAACAATGTAATCTCATGTATAATACTAATGATACTTATGAATCAGTTAATGTAATTCAACCATCTGGTGAAATGTTAGAGGCTAGACGTAAAGAATTTTCTGTTACTAATTTTGACTTAAATCATTTATCACAGTGTCAAAGACAATCTCTGTCCACCATGTTAAGTGATAATTTTGCAGCTTTTTCTGCATCTCTCAGCACTCTTGGTCACACCAATAAAATAATTCCTAAATTGAACTTTTCTCATGATTTCCCTGTCAAAACTCTCCCATTCCCAATTCCCCAATCTTTGCAAACTGAAGCAAAGAGGCAATTAGAGGAACTTCAGGCAGCTGGAATCATAGAGAGGTGTGTATCTGAGTGGGCTTGTCCCATGCTTCTGGTCAAGAAGAAGCCTGACTCTTCTGGTCATGTTGCTTTCAGATTAGCTTTAGATCTGAGACTAATTAACCAAATTATCCAGAACTCGTCTTACCCTCTACCTAAAATCCAGGATATAATCTCAGCCATGGCTCAGTTTAAATATTTTTCTTCTGTTGATCTTAAGAATGCTTATCATCAAATTAATTTACCTCAGGAATATCATGATAAGTTAACCTTCACTACAATGTGGGGATCCTTTCGTTACAAAAGATTGGTGTTTGGGTTGAAGACTGCAGCTTCAATTTTCCAGGCACTAATTGATTCTGTAATAGAAGAATCCAAATTGTCTGGTGTGTTTGCATACCAAGATGATATTGTCATTTGTAGTAATTCTTTTGAGGAAACTTCTCTTAAGCTTAAAACCTTATTCAATCTGTTCATTAAATATAACTTAACTGCTTGTCCTCAGAAATGTACTTTTCACACAGAAGAAATTAATTATCTAGGTTTCAAAATAGCTCATAGTAAAATTTTTCCAGTGTCTGCCAATATCCAAAAAATCACTGCTTTTGAACCTCCTAAAACCAAGAAACATCTTAAACGCTTTATTGGGTTATGTGGATATTATCGACATTTAATACCTAAATATGCTCAGCTCATGTACCCATTAAATGTGATGACTTCACCATCTGTTCCCCTCAAATGGGATCCTGAAGAACTACAGGCTTTTCAACAGCTCCAAGCCATTTTTTTCAAGGCACCTTTTGTTATCCAGCCAGACTGGAGTGCCAGTTTTTATATCAATACTGATGCTTCTAAGCAAGCAATTTCTGCTGTTTTGCTTCAGAAAGTAAATAACCAGTTCCACCCAATCTCATACTTCAGCAAGACTTTGAATAAAGCCGAATCTAATTATCCAGCAATTAAACTGGAGTTAATGGCAATTGTGAAAGCTTGTGAAGCCTTTCGACACTACCTTTATAACCGTCATTTCCATATTTTGTCTGACTCCAAACCTCTTAAGCATTACAGGAAGACTAGTTCTCCTGCCAACCTCATAACTAGGTGGTTAATGACTTTAAGTGAGTACACTTTCACTTTTTCCCATATACCTGGTAAACAAAATTTTATGCCTGATTATTTATCCAGAGAACCTAATGTTGTCACTCAAACACTTGAATCTCATCCTGAGATCTTACAATCAAATGAAATTTTGCCTTGTATAAATCATGAATCCATTAATACTCATACTGTGAATAATAGCTCTAATTGTAATGTGGTGCAATCTGGTAATCATAAGTCTGTAAATAATTCCTTGGTTGAGCCTGTTAATAGGTATGGTCATGGTAAAGAAGAAACTCACAAGTTTTTACCATCTTTTTTATGTAAATCTAATAATGTGTTTTATAGTGATAATAGTGTAAATGATAACCAGGGCACACTGAATAAGCAAATAGTTTTTGAAAAGGTCTTAAGGTTGACAACTGTGCAAAATAGTCTATTAAATGAAATAACACCAGGGGAGGTATTGTCTGCACAAATTAAAGATAAAAAGCTTGGTCCCATTTATAATAAGATTATAAATCATGGAAGTTCTGATGACAGACAGTTTGTAATCGACAAAGACTCTATGGTCCTCATGACTACAAAGGATGGTCACCATGGGGAGAGGATTTGTCTACCTGAGTCCTTACTTAATAAGGCCATTGGAATTGCTCACACTATTCATTTAGGTGTTGCAAAAACATTCCAGCTTATTGCGAAAAGATATTTCTTTCCTGGTCGGTTTCAGAAGGTCAAGCAATTTATCAGAAATTGTTCAACTTGTGCTACCACCAAGAATTTAAACATACATAAAGCTCCATTTCAGGCTAGTCCCATTCCTGAAAGGCCTTTGCAGATAGTATCCATGGATATCCTACGCCCATTTGAAAATAATGTGTTTGTGCTTAATATTGTGGATCATTTTTCTCGCCATCTTCAACTGTATAACCCTAAGCAGGATCAAGGCAAATGATGTGGTAGAAGCTTTATTTAATTACATCAATATTTTTGGTCGTCCTGAGACATTGTTAACTGATAATGGTACTCAATTTACCTCTGCTGTATTTAATACCTTCACTGAAAAGTTTGGCATTCAGTTAAATCATTCAACGGTTTACCACCCTGAAGCAAATGCAATTTCAGAAAGGGTAAACAGATCCATTAAAAACACCATTTATGCCCTACAAAAATCTGGAGTGTCACTAAGACATGCTCTTGCCTTACATTGTGCAATATATAATTCTTCAATTCACCCTGCCACTAAGGCATCACCTAATCTTGTGCATTTTGGAAGGGCACTTCCTTTAATAACTGATACATTTAACTTTGATTGTAATATGCCTCATCTTGATGTATCTCATTATGTCCAGAACTTTTGTGATACCACTGCAACATTGATGCAGCAAACCTTTGAAAACTTAAAATCTGCCCAAAATAGCCAAAATACTAAAGTTAATGCCAAAAGACATCTACGTAAGTTTTCTGTTGGTGACACAGTATACCTTAAGTCGCCAAATAAATTCAATTCAAAATATAAGGGTCCATATGTTGTAAAAAAGGTTATTTCTAAAATTGTTATGCTTATTCAAGAATGTGAAAATCCTAATGCACCTCTACTAAGGAGACACATAAACCTTCTTTTCTGGGCTCCACCCAGACAAACTAATGTTAACTTGTGCGATAATTATTGTTCGAGTCCTTTGGTCTCACCTCTTCCAGAATCTACTATCCAAGAACAGGATCCTGATGTCTCTCCTGTGGTTGAACAGCGTGAAACGCTTCCAGCTGACCAAAGTCAACATGTAGCAGATATAAGTGATGATGTTCCTGTGGTACCTGTTGTCTCGCCACCCCAGAGATACAACTTGCGTCCCCGTGGGAAGATTGTCTCCTCATAATAATCACAAGTCCTTTTTATTGTTAAGCTACTTAATAGTTCCTGTTACTCACCAGATGATAATTACTCAGGTTACAATTATTATTATGTGCAACTGGATATCTACACACTCATTATGTGCCTTTCTGTTTGTCTTGTTTGCTTTACATAATTTTGTACAGGCACAATTGCTCTCATTATTTATGTGTATGGTCATTTCTCTCATTATTTATGTGTATGATCATTTCTATTATTATTTATGTGTATGGTCAATTGTTTTTTTTAAGTACATATGTTTAATTTTTAATCCCTTGATGGACAATTTTGTATGAAACATTCTTTTAAATCAATTTGTCTTTTTCCCTTACCTATGAACCAATACTCTGTGCCAATATTGCACATTTTTGTGACCTTGATTCACAATAATTTAATAAGTAGGCTGGCCACCTATCTTTATTATGGGAGATACATAGAGAAATGCTGTAAATGCTTAAATGCATTCTGGTAATTAAGAATACCTTAAGTTAACCAATTTGTTTGCTCCATTAGTGTGTGCCAGTGCACGGGTACTCACTTCACCTTTTCATTTATGGAGTGCAGCACTGTTCTGCTTTATGGTTAACGTGTCATGTAATTGACTGACCTTGTTGTGTTGACTATTGTCACACTAGGTTTCTGCAGCAACTCCCTAACTTTTAATATCATGCAAGCATGTTACTGTCACTGCATGTTGTGTTCAAATTTTAATTGAGTAAGGCTTATGTATAATGTATTTTGACCATTGTCAAAATTTTGATCAATATTTGTAATATGCTCATATGTCGAGCAAAAGTTTTTGTTGAATACTCACACACCCATTTTTTTATGCAGTATACCTAAGCTGATTTCTGTATCTTGACTGTACTGGGCCAAACAACCAAAAGTACTAGCTTTTCTGTTATAACAGATTAATTTAAACTTGTTCTTGCCAACTTGTGGTTAGGCCTGCGCAACCTAACTACAGGTCTGTAGGAAGTATTTTTTTTTCTCTCGTTAATGGGGAGGATGTCACGAATAGTTATTCGTAACTTTATTAATTAGTTTCTTATTAATGCAGGCCCCCTTTTTTGTAACTATAAATAGGGTGATTATTGTAAAATAGCCTGAATGGCGATCAACCCAGTAATATGGCAGCCTTTGGCGTTGGCCCAAGCTAACCATCGCGCCAAGTGGGCGCTACAATAGCGGCTAGGACAGGTTCCGGCAGAGATGGTCAGTGACCTTTTTTTCCTCTCTCGTGATGGGTGTAGAAGTACCATTCCTAGGCTAGGCCTAAGAAGTTCCCACGTGGGGGGCAAAGTGAACATAATAATGTGTTTAATGTGAGTATTTTTTAATCATTACCATTTGACCATACCGATATTACTTTTGTGTTTTTTTAAGTGCTAATTTTAATAAATATATTTCTTTTAACTATTCTGTGAGTCAGGCCATTCTTTTCTTTGTAAACTGTGCAGGCTATGTATTTTATTCTAGGTATGTAGATCTATCACTTACTCTAATATACACAACGCATAAAGTTTTCCACTATACGGTTTGCCATCTTGTGCATTTTCATGGCTTATTATTTTCATAGTTATTCTTGTAATGCACGTTAACATTTGTCTAATTTTGGCACATGGCCGCATGCTTCAGGTTACTTTGTAATCCTGCTGCATCTAATTTAATTTACATGCATCAGTTTATCTACTTCCCTCAATAGTAAGGTAAGTGTAGTGTAAGTCACCCAACCTAATTATTAATTCTTAATTTGTTATCCTCCACAATTGTTAATTCCACAATTAATGTTCCGTATCCCAGTTTGTTCGGTAACATATTAAATAACATCCCGTAACATATAAATATTCCATTACAATAACTTTAAAAAAAAACTATGAGATTTAATTATTTTGTGTGAAATTTCTTGTGGAAAAGAGCCCAAGATCTAACTGGGAGTTTTCCCTATTCACAAAATTAGTCGTGTGTTTTATAGAAAGATGGTGTCTGAATGGCGTTAGATATTAAAGAGAAATGTCACAATAAAATAAGTGACTATTCGTTATTTCATGACACGTTAATAAACAACAAAATGAATTTACTTCGTATACTTTTTGAGTTCCAAGGTATTCTAATTTTAAAGCTCTTAAAAGGTTATGAAAAAAATAGAGCTTCTATTATTTAGTTTGCATTCTTTATGACTCAGCTAGTCTTAATATGCAGTCAAATGCAAAATGTTAATTAAACTCCTCACAAGTGCAACTAACTGCCTGTCGAGTAAAACACTTTGCTGGATTTCTCCTTCATGCAGGCATGACATTCTTTTATTTAAATATCATCCGCATGAAATAGCCTCTCCTTTATAAAATGATATATTCTTTCCCATATAATCTTGGTAGAACAGCTCCGTAATAGGGAACTGCAAAGGAGATTAAACCCGATGGTATATTACAATTTTATGAAAATGTGCAATGGTATATTACAATTTTATGAAGATATATTCAATCTCATTTTATCTCAATTGAAAGAGACGACTTTAATTTGGCCAACCTCGGATGGGATAATTCCTGGAGTGCTTTTCAGAACTCTTATCTCAGAAATCTTCTCCTTAAATATGATATAAAAGTCATATTCTATTAGATTCAGCCTTTGTAATACCGAATTTCATCTTACCTTTCAACTAAAATTGAATTTTTTCAAAAAGTAAAATTAAATTTTAACCTGAAAAGCAAAGGATAGTAGTATTCAGGTTATTCTAATACTTCCTTTGCTTTTCAGGTTAAAATTTAATTTTACTTTTCACTGCTACAGAATCTTGCATTTATGGTGCGTTTATATCTAAGTGCAGGGTTTCTGTTTATTTTCATTTGATTTGACTATATGTTTCTATGGGGATCTCGAGGGCCTTGGGATGTCTGTTGGTTCATCCTATTCAGAAAGTTCCCCCTTGAGGTAACTGATTCGCTTAGGCGTCCTGGTGAAGAGACCAATCGGTTGCCTCGTTATATGGTTTAGTTATTTTACTGCTACAGAATCTTCCATTTATGGTGCGTTTAGCTCTAAGTGCTTGATTTTTGTTTATTTTGTCTGCATTCTTCCTACTAGTAAATATCTTTCTCTGTTGAATTATTTACATTTTACCAGTTATAATTGTCGTTTTTCAGTATGAGAATTTGTTGCAACTGCGCAATCTATTGAAAGCTAAAATTTTTCAACGCTAAGATAGTTTTTCTGTTAATTTGTTCGGCTGTCTATGCCTTCTTTATGTATATTATTTTGTGTTGAATTATTTACATTGTTTGAGTTAAGCTAAGGTAATATTTTCTTTCAGTTCACTTGTTATCACTGGTCGGTAAGTAAATTTGATGATCCAACACACTACTATATGCGGGAGGTTTTTAACCTTGAAAAGGAACTAAAAATATTCACATCTGTGCAGAGAGCATCTTAAATGCCAATATTTGTTCTCGAAAATAACTTTAAGAGTTCTCCTTTCTTGAAACTACTTGAAGTTGCTATCGTCTTTTCACCCTCCCTAATGCTTGAAGATATTTAAAACTGCATTTAAAAAAATGTCACATGCTATATTAAAACTAATGACAGAATTCGAGTTCTTCTACTGTTTCTTTCGAGAATAAAACCTTAAATCGTGTGAAAACTTTCTTAAATTTGTAAATTTACATAACTTTTTGAAGTACATAATTATTTTGTTTAACAGGTAATATTTTTCTCGTGAGTATTTTTTTTCTCTCAAATGCATTAATAGCAAAAACAAAGTCAAAAAGGATATGAGTATGTAACATGCTAAGCACCAAACTAAGTAAATTAAACAAGTTCAAATATTCACAGTGTACCTGAGTTACAATTCCACTGGGAATTTCAGATGTACAGGTCCAATTAGGCAGGAAGTTTCTTTCCGCTAATTTGTGTTAGCTTTATTTTCTTCATTAGGAGTTCTTTTCTTGAACATCCATTAAACGCCTGCCGTCGTGTTCTTATTTTACTTTTACAGCTTCTTTTTATTCCTTTGTCCACAGTATCTTGATATACATCGTGGTGTGTATTTTTTATATTTTTAAGACATATTTATCTCTGACTGCTCTAAGACTTCTAGAAAGCATTATTTACGTAAGAGCCCAAATTCTAATTTATTGCATATAATGCGGATGATTAATCATAGCTTTCTAATTATATGTGCCATGATAATCCTATAATTAAGTTTTCTTGTTTCTCAAGAAAATTTCCCATCCGATTTAGATGCTTACATTCTTTTTCATGAGGATTCATCTTCTCTACAAACATCTCATTTAACCTCATTGTTGAATCAGGAGGGCAAACAAAAAAAAAATTATCTTTAATTTTTATCATAATTTTGATATTGAACTTTTTAGTAAATGTTAATAAATGAATTTAAAATAATCGCCCTCGTGATATTAGCCTTAAAAAAAAGTTTACTTCTTTAACTAGAAAAGTTGCGAGGGAAACCTTTTGCGGATCAAGTAGAGGCTTTACTGATATATTTTTTACCACTGTGATAACAACGTTCCGCTGGTCAACTTAATTTACAGCTTTATTTTTTCTCCTGGTTGTCTTATAACAAAAAAAATAGATAAATGGTTTATTTTATATGTAAAAACCATGCAAATAACATGCACAACCACCTGTGTTCTTCATAATCCATCTAGTCTAGCAAAGTTGCAATATTTTATATGATTCTATTAAATTTGCGAGCTGTGATACAGCTACAAATTCATGTCCATTGTAGGGTAAAACTACTGTTTAATCTTTCATCTGATAAATCTATAAGTAGTCTGGACTGGTATGGTGAGTGTGCAATATCGAAGAACTCTTCAACTCATCCCATTATTGAAGTAATAATGAGATTCTTCTTCAAGAAAAGGAACTAGTTATGAGCCGCTGATTGTCTTTCTCATTGTCTGTAAAAAGAAAATATTCGCCTAGGGGTTAAAATACAGAAAATATAAGAGAAAAGTAGTCCGAAACTTCCTTATGGTAAATTAAAATTCCAGACAAAATCATAAATATATTAGTGCAAATTATATAATGTAAGTGAATTGGCTCATAGATGCAAACACATCTTAATTCTATATATATATATATATATATATATATATAGTTGGCTCTCAGTTTAACGACTTTCAAGGGACCGTTAAAAATCGTTCTTAAGTAGAGATTGCCCTTAAACAGAATTTGTGAAAAAATAACGTTTCCTATAACGTCGGAGGGGCCGGGACTCGGAAATTTCGTCTTTAAATAGAGATCGTCGTTAAGTAGAGTGTCGTTAAACAGATAGCCAACGGTATTAACTAGTATTATATATATATTACATATATTATATATATTATATATATATATATATATATATATATATATATATATATATATATATATATATATATATATAATGTCTGAAGATATTCATTTTCAAGGAAATTGAAAGCTTTTAGTACGAGGAAAGAGTCAAAACGCAAGAGGTATGTTAAGATAAAGTCAAATATCTCTTTTTTGTTTTATTATCGTCTAACGTTTAAAAAAAATTTGTGACAGTCCTCATCAGGACTTCGTCGATCAACGGCTTTATGCCTTAACGCAATCGTAATACCAGAAATTCTTGAATTTTTTTGTAACCCTGCTTTATCTAAGTCCCAATATTGTGACATGTTTTGGCATTCTTTATGATGTACCCAACATTTTTCTCCAAAATGTGTTAAATATGATTTAACAAAACTTTTAACAACACATATCAATATGAATTTGAACTCTTGTGTTATATCAATTTTTATAAAAGAATAACTACATCATACGACTACTTGTGATAGCAAAACGGATTTCAATAATGCAAATGGTAAAACTAACTTGAAAAGAAGGCCACCTTTTGTTTTGAAAAGTAATCCAATTCATGTGGTCAGGTCATAAAAAGGAAAGTTATATCTGTTAAATATGTATGAGATATATGTTGTGTTTCCACAGTAAAGAATAATAACTAGCAATGGCAACGTATAAAACACTGTTCGTCATAGAAAAAAAAATGAATACTTATTTCCAATGGACATAAATATACATTTAAGAAAAACATTTATCCAACAAACATCAAAATTAATGCATATCAGTATGATAAAAGTACATAGAAGAATTTGTGGTCCTAAACTGATAATTTAAACTCGTACTGTATTCTATTGGTTTATTACCATTATCCAAAAATATAGGCTTATAAAACTGCATTTTAAATTCAGACTAATTTTCCATTTAAAATAAAGTAAGTCCTTTGAACTTATCAGTATAATTAAGTTACGACTTCGTGGAGCAAAAAAATAAATAAATAAATAAACACGAGGCTCTAAACACTTTCGTTACTGATAAAAATTTATCACCTTCGCAAATGCTTGGAGAAGCTTCCTACTTTTCGGTATTTTAAGTACAACGATAATTTGTTGCTTTTATTTAACTATGTAGAAAATATTTTTTTTTCAGAATACTTTTTCTTTATAAGCATTTTTTTACATTTAAAGTATAGTGATGCTTTGATGACGCTTAATTACGCTAGTGCTATTAGAGATAAAATCTGAGGTTGAAAACTTCACCATTAAAGCAAACTTTTACAGGTGAAGAAAGTAAACTTCATAAAAAACAACTTTCCAGTCATTTGAAAAAGATAGACCGCACAAATGAATTTTCGGAAAAATTAGTGATGGAAACCGAGTGAATTAAATAAACGTTAAAACCTTCATTTAATTTATGCAATTATATATATTTGTGTGCCGGCCTTGCTAGCTCGCACCCATCTAAATTGTCATGCAGTTCGTGGCGGAATGAAGATAAATGACACTATCGGTAGCTGCTTTT
The DNA here is from genome assembly GCA_907164885.2 of Dolomedes plantarius. Classification (NCBI taxonomy): domain Eukaryota; kingdom Metazoa; phylum Arthropoda; class Arachnida; order Araneae; family Dolomedidae; genus Dolomedes; species Dolomedes plantarius. Next base: position 117,951,866 of record OU015491.1, on the reverse strand, counting down.
ATATATAAAATCATCTTTTTATATATAAAATCATCATGCTTTTATACATAAAAAATCTCTTTATTATATATAAAATCTTTACTGAGCTCCATCGATTTATTCGAAATTACGACGCCCAACTTCCCTTTCACAATAATGCTGGATCACGGCTTAATATATCTCAAACTTAACAACTTCAGTCAAGATGGCGGAGTCACCATTTAGCTGCCTGCTCGAAGACGGCAAGAGTCCGCTCACCACAATATTTTATCCAAGATCTGCCGCGCTTTTGCCTGAACCCCGCAAAAAAATTATTATCGAATGTTCTGGAAGCCCGCTCTGACGCCATATCCTCTGTCGACTTCCGCTCTTTTTCACATGAGGGCTTATTCTGAAACAAGGACAAGTAACGCCATCTGTTGATTAATTTTAAACTAAAACTATTTTCGCCATAACTTACTTTTAATTGCCTAATGTGATCTCCTTTCCTAATAACCCTCCTTTTATTCATCTAAATTTTAACCTAGCTATTTTATACCCTTACACACACACACACACACATATATATATATATATATATATATATATATATATATATAATGAAATGAGTTTTTAACTTAACAGATATCAATGCATCGCTGAAGGGGCAAGGGATATCTATAGTATGTCTTTTCTTGTTAACAAAGGAAACTAAAGAATATAAAAAGCAGACTATTTTCACTTACAGTATACATTTTTTATTATCTTTATTCTTAGGTGGGGAGGGTCAGTTAGATATCAGGTTAGAGTTCTGAAAAAAGTCTTTTTTATATCAAAGGTTTCTTTAAATAAATTTTTTGCAAATGAGTCACGTACAAAAAGGGCGTGTACTCATAGGGTCATAGATTACACGCCTTTTAGATAAAGAAGTCGTGACACGAAATAGAAGGGGATTTAGTGTATTTAAAAGTATAATTCAGTCAGAACTGTCACACTGATTTTCGTGATTGGTGCCGATATTTCAATGTTTCCCGTTACACAGAATGAATAACTTACAAAAATTCTTTGCCAATCATATAATACAAACCCAGTCAAGTTCTATAACTATTTCATTAGCATTTCTCTCTTTATCAATATGTTAATTCAAATGATAAATCAAATAATTCAATTCATACGGGAATATATATATGTTTCGCTACGCATACAATAAAGAGAATGTTTGTATAGGGACTACTACTTAAACTATTGGATGAAATATCCGATCGTACACAGAAATTTACCTTCATATACATGACACGCTTGTAATAGTACGTCATTCAATGTTATAAAAGATATCTATATGTCATATCAATCCATTCCAAACTGTATATGACAAAAGCAAATAGAAATAAATTAATTATACCAACATAAATAGCTTGGGATTAGAAAATAAATTACAGTAAAGTGCAATGTGTAAACAAAGGCAGTAAACTTCGCTTAGAATTAATGCAAATGAAATCTCAGTTACTTACTCTCATTGAAAGCTAGAGTACATACTGGTATGAGAGAGCATATTTCTTTACATTTAATTATCTGAATAAAGCAGTGCCCCCAGAGAGTTGTTTCTGTGTTAGTCGAGTTGCTTCTATGTGCACTAATCAAATCCTACAATGCAACTTTGATTCAGTCAGAGAGAAAAAAAAATTTGTCTTTTCAAATGTGTCATTTGTTATTTGTTTGTGGCTTAAGAACTCGAAAGGTTACTGAGTTATATATGGAAACCATTATAATACATCATTCCGAAAGTATTGGGAAATTAAAACTCAGTTAATGAAATCGATGAAGACCTCTAGATAATTGAAAATTATATTGAATTTTAAAATCTCAAATTCAGTCTGGGGAAGACTATTTATCAGCATTAATATTAGTGAAATCCTTTTAAGAAGTGTCAAAAATTCAGGAAGATTTTTTTTATTTTACTATACATTTTATATTATCTCGAAACATAAATTCTTATAGTAAATTCACGTAATGACTAACTGCCTTTTAACAAAGTCTTCAATTTAACGAACTTTTTTAAAAATCTTGGCCCTTTTTTTTTACATTTCAAGTAAATTAATCCCTACATTATGAAATGATGGATTTAAAAGCATTATAACTCAAGAGATCTGTAAAACTTTCAAGAAAACTTCTCAGATGACATGAAAAATTCCAGTCTTACAATCACGAGACCATTTTTATCAGCAGATCACTTCCAAAATGATTTTCTGAGAAACGGAATTTATAGTATAAAATGTAACGTATCTTGGACGGTCTAATGAGGAAAACGATGATTTCGAATTCAAGTGCTGCGATGCTCGAATTCTACGCCTGGAGGACGATAGTTACAACCTCTGAAGAGTACAATGACGTATTTTGCACGTGAGTTCGGGAGTGTAAGTGGAATGATAAGTATTTGAATATTTACAATTTATCCCATTTGAAATTCCAAAAACCACTTTTATAATATCAAGTGCCTGTTCTCTCAGCGTCAGTTATTTTCAGACTACTTCTTATCGATTCTTGTGCTTCTCACAGAAATATATATAGAGTATTTTATTAATTTGGGGGCATTTATTTGTTGATTTATCCTTTTGTCAAGTTTTTTGAAAGCTGTTTTTTACTTATGAGAAATGAATATAATTTAACTTATCTATGTTACATGACAGTTTAACTATTAATTTAGATTAATATTTTTAACTATCTGCATCTTATCAGATTAAGTTAAGTCAATTTGAAAAATTTTTGGAAATTTAATTTTCTTAAATGGAGTCTTTATGTCAATGAATATACATAATCTCTTAAATGGAGTCTTTATGTCAATGATAGACAATAAAAAAACAAATGGGATGAACAGAGGAAATGGAAAGGGCAGTTTGGTTTAAAATTTTAAACAAAATATTTTATTATAGATAAATTGGTTAGTACAAGGCTTATCAGTTTTAAACCATAACTCATATGCATTCATATAACATACAGTTCTACATGATGAATATAGAAACATAAACTGATACTTATTGTTCTCAAATAAATGTATATTTCCAACTGATGTATTATTTTATATCAGTTGTAGAAACCCTTGTCGAGCGCTTGTAACTATGACCTGAGTTGCCACAAGCATATTATTTTTGTGAACTGACTTGAAACCAATTTTAAGTATTTTTACCCTCAAGTCCTGTCCCCAATCTCCAAACAAATTTCAATTTAGGTAAGTAGGAAAACCAAAATCTTCTCTGAGACACAAGGATAAGAAAAGATCCGCAAAAAAAACTTCAACTAAGACAGCATTTTACATCAGAGGCGACAGATATCGTCCGACTGTTAGCACACAACTCATGAGTCTGAGGATAAAATTAAAAAAACGCGTTTTTCGGAGGTTTTAGAATTCTTCTATCTCTTGGGGATATTTTAAAAACTTAGCATTCTTTTCATAGTAGAAAAGGGTTCGAAGGCCTCTTATCACAGACAGCTAAAATTGTCAGACTCGAAGCATCCAAGGTTGTAGCATTTAACTTTCTTGGCCTTTCTCACAGAAGTAAAAATAATGTCTAATTTTTCCCATGAAAATTTTCTACGATTTACAATTCCTTGGCAGACGTTCTTCTCACTAATTTACCACGTCAAAATTCGTGAAATGATCTGTAAATGCTCACAAACAGAAATCAGATTTAGGACACATCTAATGACTCTGCCATTTACGTTCTGTAATTCCAACCCCACTGCGTCGGCATTTAGGCAATTTTGCTATTCAGTCCAAAATTCTCCCCATTATCGGGATTTTCTGAGTTCCTCTAACGCTTTCTATAAACAATTTTATTTAAATTTCCCTTAGATATTTTACCTCGGTAGGTTTATAATGCAACATCTTTAGCTACTTGAAGGCTAAAGAGACTAAAACCTATAATCTAAAGCCGATTTCGAACGGCTAAATGCAACCACTCCAACCGCGATATTCGAAATTGCAGACTCATGATTAAACCCTGCTCTAAACCCATTAGGTCATAGTTTTCTCTGTATCATAGTCTCTCTGTATTAATTTTTGATATGCTGAACCTTATAAATATCCATTTAGCTTATTTCCTTAATATATGTCACGATGTCGCCATTGAAAAATTTAGCTTCTTAACTGCGAAATTCAGTTCAATTTTTTATGTGCTATGCCACACTTCAGAACATCAGATTAAAAACACCCAAACCATCCTACAATAGGCACGCTTTTTCTGTGTTTAGACCAAGATAATCTATATAGACTGCTGGCCACCCAAATTGCAACACCAAGAAAGACAAAAGATATCACAACAAAATTTATTTTGTAGATAACATGTTGACCAAGTATCAAATGATTAAATTTATAGACTTCTGTGAAGTGTGGTTCCTGCCAAAATCAGTAGCCAGAATAGCCGCCATTGTTGGAGATCACCGCTGCCACACGCCTCGGCATTGATTCAAAGAGACTTTGGATGAGTTCTTGGGGTACAGGAGACCAAGCAGCTTCCACACGTTGCCAAAGTTGATCTGCTGTGGCAGCTGGGAATGGAATCTGGGTCAATCGTAGAGCAACCATGGACCACATGTTTTCTATCGGCGAAAGATCCGGAGAGCGACGCGGCCAGGGAAGCAATTCAATCTGGCGATTGACGAAGAACCGTTGGACAATGCGTGCCACGTGTGGTCGCGCATTATCCTGTTGAAATATGGCTGTGGGCAAGCCCTGAAGGTAAGGAAGGACAACTGGCTCCAACACCTCGGAGATGTAGCGCTGGCTGTTTAAAGTACCGGCAATGCGTACTAGAGGTGTGCGAGAGTGATATCCAATACCGCCCCATACCATAATACCCGGATCAGGACCAGTGTGGCGGTGCATAACGCAGCTGTTCAGCATCCTCTCTTCACGGTGTCTCCAGACTCGAATGCGACCATCGTGGTGTTGCAGACAGAAGCGTGACTCGCCAGTAAAGACAATTTCATTCCATTCTGCCGTCCACATCCTTCTGTCATCGCACCATTGGCGGCGGAGACGTCTGTGGTTCTGCGTCAAGGGTAGAGAAAGCAATCGACGTCTTGCGGACAGACCACTCTGCTGTAAACGGCTTCGAATGGTACGCGCAGACACTGGATGATGCGTTACAGACTGCGTGTGCTGTGCTATGGTTCGTGATGTGACACAGCGATCCGTCACTGCCATGCGCACAATTTGCCTGTCATCACGTGAAGTGGTGTGCTGAGGTGGATGCGATCTATCACGCCGGTCCGTCGTACCCTCCTGCATCCAACGATCACATATCCGCATTACAGTTGTTTGGTTTCGTCCAACACGACTACCGATTTCCCTGAAAGATAATCCACAATCTCGGTAGGCCACTATCCTTCCTCTGTCGAACTCGGATACTTGATCAAAAGATGATCGCTGTTTTCGACGAGGCATAATTGATCGTTTTTTTTGAAAAAACCACAAGAAAAACACAATTGCCGAAGTTGAAATCGTCGAAATCTCCAGGCCTTAAATAGCGCTTTGAAATGGCACCACAGGCGCGCGTGATGTGCGTCTGCGCTGAAATTCTAATCATTTGCATATCTCACCTCCGCTAATGCATGTTGTAAATTTCATGTTATTTGCATGTTTCCTTCAGGTTGTTGCATTTACAGTGGCCAGCAGTGTATATAAAACAGTTCCGTAACTGACTCACTGACATACAACGCACAGACCAAAAGGGCTGAAATTTTGTAAGGGTGCACTAAGAAAGATTTTTGGAAAATTCTTAGATTTTTTAAAATTAAATTCTTAAGCTGTTTTTGTAACTTTTTTTAAGTTTGCATTTAAAATAATTCGAGGGTTATAAAATTTATATCACGAAAAAGATCTTAAAAAGTCCTTTAAAATGAAATCTTTTTCGAAACTTTGCCTCGATTTTCTGATTTTTGGTGAATTTTTAAAGATTAATTTTTAGAATTTAATTTATTAAATGCTGATCACGTGATTTCTTTTCCTGGTACTTTAAATAAATTTATCGTCACGTGCATAACAACTAAATACACAAAAAAAATATTCTTTCTCTTTCTAATGCCGCAGACGATTGGATATTATGCAAAAATAATAAATATCCCTTACGATTTTTTTATAAATAAATATATATTTATATATATATATATATATATATATATATATATATATATATATATATATATATATATATATATATATATATATATATATATATTACATCAATTGTATACATTGACCGTGGCATTTATTATAAATATATATATTTATTTATTTCGCATTAATTGCATACATTGACCGTTGTATTTAATTGGAATGTACTCCGTAGCGAAGTGCGGGTTTTCAGCTAGTCTATATATATAAAACAGTTCCGTAACTGACTCATTCATTCATTCATTCATTCACTGACTGACTGACATACAACGCACAGACCAAACCGCTGGACCTAAAGGGCTGAAATTTTGCATGGCGATTCTTCTAATAGTGTAGGGGTGCACTAAGAAAGATTTTTCTAAAATTCTTCTTAGATTTTTTTAAATTAAATTTTTAAGCTGTTTTTTAAACTTTTTTTACGTTTGCATTTAAAATAATACATTGCGGATTATAAAATTTATATCACGAGAAAGATCATAAAAATTCCTTCAAAATGAAATCTTTTTCGAACCTTTATCTTGAATTTCTGATTTTTGGTGAATTTTTAAAGATTAATTTCTAGAATTTTATTTATTAAATGTTGATCACGTGATTTCTTTTTCTGGTACTTTCAATAAATTTATCGTCACGTGCATAACAACTAAATAGACAAAAATGATATTCTTTTTCTTTCTAATGCAGCAGACGATTGGATATTATCCAAAAAAAATAAATATCCCTTACGATTTTTTTATAAATATATATATATATATATATATATATATATATATATATTTTGGCATTAATTGCATACATTGACCGTTGTATTTAATTTGAATGTACTCCGTAGCGAAGCGCGGGTTTTCAGCTAGTCTATATATATAATACAGTTCCGTAAATGACTCACTCACTGACTGACTGACTGACATACAACACACAGACCAAACCGCTGTACCTAAAGGGCTGAAATTTTGCATGGCGATTCTTCTTATAGTGTAAGGGTGCACTAAGAAAGATTTTTTAAAAATTCTTCTTAGATTTTTTTAAATTAAATTTTTAAGCTGTTTTAGTAACTTTTTTTAAGTTTGCACTTAAAATAATGATTTGAGGGTTATAAAATTTATATCACAAGAAAGATCATAAAAATTCCTTTAAAATGAAATCTTTTTTGAATCTTTACCTCCATTTTCTGATTTTTGGTGACTTTTTAAAGAATAATTTTTAGAATTTAATTTATTAAATACTGATCACGTGGTTTCTTTTTCTGGTACTTTAAATAAATTTATCGTCACGTGCATAACGACTAAATAGACAAAAAATTATTTTTTCCTTGCTAATGCGGCAGACGATTGGACATTATTTTGTCTATAAAAATATTCCTTACGATTTTTTTATAAATACAGTGGCTCCCAAAAGTGTTCGTACACTTACGAATTTCAATGAATTAGGGGTCTATCCATTAATTAAAATGAATATTTCAGAATAGGTATTTAATAATAAGATCTATTATCTATTCTTAACAAAACAACATGAAATATTTTGAAAACATATTAAAACTTTATTTTTAAGAAACCAGTAATCAAAAAGTTACAAAAACTTTGTCTCACAAAAGTCATCGTACACTGAAATATTTTCGGATAAATTCATAATTAAAATTAACATCTGGCGCTTTGTTTTTATTTTTGAATTGTGGTGGCATTTAAAATATCGTTTGGCTTTAATTTTTGCTTGCCTACTCCGTAATATTCTATTTATTATTTAAAAATTCCTCGTAGTCGTAAAGAAACAACAATCAGCATTCGAAAATTGATTATTTTTCATCATAGTAGTGGTAAATCAGTTCAGAATATTGCTAAATTACTTAATTAATCCCATTCTACTGTGCAGTATGTGAAAAAACGCTTTAAAGAAGAAAATTGGATCGTAAACAAGGTAAAAAAAGGGCGTCCGGCAAAGTTAACAAAACGTGATCAGAGATTTATAATTAGAAAATTTGTGAAAAATTCACATTGGAGTGCTGTAAAAAATTCTGCAGAATTCAATGAAACATTTTCTACTTCAATTTCACCTGAAATTATTTGACGAGTTCTGAGAACAGCTGGATTACATGGGCGTTCTGCCCATAGAAAATTTTTTGTGAGTGAGAAAAACAGAAAGTTTAGGCTTCCCTTCGCACTATCAATGATAAATAAGCCCCAAACCTATTGGAATAATGTTTTATTTGCCGATGAACGTTTTTGGTGCTGATGGGTGTATAATTGTATGGAGAAGAAAAAAATGAGGAACTTAATCCCAAGAACTTAGTAGGAACAGTTAAGCATGCCGGTGGAGGTCTCCTTGTGTGGGGGTGCATGTCAGCATCAGGACTAGGAAATTTGGTATTTATTGATGGCATAATGAATCATGCTGTTTTTATAAATGTTTTATGAGACAATTTAAAATTATCAGCTCAAAATTTGGGTATTGGAAACAACTTTGTTTTTTATCAAGATAACGATCCTAAGCACCGGTTGTCAACGTTCGCATCTGGTGTCTCTCTATAATTGTCCACTAGTTTTGAAAATACCTCCTCAATCGCCAGATTTAAACCCAATAGAACATATTTGGAGGGAACTGGAGGTTCAAGTGCGAAAACACGACATTCACACGAAAAGCGAACTAAAATCAATTATGATGGAAGAATGGATGAACATTGATGCAAAAATTACAAAAGAACTAAAGCAATCTATTCCCAGACGTTTAAAAGCTGTTGTGGATGCTAAAGGATATCCTAGTAAATATTAATTTAACGAAAATTTAGAATATTTACTAATATGTAGAGATTTTTTACAAGTGTACGATGACTTTTGTGAGATAAAGTTTTTGTTACTTTTGGATTATTGGTTTCTTAAAAATAAAGTTTTACTATGTTTTAAAAATATTTCACGTAGTTTTGTTAAGAATAGATTATAGATCTTATTATTAAATATCCATTCTGAAATATTCATTTTAATCAATGGATAGACCCCTATTTCATTGAAAATCGTAAGTGTACGAACACTTTTGGAAGCCAATGTATATATATTTTTTCTACATCAATTGTATATATTGATCGTCGTATTTATTATAAATAAATATATATATATATATATATTTATTTTTTTTTTTGGCATTAATTGCATACATTGACCGTTGTATTTAATTTGAATGTACTCCGTAGCGAAGTGCGGGTTTTCAGTTAGTCTATACATATAAAACAGTTCCGTAACTGACTGACTGACTGACTGACATTCAACGCACAGACCAAACCGCTGGACCTAAAGGGCCGAATTTTTTCATGGCGATTCTTCTTATGGTGTAGGGGTGCACTAAGAAAGATTAAAAAAAAATTCTTCTTAGATTTTTTTAGATTAAATTTTTAATCTGTTTTAGTAACTTTTTTTAAGTTTACATTTAAAGTAATAATTTGAAGGTTATGAAATTTACATCACGATTAAGATCATAAAAATTCCTTTAAAATGAAATTTTTTTCGAATATTTACCTCCATTTTCTGATTTTTGGTGAATTTTTAAAGATGAAATTTTAGAATTTAATTTATTAAATGCTGATCATGTGATTTTTTTTCTGGTACTATCTAAATAAATTTATCGTCACGTCCATAACAATGAAATAGACGAAAAAATATTTTTTCCCTTGCTAATGCGGCAGACGATTGGACATTATCCAAAAAATATTAAAATGCAGTAAAAGATATGTTCCTCAAACTGTACTATATTAACTGTACTGTACTCTTTAGTATGTCCTATTCGATTTGATTAGAATATTTTCTTCTACATTATTTTGTCTATAAAAATATGTCTTACAATTTTTTTTAAAAATATATTTTTTTGTTTTTTTCACATCAGTTGTATACATTGAACGTTGTATTTATTATTCATATATATATTTATTTATTTATTTTGGCATTAATTGCATACATTGACCGTTGTATTTAATTTGAATGTACTCCGTAACAAAGTACGGGTTTTCAGCTAGTTAACTCTATAGGAGCACAAACAAATTCCTCGGTAATCTAGAAGAGTCAACAAGAAACTAGCTCCAGAGTTAAAGTAGATTATACAGAAACAAGAAAATCCGTTCTATTTTTTTAATCATATATTTATCATGAAGTAACCAAATTTTTTTTGTTTTACACTATTTTGAATCGTTTTCACTGATACTGATCATATTAATTTTTTATTGTAAAAGTTACATGATTGTTTATTTTTTGTTTATTTTCAATCCTTCAATGCACACTTATGTATTTAAAAACTTAAGTATTTTTATTAACAACTTCCAATACACGGATATGTTGTTTTGCCCAAACTAAAAAGAAAAAAAATTTCGAATCTTCTTTTCAAAACAACGTCGTTCTTGAAAAATTTCCAGAAAATACACAAGTCTTTGACATCGGGCTCAAAAACACGAGTATATTGTTCTTGTCAACCTATCAAACAAAACTTTTCAGATACTTGATAATAAATTACAAAATTCGAAGAAGAGAAATATGTTTGTGGGTTCTCTGATTTCATATCTATTCCTTTATTTTCTGTTCTTGTATCCTTATATACCAGTGATCCATACTCCTTAAAATCTCAAGTCTTAGTTTTCAGAATTACAGAAAAATTTTTGTTCCGCTCTTACAATTATTCTTTGTCCTCAAGCATTTCCTTTTCAAAACTTTTCTTTTTTCTTAACATGACAGATCAAGATACAAGAGTTTTTTAATTCAAAATTTTAGCTATTAAAAGTCTTGAAAACAATTTGTAAGTATTTAATGTTAAATGAAAAATAAGAGGTACAAATTGAAATTTTTACAACAGACTTAGAAAACCAATATAAATGCATTACTTTTGAAACTGCGTAAATTGGGTTCAATTGATGATTTTGGTTTATTTCACTACTTATCATAATATCATCATATCGTTTTTTCATCAATACAATGTGCTATTTATTGGTAACAGACAGTTGAAAAATTTCAACAATTCCTTAGCCAACAATTGAATAAAGACAAAATATCAGTAGATTAATCCTACAGCATCCCCTCCTCTGGTTTTCCAAGAAATTTTGATCCAATTTTAATCTATTTTAGTAACTTTACACTTCCTTCAACAGAGCCGATTTTAAGATGGAATTTAAAAAATTACAGGATTAAAAGAATTGGGGGAACAGGAATTTTCGTGTATAGCAATTATTATATTGCAAGCTAATTTTCTAACAAATTAAAAATAATCAAGAAACTGTTGTATGTTTTTCTGACATAAAAATTCTACAAGTAAGAAATACAGATTTATTTGGAGTCGTAATTAACAAAAATTAAAAACATGCAGTTAGAAGCGTGTTTTAACTTTACATTATAAAATTCATAAAAAGTTAATATGTATGGTACTTTTATGATGCAGATTTACTGTGTAAAAAAAAAGGAATAAAGTTTTAAAACTTTCGAAATTTGAAACTATTGTTTAAGATTTTATTATACAAATTTTTTTTTCTTCTTTCACTTTTATTTTTTTACATTCCCTCGCTGTTTATGTCTTTGTAGTCTGATGAATACATAGAACAAATGTTTTCCATAATTCATTGCTACATAAAGCAAGATGAAATCAACCTAAAGGTAAACACTTAACTATTCAAAAAGTTTGGGTCCCATTTGTATCTGATAGAAGGCAATTGCAATCAATGAATTTTCTTAGATTGTCGATAATACTGTAGAAACAGTTTTATAGGTTCTTTTATCAATTGAAGTGTAGTTTAAATTTGTAGAGTTACTTATGCGAGAATTATGAAGTAAGTTTGAGTACTAATAATGATAAAAGTAGATATGAATAATAATAATAATAGGTGTGAATGAAAATATATTTGAATATTAATAATAGAATTAGTTATAAATAATGCTAAAGATATATCTGATTATTATAGGAATGGAATTAATTACAGATAATAATAAGGATAAATTTGAATGTTAGTGATAAAAAATGTGTTTACAATTTTTGATTTCATTTTATTGAAGTCTATATTAATTTTTTACTTTATATTTTAAGATTTTCGTTCATGATATAATGCTGATTATACGTACATTTTACAAACTTCACTAATTAAATTTATCCACGGTGATTTTTTTTGTTTTGTTGGAAATTTCATTTTATTTTTGCTATTATGAATCAACTCCAATTAATTTGATTTAGATTGTTTTATATGGTAAAGTTTTATTGAGAACAAATTTTGTGAAGGCTATTTGAGAATTAATCACACACACGCATAAATTGCACCTCTGCTAGAAGAGTATTACATATCAAAATAGCCATATTTTCAGGAAGAGCTAAAGAAGATATATGTCGAAATTTCATTTCTTGTTTTATGAATGCCTGTGATAATTTGGGGAAACATATTGTTAGAATCACTTCAGAAGGCAAAACTATATACTATTAAAGTTGTTTTCAGTTTTTAAAGCATGATTTTGAATTTTTATTACAAGATATAACTCTCTTCTAGTAACCTCATTTTGTCAACATGGACTGAAATCCTTGAGGGAATACTGTCATATATTTATGGTAATGCACAACTTTCTAAACTTTTCAAAATACAAAGAAAAAACCATGATAACATGAACAGCAGGTTAGAAAAAAATACAAATTTATTTTCCAAATAAAATTTAATGAAAATTTTTATAACGGGAACATTTTAATACAACAACATTCGGCACTGACAAAAATCTTATTTTCATTCTTCACTAATGAGTAAGTTCCCCCTCCTAGTTGTGGATGAAGGTAATAAGCGCCATTTAGGACCTTGTGTTTGTACTAGGAGACGGAGAAGCACTACTTACAGAGCATTCTGGAGCAATTATCTCAAAATCAAAAATTTCGGAGTTGTAACACTATTCTAGCCGAGGTGAGATATCATGTAGTGTTGTCATTATGCCATAAATTTTGTTTAAGCCCCATAATTTTGTCTAGATAATCTCTGACAGGCAACACTTATGTGTAGTTACTTTCCAACTGTGAGGTAAGGTGTTGTTAAGATTTTTTTTTATTTGATAATATTTTGTTGAGAACAAATTTTGGGAATGCTATTTGGGAATTAATCACAAACACACACATCCATTATGTAGTGTTGTCATTTGGCAAGCATACCATAAATTTTGTTCAAGAGCTACAATTTTGTCTAGATAATCTCTGACAGGCAACACTTCTAGTTACTTGCATCTGTGGAGTAACGTGTTGCGATGATAGAAAATTAAAACGTTGGTTTTGTTTAAGAATAAGACTTCTAATGTAATGTTGAAGAATATGATTTTAAAAGGGGGATGAATATAACTTGATAAGTAATTTTATATACAATATGAAAGTTAATAAGAAATTCTGAAGGACGGCAACAATAAGTGATGATGTTGATAATAGTAGAATAATTAGATACAATGGTGTTTATGAGTATAACATAAATAAAATAACTGTGTAAAAAGCGATGTAAATTGATTTTGTTTGTAGAAATCGCAAAAGTATTAGAGCTTGGTGATATTACAAGATAATAACAACAATGCTATGGCAATAGTTTTACCTCAATTTTGACTGTGAACGTAAAAGCATTTACTACCTAAATACCGTGAAACAAGTTCAGTATATACACTGCTGGCTATTAAAATTGCAACACCGGGAAAGAAAGCAATAACAAAACTTTACATATTATACGTATACAGCATAGTAGGAAGAAAACATGCCTACATTTGTAGGCAATTTGGAGGTATACGGGGTTCGAAATAAGTACACACAGTTGCCGCTTCTGGAATCTAAAACTGCTCTAACCCGGTAAGGCATCGAGTCGAATTGGCTTTAGATGATAGGGAAAGTCATTCCATGCTGCTTCAAGTCTATGCCACACTTTATCAATCGTAGTGACTGGAAAGCAGTGGAGACCTAGTCTCTCAGTAACCCATGAGCAGATGTTTTCAATGGGTGAGAGATCTGGGATCGTGCTGGCCACGACAACAGTCGAACACCCTCTGTGTCAAGGTAGGTCAGGACACGACGGGCAACATGCGGTCTTGCGTTATCTTGCTGAAAGATGTCGTTTCCGAACCCTCGAAGATAAGAAACAGCCACCGGCCTTAAAATCTTAAAAATGTAACGCTGGCTGTTCAGATTATCGACGACGCGAAGAAGAAGTGTTCAGCATACCCAATGGCTGCCCATACCGTCACACCAGGTGCAGTGGCCATGTGATGATATCGAATGCAAGCAGGACACATGCGTTCTCCTCGGTGCCTCCAGACGAGGACATGGGCATCATGATGCTGCCCGTAGAACCGGGACTCGGCTGAAAAGACCGCGTGGTGCCCCTATAGTATCCAGTTTTGTCGTTTGGCTCACCACAGTGGCCTCTCGTCTTTGTATTGCAGTGTCAAGGGAAGCCGCAATAATTGGTCGCTGTGCAGACATTGTGTGCTGCCCCAGACGCCATTGTACTGTCCCTGCAGATACTTATCGTACTGCAAACAAGCCCATTTCCTGACTCAAGGTCCGTGAGGTGGCTATACGATCCTGCAAGGTCAATCTGACAACATCTCTGTCCTCTCGAGCGTCAGGACAGAGATGGGATTAGAGACGGAAGGCCGTTGATATCTTGTACGGCGTTCAGTATGACCCTCCTGAACCCATCGATTCCATATTCACATGACAGTCGTTGTATTCTGTCCAATGCGAGTACCGTGGAACGATAAACCGCATTCTCGATAGGCCACGATCCTGCCGCTATAGAATTCTGACACGTGCTGGTAGCCGTTTTTCCTTCTTATACGAGGCATAACACAATCTTCTCACAAACAACCAGCATTCAAATGAGATTTTCGAATGAGAAACCCGCACGTAACATTCCTTTTAGGCAGAGTTTGAGATGCCGTTTCTCCCTCCTGCGTCGTTCGATTGCGTTTAAATGCTAATTATTGCACATCCCAGCATCTTCTTTCTTTTATGCGAATTTGACGTTTGTATCATCCCTCCTTCAGTCCTCACAAATGAATAAATAAATAAATAAGTAAATAAATATATATATATATATATATATATATATATATATATATATATATATATATATATATATATATATTTCTAAAGCGTTAAAAACTTTCAAAACCATCCAAACCTCAAAGTTCAGTTTCCCTTTCTGCAAGAAAGTTGTTTCGAAAGATACGTGGCTTATGGGTTAAACTGTGGCCGTAATTTATCATTCATCCTTCGGTAACAAAATATGTTTATCGCTTCTATTAGGAATTTTTTTAGAATACATAATTTATTTATTGCGTCCTATTATTTTTTATTCTACGCAAAAATAAATCTGAAAGTGAATGTATAGGATACAGCCAATCCATCTCCCTCTCGGCAAAGT
Organism: Dolomedes plantarius; assembly: GCA_907164885.2. Lineage (NCBI taxonomy): Eukaryota > Metazoa > Arthropoda > Arachnida > Araneae > Dolomedidae > Dolomedes > Dolomedes plantarius. Next base: position 117,936,357 of record OU015491.1, on the reverse strand, counting down.
TCTATGAAGGATCTGTCAATAAAGCAAAAACTTTCAATCATGGGGAAAAACCAATTTATCAGTGTTGCAACGTTCATTATAAATGAGCAGGCTTCATAGTAACAGCAGGCGTCGCTCATAGAATTATTGACTGGGACAAAAACTAGACGAGGGCGTATGAGAAAAAAAATACGTGTAGTAACCACAAAACAAGCTCTCTTACCCCAGAAAAACATTTCAGGTTTTGAAAGAAAGATAATTTTCTTACATGGATTATGAAAAGAAAAGGTTCTTACTTCATGCTTTATAAAGTATTTCTATGGTGTAATGTATTCTAACTACTTTAGGATTCCAAATAGTGGTTAATATTTAAGAATACCTCCGTCAATTTTTACGACCTTTTATTTTCCTTCGTTTCATTTCGGTGGTCTGTTTTAACATTGTTTTATGAAATATTTGCTTCAGGTCAAACAGAAATATTTTTCCAAACAATTTAGGTCCCTGAAAGCCAGTTAAGTAGGGCTTCTATTTATTGCAATTTCCATTGCATCAGACAGGTTCGACATAGCAAATAAGGTATTGTGGTATTAAATCCCTGTCGGTGAATAGGCTTCCACCACAATTTAGACCGAGTACCTCCATTGGTGACATCTTTCGGGTTCGTACCTTCTCACACCCTGTCTGACCTCATAGAAGGTCTCTACGGTCTGCAGATATAACGCGTCTATATCCGGCCTATACATTAAGATAATTAAAAGAATCATCGGGATTAGAACCGAGCCCCCGCAATCCGAAGACCAACGCTCTAATACTTGAATACCTAGGGCCATATATCTATTTATTCATCATCAAATACTCATTATTGCTTAAGGGTCATTTGCAATTTCATAATTTCAAGTTTTTGTTATGCGACGAAATTTTATTATAAGAAGTATTATAGTAGAAAACCGCCGACCGTGTTTTTATTGTGATTTTTAAATGCCGACAAGAGGTCTTAAAATTTCAAAGAATTTGTTGAGCAATCTGTCGGTATTTCTGCATCTTTTACGTTTAACTTTATAACAACACTTAAAAGGAAAAACAAACATCAAGGAAAATGCAAAGTTTTTTAAATGGATATTCTTCCAATAAATAATTTTTTTTTGTAAATTTGAAGAGTCTTAAAGTTGTAAAAGGTACGGAAATATACTCTCTTTTGAACTAGCTTAGAATAAGCTATCGTGTAGCAATAAAAGACTTTGTGCTCAAAAAATTAAGCAACCATTTCTGAAATAATTATTGTCAAATAATTAATAATAATAATATTTTCATTAGATCGTAACATTAAATGCAGAGTAGACTTTTCACAAGTTAAACACGTTAGCTTTTATGTAATTTCATAGTTTACCTCCAGCTGTATTTCGTCTAGTATAAATAGCACAAATCGGCAAATGCCGAAATAAAGCAGTTTTTGCTTTTAAACACATTTTTTGAGTACGTGTTAGTACACGTGGATTATACTCGCTAGAAGTCTTCATTAAAAACATGACAAAAATAAAACTAGTGCCATTAATTGCATTTATCATGAAGCTTTTAAATTAAAATACATTCTCGAATAAGACACTCTGGTTGAAAAAAGAAATTAAGAGTTTTTCATATATATATATTTATATACGACTAGACTTGGAAAAGAATATTTTTCAATGACTGAGTTCTCAATCTTAAATATTTTTTTCCTACTTTTTACAAATAACTTACACTTTACAAGAAAAAAAAACAAATGCAATAAAAAGTGACTTCGAAGTGAAAAATTCTTAAAATGTATGAATGTTTTTCAAAATGTTGTAGAGCTCATAAATTGTTAATACCATCTCTTTAAAGATTTTCAATAATCCGAGAAAATACCCTTTCTAAAAGCTCTTGCATCATAATCGTCACTTTTAAGGAATACGAAATACCGTTTACAGAAAAATACATGCATGCATCTTAAAGTTATTATATTTGTTTTTGCAGACCTTCTAACATGGGATTATTTTACTGCTACTCTTTTTTTTACTTTCTGCTTAAAGGGCAGCATATTTTTTTATGAAATACAAAAATCTAAGCACGTTAATATTATTTTACGGAGTTTAGTTTTTTTTTTATCCCAAAATCTATTACTTCAAACGAAATAAATTTGGATGAAAAAATCTTTAAGTGGAAAATATGATTTTTATATTATTTGTTGATTTCAATACTCTTCCTCCGGAGAAAATTTACTCACGCGCGTGAATGTGGAAGACATAGTTTTTCACTGCTTTTTATTTTTCCCTTCTCGAAGAGAATTTAGAACATAATACAGATGGAATCAAATGTATTATAATCAATATATTGGTATTACAGCTTACAAGCTGGAAAATTGTCTTCAGAAACGGGTCCAGTGTCATCTTCCAAGGTCGCCTTCTCAAGTGCTCAAGGCTACTGTGTAACCCAATTGGATTTGCTCACCTCAATGTTAACTATAAAGAAATTTTGCATCATATTTACAGCTACATAAATTCTGATAATCCAATAAAAATGGTATTTTCAGATATCCAGAACTTTTCTGCACCTTGCAACAGGATTCATTTTATAAATTTCGTTCACGAAAGGAATTGATGAGCGTTTAAAATACACTATACCAAAGTTTCCTTACCAAAAGAGTAATTTAAATTTTAAAATAATATTTGCATTTTTTTTAAACGAAAGATGCCCCAAAGGTGTAAAATTTCTTTCTCTATTACGGAGTGCAATTTTAAAAAAAATCTTTAAATCCAAGTCGGCAGTCCTTGGACACATTTTCTCCATAGGTCAACATTAAGATGAACGAATCCAATAGGGTTAGTACACATCAGCTTTAAGTAAAGCCAAGACAAGGGCTAGAGATCTTTGATGTTCGTCTTAGATAAACACTGGAAGTGCTCGTTACTTCAATCGCTTTCTTGAACAATTACACTACCATACTTACTTCCAAAAAGTTTCTAGAGAATTTGCTACTACATCTAGACAGCTACTGCTTTACAGCTAGAACTAGAATCGGCCAGATAGTTACCCAAGCCCACTTTGACCGCTTTCGTCTCGCGGATTCGAGAAAAAGTCTTGTTTGTCAAGTGGAGGAAAAAACTTTTGAGCACATCTTGTTCCATTGCATTGGAGAAAACTTTTATCGTACGTTTTTGACCAAAATGTGTATTCCATTACATATTGTAATGGGTTCTCAAGTCTTATTTTTATGACTCTTGCTTTTAATGAATTTATAAGACACCTTGAAATCGACGCTTGAGCGTAAGACTCACATTAAGATGTAATGCAATATATTTGTATTTATCCTATAATTTGTCTAATATATATATATATATATATATATATATATATATATATATATATATATATATGCATATATATTGCAAAGTAGTTTCTCGCTGGACATCCGTACATCAAACATTTTTACAGATCGCTTTTTTCGGGAAAATTCCCGACAGTGCAACACTGCGACATATTTGTCAGACTAGAGCAGGACGCAAAAGGCACATCGCGGCTAGTGGGAAACGGGGTCCCCTGCCAGCGGCAAAGCTGCGGCAAAACGGACCGCGAGCGCTACATGTTTTTCTGACCACAGCGAAACAAGTACCCGTTAAAAACCTAGTTGGATGCCCTTGAGTCGGTGCATTTAACTTTCCTGATTGGTTAGAAATTGACACCTGATCATCATGCCACATTTCGTCATGGCTTCTAGAACATTTCGCGTTACATAAGTCCTATCAGCACGTGGATTTAGGGGAAAAACTAATAGATTATTTCGGGTCAAATTGAGGGATAATGCTTTATTGCAATAGGACAAAGTTAATAAAGAGAAACGTTATTCTTTCATATATACATATAAGAGATAGTAAAACAGGAAGTAAAGGAAACATGAAGGTATTACTATAACTGTACGAAAAACATGTGATAAGAGATTAAAAAATAAAACTATCAGGAAATGAAGGCCTTGTAGCTAATGACCGGGGGGAGTTGTGACCCCCATCTCCAGTTAAAACATGTTTGTTTTTGTGCCCAGGCAACACTCCCGGACGTCGGCTACAATTCCACAAACCTATATTATAAAAGAACATAACCAATAAATAAAGGAATAGATTGCAAAAGCAAGACTAATAACTACAATCTCTACACACAACAAAGAATACAAAGCCTAAATCCCACTACACACAAGCCAAAAGACCTCTTATACAACAGTTCCTATAGACAAAGTCCATTAGTAACTCCTCCACCAATGTCACAGTTATTCAAACCAAAATACTGCGTTAGAATATTGTTTAGGAAATTACGTGGAAATCCTTTATCACTTGCCACACTCATGTATTTTTTTTAAATTGATGTTCATTTCCATATCATTAGAATGTAATCTACTGCATCTTATCAAATAATTAACAATAATATTACGTTTATATTTTTGTGTACGTCACACTCCCATGCTATTATGCGGACAGTATCAAAAGTAAAATTACTTTGTCATATAAACTGTATATACGTATATACGTCATATAAACTGCATATGTTCTCTTGATTATCGATGTAAAGACTTAAATCCAGAAAACCCAATCTACCCGTGTTATCAATTTTTTTCTACAAGCTCTAAACTAGCTAGGTAAAAAGTAAAACTGAGAGATGTTACATTTTTATTGAAACATACTAGAATGTTATCAACATAACGAAAGTATAGCAACTTATTCAAAAGCATCACTCCTCTGTCATAGTAGTGTAAATATATATCAGCTAAAGCTGACGAACATCCTCCGCCCATTGGTATTCTATGAACATGCTTGTAAAAACTGGTACCATTATACAACACTGTTTCATATAGTACTAAGTCCAGTAAAGCTCTATATTTATTGAAAGTTATATATTCTTTTAAATCGTACTGTTCAAACAATCCAGTAACGATTTGATAGAGGTCTTTTAAATCAATAGAATTATATAAGTCAGTAAAATCGTAACTTTAAATTTCCTTTATACCATATTACTTACTACTTATATTCCAATACCCTTTAATTGTTTCATAACTGAGTAACTATTTTTAACAAAATAACCTCCTTCATAAACCAGCTTAACAAGAACATTATTAAGTATTTGCAGAAGTTTATCGTTAGCTAATTTTAAATATGTATTGTATCCAATTGTGACAGTTCTGAATTTCACGGGAGTTTTATGAAATTTGGGAATCAAGACTAAATACGGAAATTTAATTTTATGTATATTCAAACCTACTTTACGATACAAGGCTTTTATACGATTTACAATAGTACGTTCTGGAATATCCAGCCTGATGTATAACTTAACATTTTGATACATAGCTGCTAAATACTCACAATAGAATTTCCTACAAATAAAGGTGTAGTTTAAGGAGACTTTGTCCACATATCTTATAATAAAATATTGTTGCATATGATTCTTGTTGCATATGACATGTTGCATACTAAATTTAATAGCCGTATAAAACCTGAAAAATGATCTGAATTTTTTTCAAAGATTGGGTAAACATTTTCACTATACCCGATACGATATCCGGTACCCTTATTCATAATGTTAGCCAATTCCGAATTATTAGTAATTTCGGTGTTACCTGTGAGACGACACTGTCCACTTCAACATCACGCAGCAACTACCCTTTCTACTGTATCTATGGTTTTATGTACTCTACACATCGACAACAACTCCACCTCACGCCTCCGATATCCTGTTTGAGCATGCCCGATGTTCTACGACTTTCTGGGTGACGTTGCCACTACTTTATTTACAACTCTCTTATATATAAATATATATATATATATATATATGTGTGTGTGTGTGTGTGTGTGTGTGTGTGTGTGTGCGTGTTAGTTAATTAACAAAATCTTTCTTCAGATATACAGAAGTAACAACAGAAAGATGAGACGATTCAAAGATACACAATTTGATCTATCAGCATTATTGATACTAAAGAAAAAATATTGCTAATAAGTTACCTTTTCCTTTAGTATCCATTTTAAACTAACAATCTAATGAGAGTTCTGTCCTTACATATGTTACCTTTAGTGAATTATTAAAGAGATGTCTCTTAAAGGTATTCCAAAACGTATTAAAAAACTTGTTTTCATTAAGTTTCATAAACTTTAAGAGTATCGATTTCAAAAATTAATCTTCAATAAATTTAACTGCATCATAAGCTTCTTCCTCCAAATAATTTTGAAACAAAATATATTGTCCAGCATTTAAAATTCAATTTTCCGAAGAAACTTCAAGTAGTCCATCGTTTTCCAGTTCACATTGTATTATAAATGATTTCAGATCTGTGAGTAATTTCAGACTTTATCTAATACGTTTAAAGTAAAAAATTAGGAACACTTTTTATCTTGTTTGAAGGAACACCATTAAACGCACTCTGCTTTTTTAAAAAACCAAAATGTTTAGATTGTTTAAGACTGAGAGATGTAATTTTGCATTTCCTTTTTCGCTAAGCTGCATAAATATTGATTCTTTAAACTACTTGAATCAGTGAGTTAAAAAACGGCATAAGACACTCGAATAACTTCAGAGCTGATAAGGCAATGATTTTCGAATGTCAAAATGACAATCAATATATCGAAAAAAAAGAGAATATTTCATTTCCACCTCTCAAAAAAAGAATATCGACAGACCAGAGAAATTTTTGAATGTCTTGAATGTAAGAATAAGCGTTTTTTTGTATTTTTATAGAAGTATTTTAAATATTTTGAAAACATTAGATAAGAAACTATTGAAAATTAAATAGATAAAAAATGACGTTTATAAGGGAAGTTAAATATTTGAATTTTAACTCTTAAGGACAGTTGAAATGGATAAAAATTGTTGTTTTTTTTTAAATTAGTTCTTGTTATTTATTTTCCAAGAAATTAAAGGGTACTTCAACCTATTCAACAAACACTAATTAAAAGTGAAAAAAAGGAATTACGAGATTACGTTCTGAATACAAGTTCTGACGAATGAAAGTAAATTAAGCCATTTATATGCAGTAAACCTTTAATTAACTATTTGTGTGTATTAACTGTTAATAGTTGAAAAAGGTTTTCTAAATTTTTCATTTATAATTAATTATTTTTATTGAAGTTGAAATGCTGTTACTAAAAAACTATTAAAAGCAATATTTGATAAATGTTATCTAAGAAATTAATATGGCATATTTTATACAATCGTGATATTTGAATTGGAATGATAACGTTATATATATTTAGTCGGTGTTCTCAAACCTTTAATTAACTATTTGTGTGTATTAACTGTTAATAGTTGAAAAAGGTTTTCTAAATTTTTCATTTATAATTAATTATTTTTATTGAAGTTGAAATGCTGTTACTAAAAAACTATTAAAAGCAATATTTGATAAATGTTATCTAAGAAATTAATATGGCATATTTTATACAATCGTGATATTTGAATTGGAATGATAACGTTATATATATTTAGTCGGTGTTCTGTAAAAAGGGCGAATAGCTCATATGTAAATATACATATTCACCCTTTACACAGGACAAAGATGATATGGACAAAAAAATACAGTAATTTAAGGAATTAATTTATCTGCACCAAAAAAATCAGTCTTTGATAAAGAATGGTTAAGTTATAGATTTTAAGAAAGTTTCAAAATGTAGGATTATTACCCAATGTCTTCATCCGGAAAGAATTACTGTGATCCAAAAAGTACCCGGAATGGTGTCATAAAACAAAGGTTATCAATTCATTGGTCAAAATTTATTGATTCTCCTTCAAAGTAAACTTCTCCGACTTCAATGCACTTCTGCCAACTTTTTTTTTCCAATCATCAAAACAGGCCTTTAAGTTGTTTTTGTGAAACCCCTTCAGAGTTCATAGAGAATTTTCTTTTATCGAATTAATATACTCAAAACGGTGACCACGAATAGGCAATTTCAACCGTAGATATAAGAAGTCCCACGGTGCCCTATCAGGAGAATACGGAGCTTACGGAGCCGTATTTGTTGAATGTTTGATTAAAAACTCACGAATAAAAATTGCACTGTGAGAAAGCGCATTATCGTGGTGCAAAACACATGAGTTTTCTCGTCATATTTCAGGCCGTTTTCGACGAAATGCTTCCCGCAAACGGCGCAAAACACTCAAATAGTAATATTTATCGACTGTCTGGCCAGTTGGTAGGAATTCATAATGCACAACACCACGACAATCAAAGAAAACAGTCAACATTACTTTGATTTCTGGGCGACTTTGACGTGGTCTTTTCGGCTTTGCTTCACCTTTCAAGTATTATTTCCTTGATTGTTGAGCTGTTTCTGCATCAAAAGCGTGTATCCAAGTTTTATCACCGGTAATAATGCATTTTAGAAGGGAATCGCCTTCAGAAAGCATCTCTCGGGCCACTTGAACACGTTGTTGTTTTTGGAACACATTCAAAGTTCTTGGAACAACTCGAGAAGCGACGCATCACAACCCTAAATGATCTTTGAAAATTGTTTGACAGGAACCAAATGATATAGGAACTTGTTCAGTAAAGTCTCTTAGTGTCAAACGACAATCACCAAGCACCAATTCTTTGACCGTATCGATATCTTGCTCATTAATCGAAGTGGATGGTCTACCAAATAGCGGATTCTACGACGGATTCTCTACCATGTTTAAACTTTTTATACGAGTCAAATACTGTTGATTTTTATAAATAGTCGTCTTTAAAAGTTTTTGCAATATTTCAAATGCTTTTGTAGCAGAAATTGCATTGGGAAAACAAAATTTAATGCATGTTCTTTGCTCAATAACATTCGCCATTTTGGAAAATCAGCAGAGTGAAAATTCTTATCTCATTAAAAACAAATTTATTTTTTAACGATAAAATGAAATAAATTCCTGACTATTGCTAGATGTTTATAGAAGTCGTAAAAATGTCTGATAAAAGTTTGCAGGCAATATCTACTATTTTTAAAAAAGTATTCCGTATACTTTTGGATCACAGTAGTAAATGGTACTGCAGAAAACGACGCGCTGTAACACGACTGTTATGAAAAGTGCAATATCGACGGCATCATGTTGGATTCGTATGTATTCCCCATATTTTCAGGTTTTTTTTATATTTCAAATACAGAATACTTGCCATCATATATAGCGGCATTGTTGTATACACTCCTCCAACATTATGTGCAGATTTTCAGTAGATTATACACTATTGCTTATATATGATCACATTCATCATCAAAGATTGCGCTTAAAGGATGAGCTCTCAAAAATACAGAATACCTGCGCAACCTCATTTTTTGACTCTATAGATGATTTGTGCATGCACTTTGAGTTACATATTTTAAAATATAGACAGCTGCCTAACGCTAGCTATTATGCCTATCTTCTACTCGTAATACCTTTCTGAAACTCTGACAGCAGGTGAATAAGAATGGAACTAACAAACATAACAGTAGGTGGTTAATATCTTTTTTAGCACTTTATCCTATCCTACTGTCCCTCTGTGAGATCCTGAGATGATATGTGTACCTCTTTTGCATAGTTAAAAACATTAAAAAAATGGACTTCCATTTTTTCAGCCTGTGGGAGTTCAGAATGATTGTGAAATTAAAATGAGAACTTTTATTGCTGATATTTGTATTCGTTTTTTTATTTCCTAAAAACTCAAAAAACAGGTAAAAGAAAAAGAAAAGTTAATAAAAGGAAAATTAAACAAACAGCAACTGAGTAAGGGCCTGTTCACATAGGAGTCCGGTAGCGGAGCGTTAAAGGAAAGATGACGTTGAGACGAAAATAAACCAATCATAGGCGTTAAAAATTTCGTTGCTAATCGTTTGGAGGTTTGTCATTGGTCAAATATATTTCAATACTTTAATGCTCCTCTACCCGACTCCTATGTGAACAGCCCTAAATCTGTGAACCTAGTAGTTTCTATTTAATTGCTATCTTCAAATATGGTATTTTACATGAGACTGTATACAGCCAGATGATTCGAGATAAAAGCAATTTTTAAACATTAAGGGACAAGCGTATCTGTGATATATTAACACTAGAACTTTCAAGAAAAAATTTCTATATTGTTATTAATAAGCGTATTTAAACCAATAAAAACACTGAAATCACATGTTCTTTTCGGGGATTTTCTAGAACTATGCTATTAATAACAATTTAATAAATACGTCAGAATAAAATGTATGTCGTTAACGACCTTAATAATAATATTTTGCACTTGTTTATCAGTTGAGATTTCTATGCATTAGGTAATAAATAACACTTCATTATTTCCAATTTTAATTACTTTTATGTGTTTTTTCCACATAAAGCTCTGTTCTGAGATTAAATGGTAACGAAACTGTATAGAATATTTACCCATTATTTTTTACATTTAGAAAAAAAATTAATGATATTCAAGGCCAATTCATTTCAAATAATTTACAAAAGTTTGTTTCGGATTTCATTCACAATTTCATAGTTTTTGCATTATAACCAGAAAGTTCGAAAACCTAGGGAATAAAGCCAACCGGATTCGCTATTCCTACTTTCATAAAATAAATAACAGGTAGCATTTCAGAGACAATGGGTACCATCGCCTTATCCTTTATATAAATAGAACGATACACAAACGCTATATACTGTTTTTAAAATGTGAGCACATTCAAAAGAACAACAGCAGCGCTTATGCGGAAATATTTTCAATGGGTACTTACTTTCTAAATACGTTTCGAAATAAAATTTATGTTACATTTTAATTACGCTGTTATATAACGACTAGTGGTTAGCCCGTCAAAAATAACGTGTAAATTTTAATTTTTATCAATTTACATCTGCAAATTCAATATTAATGTATATTATTTGTATACTTGTCTGCTTTCTTTCATTTAAATTATACACAGTTTTGATTATTTAAAATTATGCAATATTAGCACTATTATGATCCATTTAAGATGCAATTTTTTATAAATATAAATAAAATCTGAACTCCACATAATAGCATCACTTTACTTAATTCTATTACATGTATTAATTATGAAATATTAAATTCTGTCTGTTAACAGTCTGTTGCACGTATTCGGTTTAGAGATTCCTGACTTTGTCTTGAAAGCCATCTAGATTTCCGCCAGATATAAACCATTGAGATGTTCGGTATGTTTCATTTAAAGATGTTACAGGTTGAAGAATATTTTTATATATTTTGTTCGAGAGGAAAGCATAATCTATATGTATAAAACAGTTCCGTAACTGACTGACTGATATACAACGCTCAGATCAAACCGCTGAACCTAAAGGGCTGAAATTTTGCATGCCGATTCTTCTTATAGTGTAGGGGTGCACTAAGAGAGATTTTTGAAAAATTCTTCTTAGAATTTTTTAAATTAAATTTTTAAGCTGTTTTTGAAACATTCTTTAAAGTTTGCATTTAAAATAATAATCGGAGGTTGATAAAATTTATATCACAAAAAAGATCATAAAAATTCCTTTAAATCGAAATCTTTTTTCCAATCTTTACCTCTATTTTCTGATTTTTGGGGAATTTTTAAAGATTAATTTTAGAATTTAATTTATTAAATGCTGATCACGTGGTTTCTCTTCTTTTTGATACTTTAAATTAATTTATCGTCACATACATAACAATGATATAAATTGACAAATTAAATATACATTTTTCTTTCGATTGGACATTATCTAATTCTTCTACATTATTTTATCTATAAAAATATCCGTTACGATTATTTTATATATATTTTTTTTGCATTAATTGTATACATTGACCATTGTATTTAGTTTGAATGTACTCCGTAGCGAAGTACGGTTTTTTACATATCACTACGCATCCGTCAAGGTTGCAACTTTCCGAAAATACTAAATTTGACATTATTGTAATATCTGGTTAAAATATATATATTATATGGTTCAAATATAAATAAAGATATTAAAAAAATAATATAATGAAAAACTGTTTTACTGTGAAAAAGATTCTCCGATTCAATTTTTCTTAAATTAACGACGATGAATGAATCACGGTGAAGGAATGACTCTCTCGTGTTTACATTTTCAAGTTCTGAGTATATAAACTGAATACTTCTTATTAATTTAAATGAAACACTATGATAACTCGAAAGGTGGCGGAAAAGAGATAATTCTCTAATGAATATAAATATCACAACAAAAATGCGTTATAATGAAAGGATATTTTATGCTGAAAACAATTTTAAACGATTGCGAGCTGTTTTGAAACTGTCATAACCGTTTATTACAGCCGTCTAAAAATCGAAATAAAGTTGATTTGTGTCTATATTACGTTGTTTCTAATAAATTATTTGGGTTTAGCAAATAATCTGTTTTAACTTTACTTTTAACTTGTTAAGCCTAACTCATAAAACAAAATGGATGCCATAGGCTGATATACTATTTATGAAGCGGTCGCTCCGGAAGCGTTCCAGATAGAAAGACAGAACTGGGCTATTATTAGGATAGATTAGGAAAATTTTATGTGGTCGGATTTATTCTTTAATTTAATTTCTTTGGGGGGGGGATCCCAATACGACAGATACTTTGAGGACAATAACCCATCCCCACAGTGAATCTGTTGGGCACTTTATTATGGGGGCACCATACAGGTGGGTCAACACTGCTCGCTAATTTATGATATAATATGCCTTCTTAGTCCCACAGAGATAAACGTCAATCTTACTTGCTTCGTAGCACTCACATAATATAAAAATAGTACAGTGAAACTTCTCTATTGCCAGTATTGGTTCCGAAAAAATGTAGCCGATTTGAGGGGTGACCCTTGGAAAGGTATTTCTTCCATAAGATAGACTATGGAGTCTCTAATCAGTTCTGATCAAAATATGGGCATTTAGAGGCTTGACGATTGAATAAGAGTGGTCGACTAGAGAAATTTCACTGTTTTGCACAAAAACTAAATATTCTTGTTAGAACACTCACGAATTAGCGGGAATGTAGGAACATTCAGTTTTTTTCCCTACATCACGCCTTAAATATTTTACTCTCTCATAAAAAGATTAAATATTCTCATTGAAAATATGTTAAATGCCATTCATATGCAAACATGATTATTTTTAAAATGTCTACCTTACAACCGAAAATTGATTTCTTTCTTATAAGGACGTTAAAATTTATTTAATTTTTCCTTTTTATCATACAGATACGAAATTTTGTACATATATACATTTCACCATAAATATATAGAATACCTTAAAAGAAATTTCCAACCTTATTATAATTTTAATATTTTTTAAAAATTTGAAATTTATAAACAAAATTTTAAAATGCTCTTGCGACTTAATTTTTTAAACATGTCCTCGATTTTGCATTTTAATCCTTTTAAACTGTATAACAAACGAATCTGAGTATAAATTATTTACTCCTTTGAATAATTCATTTTTGAGAGATTTTTTTCTGAATTCCATTCCGATTTTCATCAAAATTTTTCCTTTTAATAAGTTATAAATTAAATTTAATTACCTTAATGCAGTCGAATTGTAAAATGCATACCCAGTTTCTTTGTAAATAGTATCAGGATTCTTCTTTATCAATTTCATGAATTTTGAATAAAAATTTAGTCGCATGGAGCATTTAAAATATCTAAAAATCTTGAAAAATCTGTTTTGAGAAAAATAGAATTAAAGTTTATTACTACGCTTTCCCTTTATAAAGTACTTCATAGAAGCTTCATAAATGATTTTTTATTCGAAAAAAAAATTATTTTGGTACCATTAACCTTATAGAGATATTTGACTTCTGTCTAGGATATATGTATATCGAAGTCACCCTCTAATAAAGTAGAAATGACACTTTTTGCACTAGATAAATAACAAAGTTTATTATTCCCTTGACACATATAAAGTGCAGTGTAAAAACAATTCTGAGTAAAGACTGGTACAAAATGTTATAAACACTATACAAGGAAATGAAGTTCAAGTACTCACAATATATATAAAGTCAGACCAGTGACGCTGCACGGCAGTCCACTATTACTAACACAACAATCTCCTTATGCCAGAGTGACAAAAACTCGCTTAGGCTTAGAAGCGATCTAGCTACGAGCCACTGAAGGCAACTCGCATAAACAGCTCCAAACAAACCAGTCTCTCCCGCAATCTGGATACGCGGTTTTTATAGTAATGGTTTATGCTGAATTTGGCATTTTTTTAAGCTTCTTTGGATTTATGCAAATACAATGATTGATTATTGTTAATCGATCATTAGGTAAACCTTACAGCCTACAGAAATATATATTTTTTACAATAACACAATCAATATTACAATGAAAATATTTTCTCAAATAAAGGTCCATCGCTCCCTTAAAAGAATTATCTTATTTTTAAAATATAGTTATTTTTTCTTATTAAAACAACGGAGAACATAAAATCTATTTCAAATAATGCAGTGTCTGCAAATTATAGTACAATTACGTGGAACAAAAATTGTATCTTATTGAAAAAAACTAAAGAGATATTAATGCTCACAAATACATACTTTTCTTGTAATTTCATTCTTTTCAGAATAAGTTTTTCAATATTTCTTTTGAATGTGATATAATGGGCCTGCAATCTTCGTTGAATTAAAGAATAATGGCCGATTTTTCTTCTACATCCAAAAGCTTTTACTCGTATGAAAGGATAGTATAATTGCTATAAATACCTTCACTTCTTTTCTGTAATCTTTTAAAAAATAATACATTCATCGAAAGAGGATTAATAGGATAAAAGTAACGCATTCTTCGTAGAATTTTTGTAAGAGTATAACCACACAATAGATAATGGAAACTCTTTCAATTCTGACAATGAAAAACAATTACCCAAATTTGTATGAATTTTAAGTAAATGTTGTTTTAATACCATTATTGAAAATATTTCGCTTAAGGTTTTTACTGAAAGTAACAATTTTGAGAGGATAAGTAGTGATTTAGAGAAAGAAAATTTTTTTTAATTTGTTTTATACTTAGTCTCTATATTCGACCCAATAATTTCATTTCTTTCTTTTCAAAGTTTTTTTTTGTACTCTACTTAAAATTATACTAATTGGTACGCGTCAAAATATGACGGCTGGATAGTAAATAAATGTACTAATACACAAATTGTTCTCAACATATCATTGCGAAATGTTGAAAATCATAACATTAAGAATAGAGAAATATACTTTAAAAAATTACTACTGAATCAAATAAAAAGAAATATGGTTACTCGATGACAAACTAAAAACTGCAATTAAAAATTAAAATGGCAGAGACAGAAGTCCTTGGAATAATCAAATTAACGTGTTTATGCGGCCTCTTTCATAGTAAGTACATATCTAAAGCCAGATTAAGACATGTCACTGGGCATGCGCAGAAGCAAATAAATCTGTTTATGCGGCCTCGTTAGTCTATATATATAAAACAGTTCCGTAACTGACTCACTGACTGACATACAACGCACAGACCAAATCGCTGGACCTAAAGGGCTGAAATTTTGCATGGTGATTCTTCTTATAGTGTAGGGGTGCACTAAGAGATATTTTTGAAAAATTCTTCTTAGATTTTTTTAAATTAAATTTTTAAGCTGTTTTAGTAACTTTTTTGAAGTTTGCATTTAAAATAATACTCTGGGGGTTATAAAATTTATATCACGAGAGAGACCCTAAAAATTCCTTTAAAATGAGATCTTTTTCGAATCTTTACCTCGATTTTCTGATTTTTGGTGAATTTTTAAAGATTCATTTTTAGAATTTAATTTATTAAATGCAGATCACGTGATTTCTTTTTCCGGTACTTTCAATAAATTTATCGTCCCGTGCATGACAACTAAATAGACAAAAAAATATTTTTTTTCTTGCTCATGCGGCAGACTATTGGACATTATTTTCTCTATAAAAATATCCCTTTCGATTTTTTTATGAATATATATTTTTTTTCTACATCAGTTGTATATATTGATCGTCGCATTTATTATAAATATGTATATATATTTATTTTTTTGGCATTAATTGCATTCATTGACCGTTGTATTTAATTTCAATGTACTCCGTAGCGAAGTGCGGGTTTTCAGCTAATGAGTATATAAAGCTAGATTTAAACATGTCACTGAACATGCGCAGAAAGCAATTTTTAGCTGTAAATTATCACTAATTAATAGAAATTGCGGTTATAAAAACCAAATTTGACACATCTATAGATTAAAATCTCTCGTTTAAGATGAAAATGAAGTAAATTCATGCAGTAGTTTTCTCTCACAGACTGCCCAAAGAATCGGCTTGGCAACTTAAATATATGGATTTGATAAATGGACTCCTTATGTCCAGTATATGTATAGCAAAAATTAGTCCCTTCTACTCCAAGATAGTCATTAGGCAAAGTTCTTAGATCTGGAGTGAATGATCAATAAAAGATTTTTTATGGATAGGGACGCTCCAATTTAATCTGACACCTAGAATCTCATAGCAATAAGAAAGAGATGGCTCTCATAATAACCCATATATTAAAGGTAATTGATTTGCGTCGTTTACATTTTACTGTTTCCTGATTATGTTATTGTAATTTAAAAAAGGATCAGATTGTGATCATGGATGATCCGCTTTCTAATGTAAACGTTATATAAATTGTACATTGCTCTGTATATACTTGTTTTGTGGCATTGTGTTAGTGTATCTGAATGTAATGTTTGTAATTATATTTGTGTAATATTGTAATAATACGTCATTATAGTTATACTAGTTTGTATTGGCAAAATAATATTATTGTTTATGAACTATGAATATTGATTATATTAATAACCCAATACGGGGTTTACTGGTTGTAAGTTATTTGTACAATTGAATCTGTAAAATTTAGGTTGAAATAAAGTTGTATAAGGCTGTGTGTTGATGGTTTACGGTATGATGGCTGCCCATTCGGGTGTATTTCCACGATGGGTTGCTTGGAAAATTATTTGAATTAGCTAGTGTGCAGTAATCCTATTGGACAAGAGGCGCTTAAAGGGATTGCTGCCGTGCAGCTGGGCTTCAGATTTACCCATATAACTTCGGTTGGGTTGAGGTAGTTTATTGTATGACTGTTTCCTGATCCAGATACACCTATATAAGAAACTAAGCGTAGGGAAGGATGTTTTCATCTTCCAAATTTCCCTAACTTGATATTTTTAGTTTTCCCCCGAAGAAATCTGCAATCATCTCGTTATGAATTGTATTACCCTGCACAGGGCCTTTTTTTCTTTTTTGCAAACTTTCCATCTTGTTTGCTGTGGGCAACCTTTTCCTTAACTTGTTAATTAATTTCAAATTATTTTCTTTATTTTTTTTTTAATTTCTATCTCTTAATCTTAATTTACTTAATATTTTTTTTATTATTTTCTTACCCTTCAAAGCTTTTTGAAGGTTCTAAACTTAATTTTTTTATTGAAGTAACTTGTAACTTTAAAGTTAACTTAACTTAATTATTTTAACTACTGAGCACATTAACATTGATTATAAGTCATCTTGCGACAGGAGATAAAGTCAACTGACCAAGGTACTCCACTCATCAAATTCAACTCTGCTCAAGGATGTTTTCTCTGAAGTAAGTTTGTTTGTTTGGTACTTTTCATATTTTTCTTCCATTTACTGCTTCTATAAAGGATTTTGCTATACAAAATGCGTCGAATTCACATTATCTACCCTTTGGGGAAAATATTGAATAATTTTAATGTAATAAGATACAAAGCATTACAATGCAGATATACAGAGTGCATTATTTTTTATTGTTATACAATTCACTCTTTGTAGTTTTGCACTTTGTTTGGGGAAATTTTATTATAAGCTCTTCATAATAAAATAACCAGTAAATGCTTTACAACGTATCATATCATAATTTTATTTTAGAATAAATTTTATTTAAATTCTGTTCCTTGCTATAATTTTCGCAAATTATTTGGCTGCGTTTCATGTAATTTCCTTCTGAATGCGTAGAGAAGATGCTCGTTTAAGATTATTAGCGACTATACGTGAACAGATGTTACTGCAACTAAAGATCAATAACAAATTAAACCTTGATGAAATGTCGATTCTTCTTAGCTAACGATAGTAGCGACTGATGAAGTCAACTATGCTGTTTTAAGGCCTGTAATCTAAACGAAGTTATCGAGTATATAAAACTAAATTGGGTGATAATTAGAGTTGGGAACATACGTAGTTTTAAGCTAGTAATGCCATCTTCTAGATAGAGATTGTAGCTACAAGGTTTAAGCGAAACCAGACATTTTTTGTTGTAAATGCACATTTACAGTTGTACATATACAGTTTTAGATATTGATTAAAGCCGCTTGATTTTTAAATTTTTTTGCATGCTTCTTTAAGTATTTGTTTAAATTTAAACTTTAGCTGTAGGAAGTTCCCGCATTTCGTAGTAAAACAATGTTTTTTTTCCTTTAGTGACAAAAAATTTTTTAATCCATATAAAAACTGTAATTCTATTATAAAACTTTTAAGTACCTTTGAAATACTAAAGTCAAAAAGGTGTATAAAAAATGTATCAATCTTTTATATGCTCGTTCAGATATTGTTTTGAATTTTACTATCAACGCTAGAAAGTTCCTACTTATTTCGCAATTAAACTGTATATTATTTCCTCCAGTGACTAAAACTTTTTTCCTTATAAAAGAATAAGTCCATTATAAAACTTTAAGTACCTATCAAATATTTAACGATAAAATAATTAACTGAAAAAGTTAATTCGTAAAAGATATTCTTCCACTTTACTATTCTTCCGTTTACCTGGTAATTAATTTTTCAATAGCTATGATAAAAAAATTATTCACAGACACTAAATTCCCTGTAATTCGGAAATTTAATCCTCAATTTAAAACGTATTGAGGAAAATCAAAAACTTCAAAATGCGTAACTCTATTATTAGATACGGCTGCATAATTCTTTATTTGCAAACTTAATACCTTATTAAGTATAATAATTTTGAAAAGATTGTGACACAAAATCGTGATCTTTTTCTTTTTTATTCGCATTGTGAAAAGATTTGTTTCTCTAAAATGCGTCTTTATGAGAAGATTCTTATGTATGTAAAGAATACTTTAAAATTTTGTTTAAATAAAAATAAAATAAGAATCACAAATTTTTCGATATATCTCCCTAACCAATAGTTTTATTTGTAGCATTTTTTTACTTTTGTCCTTTGAAAAGGTCTAAGAATAATTTATCATCAGGAATTATAAAAAAAATTATCGCTAAAAACTTTAATAACTAAAGATCAAAATTATATCCCTTTTTAAGGCTAATTTTTAATTGTAGAAATTTTAGATGTTTTACTCTGAATTTTAAATCCTGAGCATAGTTTTATGTAAATAGAACAAAAGAACGTTGTACAAAATTTCATAGAGATACTTTGCAAGGAATTTGTCGTAGTTAGGGACGACGCGTTTCTTAGAAAAGAGGGAGAGCCAAGTCAAAGGGGCAGGAAGCGGCATTATTAAGTAGGAATAGAGAATAAGTAACATGATTACAGTAAGGGAAGCAGGCAACGGGTCTTGACGAGCTAATAAATGGTGTCCAGCTGGATTTAACGAAATGCTTACGCGAAAATGAAGACGAGAGATGCCAAGTTGAAAGGAAATACGGACAGCTAAGGGCGACCAGCTGGATTTAATGAACTAAACAGGCGAAAATTGGAATCTAAAAGGGTGAGGAGTGAAATATGAAAAAGGAAGGAAGAAATTTATGACGTTGACCTCTTTAGGAGTACAGTAGGAGGTCGAAGGGAGTCGTGAGAATTTGGGAGTGGGAGTGATCCGTATAAAGTAGAGCATCAGAAACAGGGGCGGATGCCCCTTTCAATTTAGATTGGACGAAGAATTATTATAAAATATATGTGCAGCCAATAATATAGGTCTAGGATGACCCATTGGTCAGAAGATGGCCACCAATGGAATCCCAGAGTGAAAGAGTTAAAAGTTAAGTGGAGAGTAAAAAAAAGATTCAGCAAAGTAGATTGGGCTGAGAAGTCAAAAAGACGTAGACCGCATCAGAGGCTGAAAGGGACGCCGTTATCCTGGCATATATGTAAGCCCCAGAGTTAGAATAGAAAGAGAAAAGAAGCAGTTGTGTCGAAGAGACGGGTATAGTTGACAGCTAAGATTGAAAGCTGACGATTTTAAGAAGCCCAGCGGACGGATCCAGGCAGATGATTTGAATCTCGTAAGCAATGACCCTCGTCCCCAGCGAAGAATGATCAGAGCCCATCCTCAACGAGTTCATGCGAAAAATATAAAGTCCTAGTGCTTCAGCCGCACCCGTGTCGCCAGCTGCCCGCTACAAGGAGCAAGAAGTGTCCGGTCAGCCTAGTCCAACGAAGCAGCAATGACCCTCGTCCCCAGCGGAGAATGACCAGCGACCACCCTCAACGAGTTCAGGCCGACGGAAAAAGACCGAAAGCTTCTGCCGCACCCCCAGCGTAAGCCGCCTGCTACGAGGAGCAGGAGATGTCCGGTGATCCTGTGCAACCAATCAGAAGGTGGCGTAGAGCAACCTGTAGAGTCGCAACGGAGAATCCCTCTTGCTGAAAGGAGAGCGTGCCTATTGTTATGCCTGTGAAGTCATCCAAGGTAGGGAGAGAGTTTTGTGTTTCCTTTTCTGCCAATGCCCAGCTCGTGTTGTGCCCGAGTTAATTATATGGGGTTAGGTTAATTTTTGATTGATAATTATTCATATATATATATATATATCACATAGCAGTATTGATTAAAATGATATTTGCATAAGGTATGATTAATAATGAAATGTTTATATATGTGTATATTTTGATGATATTTAATAAATTGATTGATTAAAGTACACTTGAGTAATCACTCTTAATTTTATCCAACCACCAAATTAACAACGATCCCTGCCACAGAATTCTAGAAACATTTTTACAAAATTTTAGGTTTTTTTTTCAGCTGCAAAACATGAAAAACTGCTTTCTTCGATAAATAGGCATAAAGTGTATATGTTTACTACGGTACAATACACAGACTGTACACTAGGCGTGTCCAACCCGCGGCCACACACGGTCGTAAACTTTATAAAACTCATGTTCTCAGAGGCGAATATACCTCGCTTCACAATTACGCTTTATTCGTGGCATCGCTTTTTGGCTCTACGTGCACTTTTGAGCAACTATTTTCAAAGATAAGGCAAAATTAGATCGAAAATTTCTGTTGAGCCGCGTAAGACTCACTGAGAATTCCACCCACTTCCTTCGAACCTGACATTGCTGCATTAAAACAAGATCAAATATCCCACTAGTATTATATTTTTGCTACCCACTGCTATTTCATGTTATTATAAAAAAAAAGTACACCATTTCGGTGATCCACCATTCATCTTTATGGGGGGAGGGATGAATCGGAAATGACCAGGCCTTATTCGGGATTTGAACCTAAGCCCAAAGCGTTTCATCTCAGAATGTTATCCACTATACTATGTTGGAGGCGCTTTGAGACTGTAATAGTAGGGAAATGTAGGAATGCAGCAAATCAGACTAACTATGAGTCGCATGATATGAATAAATTCCATCTGAAACACTCTCCGGTTAAACCGTGTCATCCTATGCGTAATTTTCTGAATACCACCCAGAATATGCAATTAATCATAACAATAATAATTCAAACACTCTGTCTGAGCAATCGTAAAAAAACCTATCGGTGAAGCTACGTAGTAACCTTTAGATATTTTAAATATGTTTCTTCGCTGTTGTAGCTAATCTCCTTGATCTAGGTGTTGGAACCGAACTCCGAAATCGGACAATGTCTGAAAAAAATACATCGCGAATGGATCACTGGAAAATGTACCATGTTCGAAATGTTACATTATTTCAGAGTTTGTGCACTTGAATTTGATCAATTCGCGATCGGGCAAATCAGTAGTGAGCCAAGTCCAATTTCACACTTGGAGGATGCGCGAAAAGGGAGGTAGATGTAAGTGCTATTGTTCACTATGTCTTCTGTTTATGACGGTGTTAAATCGGCCACGACTACGTGTGCAAATGAAATAAGAGGTAAATTTCTCGAATCTTCGGGTAGTTTTTTAGAAAGTTCGGGCGACAACAGTTGTGTTTTCACTCTCGAAAAATATGAAACGTTGATTGCTGAAGTGAAAAGCAGTGTGGAGAAAAGAAAAAACAAGCAGCCCCTCACCTTTAAGGACTACAAAAGACTAAAACGTTATGAGGTAGTACCTATTTGTGGTATCGAAAAATTAATTAAAAATATGACAGATGATGACCAAACCATAAAATATTTTTGTCATACTTACGAAATTTTTGAAGTTATTCATAAAGCTCTCATGGATTTGGGTGACAAAAAAAAATTTATGGAAAAGAAACTACAACAGAAATACTGTAATGTGCCTCGAAAAGTGATCAAGCTGTACCTTTCTCTCTGTGAACAGTGTCACTTGAGAAAAAAGGTTAAAAATAAGAGAGTAGTTGTTAAACCAATACTTACTAACGCATTCCGAAAATGAGGACAGGTTGACCTCATTCACATGCAATCAAAGCCTGATCGCGATTATAAATTCATTTTAAACTATCAATATCCTCTTACCAAATTCTTTTTTTACGCCCACTGAAAACTAAAACAGCTGAAGAAGTTTCTTATAATTTAATGGATATATTTTGTATCATAGAAGTTCCCTCTATTTTTCAGTCTGATAATGGACGCGAATTCTCGAATAAAATCCTAAAAGAGCTAGCATATATGTTTGAAGCAAAAATTGTTCATGGAAAACCCACACACTCTCAAAGCCAAGGCTCCGTCAAACGTGCAAACCAAGATGTTCGTGATATGTTGGTGACGTGAATGGCAGACAATCAGACAATTCAGTAGGCAGAAGGCTTACGAATCGTTCAAATTTTTAAAAATCGTACCTACCATCGTGGAATCACCAGAAGCCCATACGAAGCTCTGTTTGGTGTTTCACTTACGAACGGACTTCCCGAGGAATTGCGTTGTTCAACGGACCTTGAGACTGAAGAACAACTTGAATAGGTTTTGGTGAACATTCCTGAAAGTAAACATGAAACTGATTCATCAGATTCTGAAAACTGATGTGTCCATCTTACAAAAAAGGAAGAAATTAATTGAAGAGAAACAAGCTGATTGAGCAATTTAGAATGATCAAAGTGTGAAATGAAATTAAGTTTCGTACTTTGCGCACTTCTGATTTGCCCATACGCGAAATGATCATTTGTAAATGATCCAAGTCCGAAATAATATAACATTTCGGACTTGACCCATTTGTCTGAGATCCATTCGCGTTGTGAGCATTTTTTTCGGACATTGTCCGATTTTGGAGTTGGGGTCCAACATAGATATAACGTAGACGAAGTTCTACAGACCATGTTAAATAAATCGTGCAGCGACAAACTCCTCTTCATACAGAAGCTGGCCCACAGAGACAGAAATACATTTATTCATGAGTGAAAGGGCAGCTGTAATTAAGGAGCAAGAGTAATATGGAAAGTTTTTTACTCCTTTCATTAAGGTTGCTGTGTACTAACCCTATTAAATTCGCTTACCTCAATGATAACCCGTGGAGAAATTTTGTCCAAGGATTGCCAATTTCAATTTAAAGATTTTTTTAAATTGTACTCCGTAATAGAGAAAGAAATTTTACACCTCATGGCATTTTTAGTTATTTTAAAAACTATGCAAATAATATTTTAAAATTTAAATTATTAGGGAAAATATCTGATATACTGTGTTTTAAACACTCAATTCTTTTGGTGGATGAAATTTATAAAATGAATCCTGTTGCAAGGTGCAGAAAAGTTCAGGCTATCTGAAAATACCATTTTTATTTGATTATCTGCATACATGTAGCCGTAAGTAGTAGACACATTTTCCCCATGGGTTAACATTGAGGTGAGCGAATCCAATAGGGTTAGTACACAGCAGCCTTAAAGTCATGGGTCTTGTATGTCCGCATCTTAGACTTGCCAATGAAGTCTTATACAGACGTTGTCCGTTATACGGTAATGACAATCCAGAGGGGTTTGCATAATACCAAAGCTGTTTCTGAGCGATGATTCGGTGATTTGTGGTTATTTGAACTGTATAAGGAATAAATTTCCGTGGTACTCAGGTCTCTATTTATTGGGGTGATCTGTTCGCAACTCTTCTTCGCTAACAAATCAGCAATATAGGTTTCTTTTTTTTATGTGTGGGATTTGGTCATAGATTTGAAACGGTCAGTAACTATATTGCTTATAATTACGAAATTTAACCTAAACATATAAGAATTTTTATCATAATTGTTTAAATTTCTAAAAGCATATATTTATTCTGCAAAACAGGCATATTAGTATGAATTATCCCCAGAGAATTCCTTTCGTAAATGGAAATTTATTGCACAGAGTATTTGTTCAAGTTCTAGATTTTCCAATGTGATAAGGTATTACTTGAATAATTTTAGTTTCACAATATTCCCACATGTTTGCAATATATATTATTTAAAACGAACTAAAGATAATTAGATATTTTATATTATTTAATTATTGTTATGTGTTACTGTTTCAGTCATGATATGATTCATAGCTTATTCGGGATAATGTTCATAAGGGAAGCAAAATTCCATAAGGGAAGAATATAGTTAGGTACAAAAAGTAAAATCTTCATTTATCCTTAAAGAATTTTTTGGAAATGAAATATTAAATCCTTCCTATTTACCAAGATATATATGTTTTCTTTCATTCAATAGATTTTATTAATTGAGGTTTGCTTTACCTTATGCTTTTGGGGCACAGTTTAAGAATGGTATGGCTAAAGCAATAAAGTTCTGCTTAGTATAAACTTAGAAAATATGCCCTAGCTTCTTTGCACTAAGTTAACAAGAAGTAAAGATTATTCATATATATACATCCCGAGCGCATTGTCCCGAGAAGGTTCAAAGCTATTGAAATCCTCGATTTGACCAGTAGAAAGAAAGTTAGGAACATTTTCAAAAGATTATAAGCAATGTAATTGAAACAGCAATTTTAATTGTCAAATTAAAAAGGAGAGGATGTGGCCAATACCACGTTTACCAATGATACCAGCACATATGCCATTCGAATTCAAAAGACTGAAATTTCTAATTAAACTGGCTTTTTCAATAACGATAAAAAAATCACAAGGTCAGTCATTGCAAGTATGGGGATTGAATTTGGAGAATCCCTGTTTTTCTCATGGACAATTATACATTGCATGTGCCCTTGTAGGAAAACCAAGGGATTCGTTGGTATATATACCAAATGAAATCACCAAAAACACTGTATATCCAAGAGCATTGGAATGAACTTACAATTGAATAAAATAATAATTACAATTTATGTAATCCAAAACATAAAAATAACAATGTGTATGTAAATATCTAATTTTAACTAAATACAATAATTTATATTAAACTTTCAATTGTGTTCATTTAATCTATATATATATACTCAAATCCAGCAATAGCGAAGCGTTGCCGGGTCAGCTAGTAAATATATATATATATATATATATATATATATATATATATATATATATATATATATATATATATATATTGTACCCCGGTATAAAGCTTAAGTCAAAAAAGTGATTTTTAGATATTTGTTAGTATCTATTTAAAAAAATCATTTGACTTGTATCTTAATTATAAATATTATTTCTTAATCTTAAGCTTTTACAAAATTGGCTTAAGTCTCAATTTTGTAAACAAAAGTACATTCCCTTGTACAAAAGACTCAAGTCGAAATTATATTTCTGTGATTGGTATAAAAGCCAATAACTAGGTATATTTAAATATTTAAATCACTGTTTTTGACTTAAGCCTTTATACCGGGCACTATATATATAGAGAGAGAATCTATGCTCACTTCTACCCAGACTTGGGTGTATATAATTTGAAGTGGCACTCTATTTGAATTTGATGCAAACACAGTTTATACATGAAACAATGTTTATTGAATTCGTTGCACATATAATTGGCTTTTACAGCAATAAGCATACGTACTATTTGTACGGAATGTATAAACACAGCTTTCAAGAACAATATATTTTTATACTCACGAACAGTAAGTCAAACCAGCAGTACTGCCACGTAAACTTCTGGCCCGCTAAGCACTAGCGCAGGATAACACCTTTTCAACCTTAACAACCTCCTCTTTTCTTTCATTAATGACGCTGCATGGTATTTATACTAAGCGCGTATGCCAAAATTAGCATATCTGAAGCAGCTTCTTTAATTCCTTCACTCAAAAGTTCGATTCTTGGGAATCGAATCTTGTGTATACCTTACACTGGCCTCCCTCGAAAAAAAAAATTAGGTAACTGAGGTCTGAACGGCTTCAGTTAACTAATTGAAAACGCGTGCTGGTCTGACTTTTGACATAATGGGTGGCAAAGTCAAAAAAACCTTCCACACGTTGTGTGGAGGAAAAACGCCACTACCATTTTACAAAACTAACCCCGAAGGGTCCAGGTGACACCATCAAACAGTGGATTTGCAGAGTTGCGGATACTGGGCTGCCAACTGCGCCCTAAAATATCTATTTTAATTAAAAGTGACAACACAATTGCACAGCATGACATTTCTTGACTGTATCTGCTCTCCCCCAATTTATAATGTACATGTGTTATTTTTTTGTGAAGTTAGTACATTAGTGGTTAATTGGTATATTGTGTAGTATGTATTTTTTCCCTAGTCACTACATGTCCCCTTCAAAAATTTATGAAACAACAGTATGCCGTTTTTTTTTTCAGTGCCTCACCACTTCCCCTCAAAATGTTTACAGTATATACACTGGGGGAACTGCAAACCAATTTGGTTCGGTTTTATTAAAGGGTGGGAGTTAGAATAAGAAAGTTGATACAAGACTTGTTCCTCATGAATGCAGCAACTTCCTTGCACCAGTCTGTCCAATTCATGGAACCTCTCTTGATGGTCGCAGTCCTAGTAAAGGGGTTCGTTGACCGTGTGGGCATCCTTCGTGCAGCAGGTCGTTGGTCCTGAGGCGCTGGTCAGGCTTGACGATGGACAGGAGGTCTCTTGGGAGGAGGCCAACCTTGCTGGACGGCTGATATCTTGCGTTTCCTGTACTTATGCAAAGGAGCTTTAAAATTGTCATTCTTCCTTTTTATAACCTTGTGTACCTTATGTGTGCCACGTTCATCCTTTGATAGAGTTTTTGTAGTGCACAGCTTACTTTGCTTCGTACTTTTGCTTGTATCGGTATTAGATTTTAATGCAGATTCTATTGTTTCAAATTTATACGCCGCACCAACGTGTTTAGTTACTGGCTCTATCTCGATGCTTGTGTCATGTTTTTCAACAACCTGACTCTGGTTTTCGTATTTGTGCTTATACGACTTCTTGTTTACCGCCTTAATTACTTCAGTATTAGCAGTTTTAATGCTGGAACCTGAAGGCGCTTTTTCACGTTTTTTATCCCCCTTAACTTTAGTTTTATCCTCTTTTGACGAAAACGTCTCTTTAAAACGTCCTTCTTCAGAATCGCTATCATTTAAATTCTTTAACACTGCTTCAGTTTTAGGAAGATTAAGCTTTTCGTACTGGTGCGTTTTAATACAACCTACGTCTATAACTTCCGAAGCATCAGCTAAACTACTTACAGTATAATTCTGTGTCAACTTTTCATCCTGACTCTCAGTATGGTTTTCATGTACTTTATTTAAAACCATATTATCAACCTGGCCTACACAATCCTCATTCGGCTGGGAACTTGAAATAATATCATCATTACCTAGTGAGTTCCTACTATCGTTTAAAGAATTTTTATTGTCGTCAACTAATAAGTATTCACTAACTTCCGTAACGCATACTTCGTCATCTACTAAATTTCCTTCATTAACAGATGTGTGAATATCATCTAAAATATCAGGTATAGCATTAATAATATCAGGTATAGCATTAATAGAAGTGTCAGATGATTTATTTTCTAAACTACTAGCATTAGTATCGGCACTATTTTCAGAAATTTGTACTGGAATTACCGCATCATTCCAGCTAGACTCACTTTCTTTATAAGCCACAAAAATACCCTGACTTTCACTATTCTCAAAATAATGATTACTGCTCGGACAAAATAATACATTTGACCACACAGTTTCAACAGGTTGAACCATATCATGTGAATCAACTTGCCAGTGCAAGTAAGGTGCTTCCATATTATTTACTTTAAGAGCACTAATTTCATTATAACGCCGTGCGCTTCTATTATTTTGCCTGCGGTACTGCTTACGCTGCTGGTTTGAAACTCGCGAAAAATTTTGGCGCGGCTGTATAAAACTTCTCGTACCTGAATGACGGTGAGGGGTAGCGAAGAAATGCCTATTGTCATATTTAGCTAAAGCTTGAAGGAGGGTAACCTTGCTTGTAATTGTTTGATTATCTAAAAAATCTTGAACACTTGGCTTCAAACGTTGGATAACTATTTTTAAGATTACCGCTTCCGTTACCCCTTCTAAATATTCCTCACACTTGGAAATCTTTTCCGTAGCAAAATCTAACGCAGACTGACCTTCACGTTGCCTTAGCGAATAAATTTCCGCTTCAATTTCACTTTGATTAAAGGTCTTTGGAAAAACGCTAAGAAATTGTTGCTTGAATGACAAATAGTCAAAAATCAGATTACTGCTTTTCATACACGTGTACCACTGATATGCACTACCTCTTAAAGCGACTAGAGCAATTTTAAGTTTATCCCCCTCTGGGGTGCATTGTTGCTGAAAGTAATGCTCAATTTTCTTTAGGAATTGGCTTGAGGGGCCGCCATTGAAGGTGGCTTCGAATGGCGCAATTTGCTGAACCATAATTACCCGAGGAAAATTTCCAGCAGGATTTTGTTCTACAACACTCATTTTTTAAATAGTATATAAGTACTTGCAACAATTTTATCAATATAAGTACACAGTACACAGTTTTTAATTTCAATTATGTTGTTCGTTACAAATTTAACGCTAACTACCAGGGTATATATATTTTTCGGGCGCCAGTATAGAGTTTCTACTAAGGGGGCACTCTATTTGAATTTGATGCAAACACAGTTTATACATGAAACAATGTTTATTGAATTCGTTGCACATATAATTGGCTTTTACAGCAATAAGCATACGTACTACTTGTACGGAATGTATAAACACAGCTTTCAAGAACAATATATTTTTACACTCACGAACAGTAAGTCAAACCAGCAGTACTGCCACGTAAACTTCTGGCCCGCTAAGCACTAGCGCAGGATAACACCTTTTCAACCTTAACAACCTCCTCTTTTCTTTCATTAATGACGCTGCATGGTATTTATACTAAGCGCGTATGCCAAAATTAGCATATCTGAAGCAGCTTCTTTAATTCCTTCACTCAAAAGTTCGATTCTTGGGAATCGAATCTTGTGTATACCTTACATATATATATATATATATATATATATATATATATATATATATATATATATATATATATATATATATATATATATATATATATATATATATATATATATATATATATATATATATATATAGTTTACTCCTTTCCAAGTAATGAAAAATATGCAAATTCTGCACCTGAGAAAACCGCATATTCTCTGGGGCCTTTATCGAGCGTGTATTATTTGTACAACATATAGTGTCGGTGAAAATATTCATTGGTTTGGCGTGGACTCAAATTTCTAGAGACGTTTGCTCAAAAAGATGTATATCAATTTTGTACAAGATATGACAAATCGTTTCCTCAACAAAACTAGTAAAAAAAATCATACGTAATAAAAAATGCAGAACTAAAAAAAAGGTCAGATCTCCAAATTTTTGTCAACAAAGAATGTCAGGTATAATGTCCGAGGTATCTCTGGAGAGCAACAAGATATACGAATTATGTATCTTTAGTGTTGTCCTCAATGTATGATCAATAACATTATATTTATATTTTAGACCCCATTCGAAATTCCCAATCCTAAACAAATCATTTAAATGCATATAGAAACTTTTATATTTCATAAGTAGTCAACACTGACATAAAAAATGCTTTTTTTTTTTATTTTATTATCCAAACCTATATGTGTGTAGAGGGTGGGGGAGCGTGTGTGTATGATTGTGTGTGTGAGTGTGTGGAAAGAGTGATAGGACTAAACGAAAAATTGGAAGTAAAAATACACTTTACAATTGGTAATTTTAAAAGTCAAGTGGACATCATAATATTTTAATAACACGATATGTTGTTTTAACTTTTTAATTTGTAACTATTATTAAATATTGCTATATTTAATAGATCTTCCAACTTACCTTTGGATTTTTCTTAGTAAAAGTGAAGTGGACATAAAATTTTAATAACACGACACGTTGTTTTACTCTTTTAATTTGTAACTACTATTCAATATTTTTATATTTAAAAGATTTTCAAACTTACCTCTGGATTTTTCTTAGAAGTAAGGAGCAATTCTTAGTGTCATGAGCTTGCATAGATTTTTTTCTTGCATATGTGTATATCAGTGATAACCCTTAGAAAGCATAGCTGAAATCTGATAATATATTATGAAACTCCTTACAGGAGAGATATAGGTGCATAGTACATTATATTAATTTATATTCTACATATATACAAACGCCCTATACTTTAGCACAAATATTTATGCATATAAAATTGTTTTTTAAACAGATTATCAGTTAGAGAAACTGACCACAATGTCGCATTATGAATATTTCTCTGTTGGGATAAAAATATTCTAATAAGATGAAATACTGTATTAGTTCAGAAAACGCAAATATTATCAATTCTGTGATCTCACTTTTAATCTAATGCTCATAACATTGAGCACTTGCCTAAATGCTAGGATATTAATACTGAAGATGTGCTATATATAAATGTACACTTAAAGCAAATCTGGCTTTAGATAATGAAATTAAAGATAACAATACTCGGCGTTTGTTTACGTATGAAGCCATCTTAGAGCATTCGCTAGAGATCTTATTACATAAATATTCTTGTGCAAGGGGAATAATTCCTCCTTAATTAGAATTAATTATTCCAGTCACTGGGCATTTATCGTCTTCATTTATCATGACACACCAGAGTCTTCCATTTAAGGGAATTAACACCATTAAATGTAATTTGTGATTCCTCGGGGATGCACTAAGGTAATTACAACATGTTATTCACTTCAAGGAGCATGAGAATATGCATGAAATAAATTGAGGTGCAGAATGTAGTTCTTTTTTAAGGAGGTCATTATCAATAAACTTCGGGAATTTTTTTCCGCGTAAATTTGGTTTTCAAAATCCTTTCAGGCTCAAACTGCACTTCAAGTGTTCCAAATCAATATGCCTCCAAAAAAGAAATTGTTGTACCTTCCAATATTCAATTAGCCATTGTTATAAACAAAAGAAACTTCGAAAGCTTTTAAATAAGATTTTTGTGCATTGAGTGCTTTAGAATATTGCCTTTCGCGTGAAACGATGAATTAAATATTATTCCTTTAAAATAACGTGAAAAACTTAGGACATTTAAGGAAAAGATCGTGTATATATATATGCATACATACGTATATATATATATATATATATATATATATATATATATATATATATATATATATATATATATATATATATATATATATGTATGTGTGTGTGTGTGTGTGTGTAGGGGAAAGTTGTCAAATGCGTACCGGTCTCCTAAATCGTTCTACATCGAATTTTCTTTTAATATTTAACTGTCATGACATCTTATAATGTACACTCATGGACAAAAAAATTAGCGCACCAAGAAATAATTGAGGGATCGTAACGAAACTTGCAATGAAAGTACATCTCGGGGAGATATGTAAATGATTAGAAATGCAGCGTGATTGCGCATTACGTATAGCCGGTAGAGGGCGTTGAACATCGTACTCTGTGGAGTATAAAACAGGTAACCAAACCTTGTTTGAGTGTGCTGAATCATTTACAAAGGAAGAGCTGAGATAGACATGCCATTACGCTGTGTTCGAAGACAATATAAGCAGTTGTCGCAGTTTGAGAGGGGGAGAATCGTCGGGATGATGGAAGCTGGGTGGTCAGCTAGGCGAGTAGCTCGTCAATTAGGCCGCTCTGATTGTGTTGTGAGGAGGTGTTGGAACCAGTGGACCCGAGAGATGTCATGTACACGAAGACCAGGCTCAGGACGCCCTCTACAGACCAGTCGTCGAGAAGACCGCCACATCGTAAGAAATGCACGCGTACAGCCAACTTCTTCATCGGCCGCCATCCAGGCACAGGTAGCACCTTCAATAGGGGCCCTCTGTTTCTTCTCGAACAATACGAAGGTGCCTGGCTGAAGGACAGTTGGTATCGCGCCGCCCATTACGTGTTCTGCCCTTGACGCCCACCCATCGACGCCTCCGTTTGGAGCTTTGCCGCGCACGAGGAAACTGGACTGCAGCGGAATGGAACCAGGTCGTCTTTAGCGACGAATCCAGATTCAATCTCGGCAGTGATGACAATCGTGTTCGTGTGTGGAGAGCCCGTGGTGAACGCTTCAATCCTGCCTTTGCTGTACAGCGACACATCGCTCCCACAGCTGGTGTGATGGTATGGGGTGCCATTGCCTACAATACACGGTCACTCCTAGTATTGTTCCATGGCACCATGACAGCCCAGCGATATGTTCATGAAATCCTGCAACCACATGTGTTGCCACTCATGCAACGGCTCCCAGGAGCCATTTTTCAACAAGACAATGCTCGGCCTCATACGGCAAGGGTGTCACAAGACTGTCTCCGCACTGTTACTACCCTTCCTTGGCCTGCCCGATCCCCAGATTTGTCTCCAATCGAGCATATCTGGGATCATTTGGGACGACGAGTTGGGCATCCCACGAGTTTGAACGAACTAGAGGCAAGGTTACAGCAAATATGGAACGAAATGTCTCAAGATATCATACAGAACTTGTATGACTCAATGCCCGATCGTATCGCATCGTGCATTCGCGCTAGAGGGGGTCCAACGGAGTATTAACTCCTCCGTTCTTTTGCCTTTTTCTCTGAAATAAATTATCCTTTATCTTTGATTTTCTTATCATTTACTTATATCAAAGTTATAGTCATTACGTATGTAAAATTTCGTTGCATTTTGACGACTCCTTCTTGGTGCGCTAATTTTTTTGTCCATGAGTGTATCTTAAAACCTGAGGCATTTATATTACTACATAACCTATATGGTGTCAGAATACGTGTTTCTGTGCTGTTCCCGTTGTCTTATAAAAAACAGGTAAGACTGACGTAAAATTTTAATAATGTTAAATAAGAACTATCCATTCTAAAAATGGATTAATTATATTTATTTTTATACCAGTATAAGCTTAGATTACTTATATTACGAAAATTCTACAAAGTTTGTTAAAATATATTTTGAGGTTAAGTAAAACATTTTCTAAGCAGGTAGTAGTTTGCCTAAATCGTACTGCTGTGTATTTTCTCAAATCATACCCGTACAATTAAGCAATTGACTGATAATGAAAAATCAAAAAGTGTTTCCTGTTTAGATAGTTATGTCGAAAAGAACTTAAGGACAAGGGAATGAAGAAAATATGAAATGATCTATAGAGGCCTATAATAATAAAGAATATAGATTTAGATTAATAGTTGACTTGTTTGTCAATGCATTAAGCAATAAGTAAATATGATAATAATAAATATGATTTTGCTCCGATGATAACAATAGCTCATTATAAAGCTCCTATGGTTACTGATGCAGTCAGTTCCTTGAAGGTGAATGGTTGGCCATTCATTCATTTCGTTTTTAATGATGCAGATTTTGTGGCCAGTAATCATTTAAATAAACTGCAAGCTTCAGAAAAAGAAGACAATGAGAATGAATCTATACAACTTGGTACTAAATGTTGTCGACAATTCATATTCTCTTTTAAAAATGCATATTAAGGAAATTTCTACATTTCCCACAATACCTCATAAATTAAAAACTGATCAAAGAGCAACAGTGCTCACCAGTAGAGATTATCTGGATAAGTTGAAAGTTACGGAACCATTTTGTTAGATAAGAAAAAGCAATCTCAAGCATTAAAATTTAAACAAAGAAAAACTAACCCAAATAAAGATCGCAAAGGCGTATTACTAAATGAAAATTCAACCAGTGCATCTTCGAATGTTACTGTATTAACAAATGGAGAGGAATAGTTCTGCTTTTTATGTGAAGAAAACCGTCTCGAGGACTCAATTCAATGTTTGGGATGTAAAATTTGGATACGAGATAAAGAGGCTTACGAAGGAGTATCAAAAGACATCAAACTCTATTATTGTCCTAAATATACTTGATTTTTCATAAATATACAATTTCTTCAATAGTCAGGTATTATTACCTCCAAACCAAAAACAGGTACGATACTGAAAACAAACCAGTGCAATTTTGGATACAGGTTGCCAAAATCATACCTTTGGGTCGGTTTCAAACTGATCAGTGTATATAAATGTGAAATGTTCACAAATGCATTTACTGTTTCAAATTATTTAAATAAAAGTGCCATTCAATGATTTAGTAAAACTAGTTTTTAAATAGACATACCATTTCTACATACCATGCATAATTTCTTAGGTGGTACGACTTTCTTAGGTGGTACGGTGATTTCTTAGGTGGTGGTTTAGCAACTCTCGTATATATATATATATATATATATATATATATATATATATATATATATATATATATATATATATATATATATATATATATATATATATATGAAATAATATATATATATGTTTATGAAATAATAACATTCCACCTTTATTAATTAATGCAAATTCTAAATTTTCCAGTTAACGTTTAAATAAAGTATAGCCCCCTAATTATGACCTAAGGATTTCTAATTATGACCATAAGGATTTCTAATTATGAATTATTTCTAATTATGACCTAAGGATAAACAAATTGACCAGCTAAATTGCCCCTTAATGAACGTGCTAAAAAGTAAGTTGTTTTGAAAACATGATGATTCAATCGTTCTCGAAGCTTCCAGAAGATCATACGACTTCTGATGCACAAGGTCAGATGGTCACCGATAACCAAATTAGAAGTTTTTTGGCCCCCTGGTGTACGAGGTCCTGAACTCTTCGTAAAAGCGTGAGCAAGAGATTCTTCGCAGCTTTTTTCCCTGACTGTCGTCATATAATGATGTTGTCCTGTCCATGCTTTATGTCATGTCCGCATTCTCTTGTCTTGTGTGCTCTATCACCGTGCCGCGCCCTTTCTCTGACCATCAAGATGTAATGTAGCTAATTATTCCGGCTGGCCCGGAATTGTACTTTTATGTGCGGTGTACCCTACTTCAAAAGGTCATTGTGTGTCCAGAATGACGACAGTTCTAAAAATCTATGGAGAGTTCTTCGACACGACTATATGACGAATGCCTACAGCTGCTGGGCATTGCAAGTATATATATATATATATATAGAAAGAGAGAGAGATATTTATATAGAAGGTATCTTTGAAGATGTAAATAAAAGATAAATATTTCAATATCAAATATTTTTAACAAGTTTTATTTTTTACCAGATTCTCTTTTGATATCCGTTGTTACAAACTTACATCTAAAAAAATGAAAAAACAGATAGAAAATGTTTCTATATAATTCCGTTTATGATAAAAAGAATAATTGTATTTATACTTATGAAACAAACATTACGTTGAGTACAACATTTATGTTATCATTATTTTAAGTCACCAGATTTCGAAAACTGCGATACAGTTTAAGTAATATCATCTTGAAAAGAAATTTTAAGCTGATTTTATCGGAAGAATTTTTGTCACGTTTTAAGCTCATAAAACGTATTAAAAATTTTGAGGGAAATAAATCCTATGTGTGGTTAGTCGCTTTTCCGACATAGAAAAATGAACCTATGCAACTACGTTTTGAAAAAGAGAAACACTCTTGGGGAAATATCTATTAAATTTCCGATCCTATCCCTAGTAATTTTCTAAATTTAAAAGCAAGAAACTTTTCCAAGATGAAATTTTTTAATCCCAGGTTAGATACATTAGCGTTAGTTCTTAAAAGTGTAGATCCATCGCTTTTGAAGAATTTTTATAGAAATATAATTTTTCTTAAGAAACGTGACTGTAATTTTTAAAAATTCCTGTGGCACATGTTTTCCTCGATAAGTCTAAAGAGATTTAGAACGCTAAAAAGACTTTTTTAGTCGAATCGAAATGCCTGATACATATAAATTACACAATTTTAAAAACTATAAAAAAAATTAAAAATTTATTCATTTCAAATCAAAGCTTTTTCCTACCATACTATATATATATATATATATATATTGAATCTGGATCTGGGTCCAGATGCCATGGTTCATGCCAGTCTTTGAAAATAACTGTTGAAAGAAAGAAATGTTTCTGAAATGTGATTTTTTTTATTATAAGAGAAAAAGTATTTATTTTTAAGAGTAATAATGTACTCCCGAGAAATTATAAAAGTAAATGAAAATTAAATGATATAAACAATATGCCAAAAAATGATAAATATTTTTTTCCAAACTTTCCCAATGAATGCATTTTGCTAATCAATAGAATCAATCTGAATTTAAACAAGAACTTTAAAATTATATAATTTAAACTAGCAAGATATACAAATAAAAATATTGGCTTTCACATTACGTCAAGAACAAGTCAGGAAAAACTATATCTATCCAATATATTGATTCTGTCTATCAGCATACTGTAATAATGCAGACATGGTCACAAGAGTATTTAGTCATTGCTGAGAGCTTTATTATCCTGTTTGTTTATTTTCCACTCTCTCTGCCTTCAGTTAATCTTCGAAATAGGCAAAAAGGTGTCGAATACCAACAAAATTTACGGTACATTATGACTAAGTGATGAAAACGCAAATTTAACTTCAACTGAGTAGGTCTGCTTTCATTATGCATGGCTATGGGCCACAGACAAATTAGTAAAAAACCCTGAATTTCTGAGGTCGGAATATCCACCTTGGGGATTTTCAAAGCATGACAAAAGTTATGGTTTAGAAATAAATTCAAATTGTCCTAAAATGTATTGATAGGTGGCTCGTATACAAAGGTATATATCTTACTTTACTGAGGTTGCCGTTCACTAACCCTACAGGATTCGCTCACCTCAATGTTAGCCTATGGAGAAATGTGTCTAACCAGTTTTTTTCCTGAATAATTTAAATATTAAAATATTATTTGCAATATTTTTTTTTTAAACTAAAAATGCCCCAAGGTGTACAATTTCTTTCTCTATTAGAGTACATTTTTTTAAATCTTTAACCCAAATCACTTGGACAAATTTTCTCCATAGGTTAACATTGAGGTGAGCGAATCCAATAGCTTTAGTACACAGCCTAACAAAATTAAACAAAAAATTATCCAAGTTTTGTTATCACGTAGTTTCATTATACACTAATTTAATTTACACTATGCAGTTAATTTAAAACTTTTGAATGATTCATTTTTTAATCACACAGGTCGATTTTTGTATCAGCCATGTTTCTGCACGTTACAGTGCATTACTTAATCCAGTTTAATCGGTAGTTTTCTGTATACGAGCATGAAATTGTACAGAGATCAGTTTGCCAAGAAGTCGTAGAGTAGACCTGTGGCATAAAATTTCAAAAAAAAATTTAATTTAATTTCAAAAGATCAGCTGAACTGAACTTTTTACCATATTCGCTGTGAAAATTTAGACATCGATTTGGGGACCCAGCTCCATCAATATGCAGGTAAACAATATTAACCGATAAAAGGAAATATCGGCTAATCTGTCATTAAATACTCTTGTCACCTCAGTCACTTAATTTTGACTCAAGGACATATTTTCAGGAAAATTTATAATAGATTTGGTTTAATTATGTTTATCGTTGAATACGGTGACTGGAGCACTTGAGTGTTAATTGCTGCATAGTGATTGACGTAGAAACATGATTCATAGATTTATTTTCTGATCCAGACAAAATTAATCTTACAGAAATTTGGGGAAAGAAAAATTATATAATTATTTTGCTGGACGCAAAACAACGTGTATATATATACACTCTTAGACAAAAAGAAAAACGACGCACCAAGAAGGGGTAATCTAAATTGGACACAAATTGATATGCATACAGGTTTCGACGGGAACTACAAAATTTTAGAGTTTGGCGGCCAATGAATAAACATGTTACGCTGCAGCGCATCTTAACTGCGCAACTGGCAGGATATTAAAGAGGAGAAATTTCGATTCCAGGTCATAACTTCTTTGCGAATTTCATTCCGTGTACTCAGTAGACAGTAACTATGCCTCGCATACAGGTGCGCTAACACAAGTGTGTGTGTGTATTATTTGTACATTTATTCGCTTTTAGTAAAAAAAACTTGATAATGGGAGTTCTTACCGAGATACCTCTTAAACCAGGTCGAACAAGGTACTTCCTGGTTAGACGTTTATACAGTAAGGCACCATAAACACGGGGATCACTTTCAGCTGTAGCTGTTTCAAACTTCATGAACCCTGAGAACCATAAAGATTGAGTTGTTCCGAAGATACCATTCGACACGTGAGTAACAGATGTCCAGAATTAGTAGGTAAATAGATCTTTTTGATTTTCCCATGTCCCAAATTAAGAAAAGTTCTCTTTTGAAAGCATTCGCCGATGTTTCTTTTAAAAGAAGATTACGTTTAGTTCCATGGGTTGGTAGAAAAAACAAATGTAGGACGAAATAAACTCAACCATGACTGCCTACAGTTCGTGGAGCTCAACGGTCTTGAGAAATGTTTAGTCCCTCTTAAGAAATTTTTCAGTTTCTTTTCTGAAAAATATTGTAGCGCCTCTCTCAACCTTTAATGCGTAAAATGTGATACTTGTTGTCCACACTTTCTTGCTTGCATCGAAGAAAGAGTGGAATTATCGCATGCTCTTTGCTTTTATATTTAAAAATTTAAAGCGGTTGTTTTTATGAACAGGCCACATCTGCTTCCATCAAAACTGTTATACATTTGTTCCATTAATTAACTTTTATCCCGCCATTGCATATATTCCCTCTTAATATCAATGTTTTCTTTGAAAGCATTTTAACAAATAAATCACCCTCGACCGCTGTAAATATATCATTCAATATTCGAATTGGGGAGCTTCCATACTTATTTTACAGTAGAAGTAGTTATTTTACAGTATATTGCTCACACATAATATTTTCAAGGAAGTACAGATGCTGTGCAATTTGAATTTTTTTGGTAGTGTCCAATTCTTTTGAAATCTTTCAAATATAGTCTCCAAACATAAATGTGTGTTTAATTTTGAATAAGTTGTTGTCAGTGGGTATATTCTTGCTGAGATTTTTCCGAGCCGAGAACCCACTCGAAAGTTGATACCTCCTTTAGTGGATATACTTTAGGGAAGGTGTAACTCCATCGCCGCTTTCGTAAACAGTAGATGTTTTGTATGATCATAAATAGAGAGTTCTTTGGCAGTCCAAACTCTTTTCTCTAGTTCATGTCTTGTTAAGAGTATATGCTTTGAAATCCATCAAAGTTTATTTTCCCTTTTAGTCAATAAATGAACTAGCCTGTTCCTTTCATTGAAACATTATTAGAAAGACAAAGTGGCTGTGGTCTCGAATCGGAACCGTTTTGGCAAGATTTTGGCGAAATTTCGCTCACGACAGCCAAAATTGGCGTGGAAATCATTATCCCCTCAAAAGGGCATTCATCCGTGGATTTTTTTTTAATTTCCAGACGGGATTTTTTTTTCAGGTCTTTCCTTCTTCTTAATAAATAATTATATTCATCAATTATATTCATTCAATACACCCACTCGAAAGTCAAAAGGGCGACAATTATCAAAGAAGCCAATTTACAATATATTTGACAACTTCAGTCGCCTGTATCCAGGCAGTTATAGGAAAAAAGAGTAATTTAATTTAACGTCATGTGTGTAACTCTACAATTTTGTTCAGCCCTCATAAACACTAATTTTTACTTGCAGGAATTAACATATTAATTCATACTTCAACAACATGCTAAACTACAATAAATTTACTGTCAAAGAATAACTATATTCTTAGAATTAAATTAATCTTTTAATATAATTCATTTTTCCTGTTAACAATCTTCCGTTTCATATCGCTGAAAGGTATTTTGTTCTTTTGTAATTTCGGGGTATTCTTAATAATACATTACACAGAAATCCTATTCATCTTTCCATTAGCAATAACCCGAGTAGAGAGAAAAAAAGTCCATAAAAATTCGATTGTATTAGCTAAATTAAGCACAAACAATAAAAGAAAAGAAATAATGACGATGACTCATTCAAACAAAAAGAATCAGAATGAAATGAAATTAAGGCTAATTAATTACGTAAGTGAAGAACAGCATCCAAATCAGTAAATGCAAGAGAGTATTTTAAAAACAATGTTTAATATCCGCATCAAATTATGTCAAAAGAAGGAAACATTTTAATGCATATTCACATTATCATTTACCTTCCGATTTCTCTTTTGTACAAAACAGAAAAGCCGACAAAAATCGTTAAATCAAACTTAGGTTTAACACGTTTTTAATCCACACTTGCATTCACAAACAAAGAAAAGGTAGAATTTTCTTCTTAATTATATTTACTTATTTAGAGAAAAAATCTTTTGCAACCTCAAATGTCAGGAATGCTATTTAAGACTCACTAAAACTGCATCGAAGTCGTCAAGTTTGTGCCAACAAACAGATTTTAAAAAAAAACAGCATTGAAAGAAATTAAATATTAAAGATCCATTGCCTGTTCCATTACATCTTTTCGGGTTATTGATTATAAACATTAAATAATAGAAATAACACATAAAACATTCGATCTTTCCATCAATAGGAAATGTATTATCGATCACGCGCACTTTACGCTCCAAAGTAATGACAATAACAAGAATTTTTTTTTTAACTTAAGTACAAATTTATGTGAGCATAAAATAAGCACGTCAATTTAAAGAGACGTAATGAACTGTTATAAAGATAGTTTTACTCCTTTGTCACAAAAATCTAACAAAGAATGGGAAAGTTCGGCTATTCAAAGGAAAGGGATATCGAAAGGGACTAACTGTAATTTTTCGAGGAATCATTTGATGTAAACTTATTAAATATTCAAAAGTGCTCCGAATGTAAAGAAAATTGCAAAAGTATCATTCTACATCAGTTTGTCTCGAAAAGGGCGATATTGCCCCCGGGAGAATTTTAATAATTCAGGAGAGCTTTAGGCATGAAGGGAAGTTACCAGGAAAAGCGGAACGGTAAGGACTATAATAACTGAAAATTACGAATTGAATTTCCAGTAAATTTCTGTTGCAGATATAGAGTTTACACAGCGAACAGTACATAAGTTATTACCATTAAACAAGAATATTTTGAGTATAAAATCAGCTATATTAATAGAATCTCTGTAATAAAATGTAAATCAGCTACTGAATATTAACTGCTCTAGGGAAATCTATAGAATAAAAAGATACACAAAAAAATATTTATTCGAATTATCTGAATACAGTGGTACCTCGACTTACGAGTTTAATTCGTTCCATGACTTAGCTCGTAACTCGAAATACTCGTATCTCGAATCAATTTTTCCCATTGAAATGAATGGAAATGCCATTAATTCGTTCCGGGCTCACCCAAAACACCGAAATTCTTTTGTTACATGTTTTAAATAAGAAAAACGCGCTTATAAACGACGGACATTGTATAAAAAAGCAATACAATAGAATGTACCGCAATAAATTTGTTTTATTAAGTGTAATGTATAACATTTATCTTGGAGATCAGACTTGAAGATGCTGATGGAAGAGGAGGAGAATGGTTGAACTGAAAAAATTAATCATATTCGTTGATTTTTTATCTTTTCGCCCCGCTTTCCTCGCTTTCGCTTTTATTACCAGCTACTCTCTTAAAGTGAACGAGTGAGATACTGAAGCTGGGCGAATGTTGCATCGTTCACTGTGGCTGTAATGTCCAGATTCTTCTTTCTGAGAATCCGAAGAACGTTTTCTCAGAATCCAATCTCTCGGTTTAAGACTGGATAGTAGTCTCAGAATAATATTATAGAATTGTATAATAATTGTACATAAAGAATGTAAATATTATATGCTTCTTGTGTTCTCATTTGATGAGCTCGTAACATGGCATTCGCTGCACAAACTAGCAGTGGGATATCTGAAGCTTGCTCGTAACCCGAATTTTAGCTCGTAACTCGAAGCAAAAAATCTACCGAGAGAATGCTCGTATCTCGAAAAACTCGTAAGTCGAGACACTCGTAAGTCGAGGTACCACTGTATATTCAAAAGTGAGATGGTTTGTTCATATCAGTAAATTAATTAATATAAAAGTTTATATTAATTGTAATTAACGTCATTAGGATCTATAAATCGGCGTAAAGTATTGGGAAATAACATTATTCAATTTCAAAGAAAAAGGAAAATAATTTCAGGTAAACTCAATACAGTGGTACCTCGACTTACGAGTGTCTCGACTTATCCAGTCTTAAACCGAGAGATTGGATTCTGAGAAAACGTTCTTCGGATTCTCAGAAAGAGGAATCTGGACATTACAGCCACAGTGAACGATGCAACATTCGCCCAGCTTCAGTGTCTCAGTCGTTCACTTTAAGAGAGTAGCTGGTAATAAAAGTGAAAGTGAGGAAAGCGGGGCGAAAAGATCAAAAATCAACGAATAAGATTCAATTTTTCAGTTCAACCTTTCTCCTCCTCTTCCATCAGCATCTTCAAGTCTGATCTGCAAGATAAATGTTATACATTACACTTAATAAAACAAATTTATTGCAGTACATTCTATTGTATTGCTTCTTTATAGAATGTCCGTCGTTTATAAGCACGTTTTTCTTATTTAAAACATGTAACAAAAGAATTTCGGTGTATTGGGTGAGCCCGGAACGAATTAATGGCATTTCCATTCATTTCAATGGGAAAAATTGATTCGAGATACGAGTATTTCGAGTTACGAGCTAAGTCATGGAACGAATTAAACTCGTAAGTCGAGGTACCACTGTACTTGAAAAAAAAAGCTATGACCCTTCAGTAAAATTACGTTGAAATATGGTATTGTTTATAATTAGAATTTTACTTATGAATTTATGCAATTTTCATTCGGAATAATTAATAAATATGTATTTGTTCGTGCAGACGGAGAACCGAATATTCTAAATCACAAAAATTCAAATTTAATTCTCGCAATTTCTGTTGCTTTATTTTTTTCTACCATTCATTAACTACTAGTTGCAAAAAGTATCAAATTTTGTATATTTTGTAAATTAAATTAATTAATTCTCAATAACAAAAATTATTTAAAACTCAGATGTAAATCATATTTATACATTTCAATATTTTGGAGTCGTTTTAAAGACAAATACACCAATTCAGCTTAATTATACACTGAAGAGCCAGAAAAACTGCCTAATATCATGTAGGGCCCCCGCGAGCACGCAGAAGTGCTGGAACACGACGTGGCATGGACTCCATAAATGTCTGAAGGTATCCTGGAGGCAATTCACACCATGAATCCTGCAGGGCAGTCCACAAATCCATAGGAGTGTGAAGGGTGGAGATCTCTTCTGAACAGCACGTTGCAAAGCATCCCAGATATGCTCAATAATGTTAATGTCTGGGGATTTAGGTGGACAGTGGGGGTGTCTAACGTCAGAGGAGTGATTATGGAGCCATTCAGTGGCAACTCTCGACGTGGGGGGTGTCGCATTGTTCTGTTGGAATTGTCCAAGTCCGTCGGAATGCACTATGGACATGAATGGGTGTAGATGATAGGACAGGATGCTTATGTACCAGTCACCTGTCAGAGTCGTCTCTAGATGTATTAGGGGTCCCATATCACGCCAACTGCACACGCCCCATACCATCACAGAATCTCCA
Source organism: Dolomedes plantarius (assembly GCA_907164885.2). Taxonomy (NCBI): domain Eukaryota; kingdom Metazoa; phylum Arthropoda; class Arachnida; order Araneae; family Dolomedidae; genus Dolomedes; species Dolomedes plantarius. The sequence goes on along the minus strand of OU015491.1, from coordinate 117,892,481 downwards.
CCAGCTTGAACAGTCCCCGGTTGGCATGTACGGATTATGTATTCATGAGGTTGTCTCAATCCACCCGATACAATTGGAAACGAGACTCGCCAGACCAGGCAATGGGTTTCCAGTCATCAACAGTCCAATGGAGGTGTTGACGGGCCCTGGCAAGACGAAAAACTTTGTGCCATGCAGTCAACAATGGTACGCGAATGAACCTGAAGCTCCGAAATCTCATATCAATGATGGTCCGTTGAACAGTTCACACGCTGACACTTCTTGATGCCCCAGCATTAAAATCTGCAACAATTTGAGGAAGTGTTGTACGTCTATCTCGTTTAAGGATTTTCGTCAGTCGTCGACGGTCCAGTTCTTTTAAGGTCTTTAAGGTCTTTTTCCGGCAGACCCGCTGAAGTAGATTTGATGTTTCACCAGATACCTGATATTCACGGTATACTCGTGTAATGGTCGGGCGCAAAAATCCAAATTGCATCGCTACCTCAGAGATGTTATGTCCCATCTCTCGTGCACCGACTATAACACCACGTTCAAAGTCACATAAATCGTGATAACCTGCCATTGTAGCTGCAGGAATTGATCTAACAGCTCCGCCAGACACATGTTGTCTTATATAGGCACTGCCAAACGCATCGCGTTACGCTGGTTGGTTGCAGATCTCCATTATTAGCATACGCACGTCTGTACCAGTTTTTTGGCTCTTCAGGGTACTACAAGGAATACAAATTATTTGTAGGATGAGTATGGTTCATTTGCCTTTAGAATACATCTCTTAGATTTGGAAATGTAAGGAATGATACGTCCAACATTCGGAAACCGCTATCCTCAAATACATGCGTGAAATAGCGTTAACAACTTTCCGACAGCATATTGAGCCCAACGGTTAATTTTATTAATTTTTTTGGTTTTCTTCTCTGCTCAATTTATAGTCCATCATTCAGAAATTTTCGATCATTATGAAGTTTTACCTATTCAGAAATTTTGCAGATCAAGAGTTATAAGTAATTCCTTTAACAGACACACTATTGTCTCACTAGTTCTGACGATTATTCCTTACTGATGAAACAATAAGAAAATTCATATATGTACTATGCCGAGTGAATATTTAAGAGTTCTAGTAAAACTAATGGTAATAATTTTTTTAACTCTTGGGAAAAATAAATATTTGTTACTTAGAAATTTATTGCCTCAAAGGATCAAGTTTCGAAGCAGTGTTCTATTTGCTACTCGGCTTGTTTTACAATCATGTGAAGGCCTTATTTGAATAGTGATCCAACTCCATTTTTGTTCATTTTGAAATACAGAACCTTAAAGTCTAATGAGTGTTGAAAAATGACTGCTGAAGTCTGATTTGTAATGTCCTCTGATGGAAGCAGAAATAAGCTGGAGGTGTACCAGTTTAACCCTTCAGCGGGCGCGCCAATTTTTGGAACACCAGCAGACGCGCGTGGCACAAAGTGCAACGTCTCTTTCAACCTTGATTATTCCTTTTGTAATAAACTTTTTCCTTTGAAATTAAAAATAATGATTCTGAGTTTTATAACAAGGTATAAAATGTTGATAATATTGAGATATATTTATAATTAAAGGCCAAAGAATGCAGATACAATCACCTTATTTCAAAACTGTCCGGTTTGTTGTATCTAAGGACAACTTGCGAATTGATTCCTATTATGTGTGCTAAAACCTAAAAAACAATGAGACTGTCCATCTTCGTGATATGCGGGATACCGTGTAATAGCTGCACATTTGATCTACTGCATCAACTCCTGTTTTTGTTGAATTGTAATCCAGTATAATCGCTGGTTTACCATGGTTAAATCACGACTAACAATGAATGAAAAGGAATGCAAGGGTCAGAAAATCAGACCTGCATTAGAAAGGGTGTAGTTATAAATAGAATCTGCTTAGAACATTCAAACCTTACATATAAAAACAAAACATTCAAAATTACGAAAATGTTGCAGTCTGTACGCTGAAGGGTAAAAATAAGATGAAAATGACTTGTATGAACATGAAAGTGAGGCTAACTCTATTTATTTAAAAAGTGAAGTTGGCCCATTATTAAAATAGCGCCTTCATATAGTGGGGACGTTGGGGCCAAAAGTCGGTAGTATCTACTACTTGACACGGCTCCTAAGTCCTATATTATCAGAGAAAACAGGCGGACCCTCGGCTGCGTATTCAGGTTACTGCGTAGCCACTGGTCTTCAGGTTTGTTCCCGCTGCATGCCTAACGGTTTAGTCGGTTTTAAGATTAGTGATTACAATCATATAAAGACACTGTTCCCTAAAAATATTAATTTCACGTATATCACCTAAAACATGTTAATTAGTTTTACGTGTTTAATTTAATAATCAATTAAAAGATTAAAAACTTTTTCTATATGTTTTTTCAAATATTTTCGACAAATTGGGAGCAAAATGACGTAATTACCATAACCAATAGAAAATCTTGTAATTTTCACTGTTTGGTGATAATTTCTACAAAGAAAGCTATTCTGTATCTAATATTGATACCAGTGAAAAATTCTGTGTAAGTGTTCAGTGATAGGATATAGAAGCCATACGTGGTTTTCTCTAAACAGTATCAATTTAGGGTATAGGCTTTTTTTCTAGAAACGAAATTTTCTGATTATAAATTTCTAAAATTGTTTAGTGCTATAAAATCGCAAAATGCGAAGATTTTAACTTAACTTTTAAAGCTTATTCGACAATAATTTATTATATTTAAGAATATTTTATTTCCAACTGATTTGCAAGCACGTAGCATGTACTTATTTATATTATAAGCCAAAATTCTTGATATTTGATAAGTTTTAGCAAACGCTGAAAATAATTCCTTTCAACATAGCTTAGTAAATGATCATATTTCTCGAAAATATCACATGTTCTTCAGGAATCAAATTTCATGCTGTTCAATATTACTTATACTTCCTATCATTAATTTTGCTCCCAAAGAAAATAACAAAGGGATATTAGTGTAGAAACATTGGAACCTGCTGATAAATCGATGCGAATGCGAGATTTTAGAAAATAATCACGTATTTCCATCCATATGAAATGAGTTAGAGACACTCTCGCTCTATAATTTCGAGTCTGGTTGAGTTTATTTACACTTATATTGCATCAAGCACTTTCTCATCTATTCCGAACACCCGTTATCCATTCCATATTCTCACATTTCATTGAAAACTTTCGGGAAAAACTTTGTAAGGGATGCTATGTATATCAGATTTATCATTACTGAAGAATGATACCGGAATACTATACTTCTCATTTCCCATTATCTAAAAACATTCAGACATGACGAAAGTTAAAGTTATTCTGCAAATTTTCGTTACTCATTTTATGAAATGTAGAGTAAGAATTATTGTTTGGCAGATAAATTTCAAATAAATGAAGGACATTTTTCTAAGACATGAAAATAATTATAACATTATTATTATTATTATTATTATTATTATTAATATTATTATTATTATTATTACTATGCGCATAAGTTAAATAATCCTTAAATTCAGTAAAACCTCGTTTATCCGGCCCTCGTTGATCCGGATCTCCGGATAATACGGACCAGATTAGCAGATATTTTTATTTAATGTTCACATTAAATAATAATTTATAACTTTGATAGCAAGAATGTAACTACAAGTACGCTAAATATTCGTTTTTTAGTTTGATTCAATGTACAGTTCCTGCATAGATTATGCAATAAATTATGGTAATAAAATGCTTTCTGTTGAGTTTAAGAAATCTTTACTAGACTTAACATTTCTTTGTTAAAAAATGATGGGAAAAGTTAATTTTATGTTTTTTAATGTCTTGTAAACAATACTATGTAATTTTGTTACAAAACATAGTTTTTTTATCATAATAAACGGTATGTCTGCTTAGTTAAGGATTTTGTTTTGCTTATTACCTATATTACCCGGATTATCCAGACTTTCGATTATCCGGAGTGCCTATGGTCCTAGTTAGTCCAGATAAACGAGGTTTAACTGTACATACATAATGCTACTTAAGTAAACTTAACCCTTTTAAATTAACTATTAGATTTTATGCATACTGTTTTCTATTTCCCTCAAGAAAAGATATTTTAAAACCTGTAACAAATCACACTCTTTCTTTATGAGAAGGATTAAATAAGATTATATGAAGCAATGTCTCTTTATGTATATTATATGTATTATATGTTTATGTATATTATGTATACTATATATATATATATATATATATGCCGGACTCGTTCTTCTCGCCCATAATTTTAACCATGTAGTCCGAACTTCTCATAGATTTACAACTGCGGTCGGCTCCCGACATCTCCATCTTCTTCTATCAGCAGTCAGGGTGTTGACACGATTAGCCAGAAACCAGTCTAGTTGATTTTCCTAAATATCTTTATTAACTTATAAATAATTACTCAGCTCCATTAATAAAATTAATTTAGTCCCTTCCCTGTCCAAAACGCGTGTTCCCCAAGCGACACGTCTTTCCTAGTCGATCATCCCATTGTCTCTGAAGATTTCAACCCTTTGCGTCCAGCTTCCAGAAATACCGCGCGTGCCCACAAGAGCTCTGACGTTTGCACCGAAGATGAGGCATGGATGGCGCGAAGCTGTCAATCAAATCCAGCCCTATTATCTATTTTCTCCGCAATGCCTCCTCTCCGATACTTCGTAAAATAATAGTATTTAATTGATAATTCCTATTTTCTCTAGTAAAAACCCCTTTTAAAGATTCTTATGATTAGCCCCCCACCCCCATGATTATTCCTTACATACATATATATATATATATATATATATATATAAATATATATATATATATGTCTCTTGTTTTTATATATATATATATATATACCAGTATAGTCAATAAGTTCGGGGACTACCCTCCCCCGTCATGCCCGGTGTGCGGGGGAACCGAAATAACGATGTGGTTTGCAAGTCTGGTTATCTGCGTACGCGTGAGACATCACATGACGCTTTGCACAACTGCTATGGCGCGCAGCTCACCATTTGGCTGCAGACTGTCAGCCTATGATGTCGATGTAGCAAAATGTCCTTTTTGGAGCAACGTTCCAACATTAAATTCTGCTACAAATTAGAAAAAACCACTGCAGAAACGCTACGGTTACTGCAAAGAGCTTATCGAGACGAAGGTATCTGCAGATCGAAAGTTTTCAAATGGTACAGCTTGTTTAAAAATGGGAGAGACGCTATTGCAGATGATCCGTGAAGTGGGTGGCCAGTGACCCCACAAATGGAGGCGACCATCCAACGGGTAGGAGTAGTGGTTATTTGGTTGGTTGAAGTTTATTGGCGCAAGGTCTAGAAAGGACAAGCTGCGCGAAACACAATGTAACATCGTCAACAAATAGTATGTACAGGTTTTTCGTTGTCTCCGGGGGGCAATCCGTGGTAAAGGTCCACACGTTTGGAAATCCAACATGTGGATGTTGTTGCATGACAATGTTGCATGACTGCGCACCGATCCCTTATGGTGCAACAAGCCCTTGTAAAACACGGCGCCACAGTTCTGCCACAGCCCCCGTATTCCCCAGACCTCGCTCCTTGCGATTTCTACCTGTTCCCGAAACTGAAAGATCGCATCAAGGGCAAGCGGTTTGCAAATGCCGAAGAAGTGATGGCAACAGCGACAACCGCTTTACGACAGCTCTCACGCAACGGTTTCCAGGACTGTTTCCAGAAGCTGTATCAACGCTGGCAGAAGTGTATAGTTGCGGAAGGACATTATTTTGAAGGTGATTGTGTTCAGAATACCTTTGTAAGTGTATTCGTTGTTGTAGTAAATAAAGTCTCCGAATTTATTGACTGTACGAGTTATATATTTTAATACCTCAATGATATAATTAAATAAGAAGCATTTATCTCTTTCTTCAGGAAAACTGTTTTCAATTCACATTCAATTTACATTCAATGGCGTCAAAAAACAACCAACTATACTTGGTAAAGACCCAAGCATTTTACTGAACTGAACTAAAAAAACTAACATAACAAAAAACGGATATTAATACTGTTGCTGAAAATTATCTCAGATAAAAGCGAATTAATTTTTATATCGCATTATTACTTCCCACGTAGGGAAAAGTTTTTATTATCGTCTATGGCTTTGAGGTCTGAATTCATTATGTTTTATTATACAATCGGTCTATTGTGTTTAATTATCATGTGGGACATCATATATCTCATAGCAGTCCATGAAGATGTGACACCATTACTGCATTGTTCACCCCGCTTTAAGAAGAATCGTCTTGCTTTAAGACAAATCTTCTTGCTAACACAAGCTCATTCTTGTGTTAACATGCAGTTACAGCTCATATCACTACTGCAACTATAGAATTGTTTGAAATAACAATGTAAGTATCAGTAAATATTCCTTTTCATTAGAAGAAAGATACCCACCCCAAACCATTAAAAGCATCCCTACAAACCATTACGGCTGTTAACCATGGATTCAAAAGTTGCTGAGTTAAATCCCTCACCTGACATTCTCCATCTATATATTCATTCCAGTTCCTATCAGAGAGTAGAACGTCATTTATCACTGCATAAAACGCAACTTACTACTGACACTAATTTTTCACGAATCTAGCTGACATTTTACTTTATCGTGGTCGTATTCGGCCTATGTCTTGCCATGAAAAATTTTTCCCGAAGCTCTCGGATAGTAACTATAGTTTGAAGTTGTATTTGAGGGTATTAAATATGTCGGCTGCGAATATCTCATAACAGGTCACTTTTTGTACCAGACTCTTCAGTTTTATAACATTCAAGATATTTTGTAACCACTGTCATAATATCCGCGTTATTGCAGATACAACACATTTCCACTTCACAATAATTCTACTTAACAGAGATCTGACCCATTTGGACAAAATGTCACAAACAGGTATGTTGCAAAGGTAGAGCAGTTCATTAGTTGGGAACGATCACAAAGCTTTATCAGCTCTGTGATCGTTCCCAACTAATGTCGATTGAATGTCGAGTATAAGTTCCTTCAACTGATACTCGATTAGTATCAGTTGCGAAAGTCGTTAGATCGTTTGCGAAATAATCTCTACATACGAGCATTTATGATTGCCTGAGATAGTGTCTCGACATTTCTAAGCAAATCGATTTCTTTTCAAGTACACCAGAATACTTTTCTCATCATAGATTACGTTTATATGCTCTTGAACATATTATTACAAAGACGCTTCCATGCGAAACTTGCAAATGTAGAAAAAATGAACAAAAGAAATCTATAAGAATCAGTGTCAATCGTGTTCAATTTTTTTCTAATGCGGAGATACTTGACGTGGACATTCGGCATTTAGTTATTCACCGCAATATTTTGCTTGCTGCTTTATTATGGGAGCATCATTCAGGTGAGCCAGCATTGCTCCCTATGAGGGGACAACACGGTAACGATTATTATTCGGCCTTATTCGGGATTTGAATCGAAGCTCACGGCGCTAACATTGTACCATATGGTCGGCATATTCAAAAATACTTTCGTATAAATGCCTTGAGTAGGATTGCTTACTGTAGCATGAAATATGGGATCTATGGCCCATGCTACCATATTCAGGGCATGGCCATCGGTGGAATCGCTTCTTCAGTAAATGCACTTTCCCTAACAAACCATAATTTCTTAAAAGCAACTTACTTTGCATTACATAAAGACAAAATACCATATTCTTTTTCGAGTACATATTTTGGAAGCTCTCGTGTAGTATTCTTATCGTAAAAACTAGCTGTCATTACAACTGCTGCTTGATGTCAATTGATGCGCTACCGGGCGCGGCGACCCAGTTGGCAAACGCAGCGAGCCAGTGATCTAAACGTCACTGGTTCGATGCCCGTCGCTGACAAATCCACCGCCGTGTACACTAAGGGCGGCTGTCATATGAAAAATCTGTCGTGGCTGCAATGTCCTCCAAGTTCTCAAAATTTACCTCTGGAGGTGTGGGGTCAAGTGTACCGGTCTCGTCCTTTGACTCGGCTCTAAATTGCGGGACCGGCTTGTAGGGAGTAGTGCTGGCCACCTATACGGTTCCCCCTTAAATGAATGGCCAGCAGTCTCGCGGTGTACATACAGGTGAATGTCTAGAGACGAGTGCCTCTACGTTCGAGAAAAAAAAATAATGCTGCACTATCTCATAAGATGCTCACTACTATTTAGAGGAAATTATTTCATTGCAATATGATTATTTATTGTTGCGTTAGGAGAAATTTTACAATAAAACTATTTTAAACTATTGTAACTCCTCCTTTCCTTGAAAAATAGCGAAATGTTTCCACTGATCGCAGCAAGCATTATATGGGTGCGTGCGAAAGTTCTACCCGTTTTTGGAGATGCAAATTTGCAATGGAATTGACGTTACACGTGACATTGTAATGACACAAATCATCGGTCAATCAAAAGTGTGGATGCCTCACATATAAATGCATCGTGTCTCAGAAAGTTAATCATCTCAAAAAAAATCTCAGAGGGTGTAACATGGAAAGTGAGAAGGAGCATATAAGACATTGTTTGTTATACGAGTTCGATAAAAAGAGTACGGCAGCCTCAGCATGTCGCAATGTTTGTCAAGTTTATGAGGAGGATGCAATAGACGACAGCACATGTCGTCGATGGTTTCGTAAATTTAGGGAAGGAGACAGAAGCTACCAAGATCAGGCTAGGAGTGGACGGCCATCACACGTTGGAGAAGACGATATTGACCAAGCCATAAGGAACAACCCGAAACCAACCGTACAAGAATTACCAGAGACCTTCAGCGTACACCGGACAACGGTCGAGAGACGGCTGGTTAAGTTAGGTTTTACGAGAAAGTTGGATCGTTGAGTTCCACATAACCTGACAGCTAATCAACGGGATGACCAAATCGCCATCTGTGTTTCAGTTGCTTTCCCGGTACAAACACGACCTATTCTTGACATGAATTGTGACAGGAGATGAGAAGTGGGTTATGTACCGTAACGTAAAGCATCATAGGACTGTGTGTCGCTCTTCTGATCCACCTGCATCGACTTAGAAAGCTTAACTTCCTCCCAAGAAGGTTTATTGAGTGTGTGGTGGGATGTTCAGGGAATAATTCCCTGGGAGGTCCTGCCACTCAACCAAACCATCAATGCTGCCTTCTACTGTCTACCATTAGACAGGATTCATTCAAATTTGGTAGCAAATCGGCCAGGTCTCATCAATCTTCAAGGTGTTATCCTTCATCATGATAACTCCAGGCCACATGCTGCTGTCATCACTCGCCAAAAATTACTGAGCTTTGATTTGGAGGTTTTACCCCACCCTCCCTATTCTCCTGACTTGGTTCCAACTGACTATCACCTATTTCGTGCGTTGAACAATTCCTTCAGTCAAAAAATCTTTGATGATCTTGATGCTGTGAAAACTGCCATCGAAGATTTTTTTGACTCGAAACAGCCATAATTTTACCGCCATGGGATTCATCTCCTACCAGAAAGATGGCAAGAGGTCATAGATGGCAATGGCGATTATGCACAATAATAGGTACTGTTCATTTTGCGTTTGTTTGCTCTTCTTTATGGGTAATAAAAACGGGTAGAACTTTTGCACTCACCCAATATGTTTCAATATTCGATTTAGGCTCATTCGTAGTTCCTTCAACTGAAAAATGACTGGTGTATTTTTCAGTAGTATACAAATAACTGAAAAGAAACTAGTCAAATGTTTTAAAACAGTTTTTTAGAAAACATCTGTTATTCGGGGGGGGGGGGGACACGATAAGCACAGATTAACGAGAAAATGCAGAATTTCAATTATGATAGTATGAACTATTCCTAAGCAATAAAGTTAGTTTAGAATTGATAAAAAAAATTTTAGGTAGCCTCTTCTAACGAAAAAACCGAGGGTTATTAACGTAGGATTTACTTATCGTTGCTTACCTCTTTTCTATGTAAATATGTATGTGTGTTGTTGTTGTTGTTGCTTATGCCCCTTGACCGACAGTAGCATCAGATCAAGTCCCGAAGGCTATGGGCGATGAAGGTGCGGCTCCTGTTTTGAATTAGCACCAAAAGGGTTGGAGTCCGACTTGGCTAAATGACCGGTCTCGTAATTTTGAACCGAGTCAAGTGACGAGACCGGAACACTTGACCCCGCACCTCCAGAGGTAAATTTGAGAACTTGGAGACCATTATAGCCACGCCCTATTTTACGTGCCCCAGCCACCATTAGTGAACACGACGGTAGATTTGCAGCGATAAGCATCGAATCAGGGACGTTCAGATCACTGGCCCGCTGCTCTTGCCAACTGGGCTACCGCACCCTATATGTATGTATGTGTTATGTATATATGTATCTATATATATGTACGTATGTATATATATATACATATATGTATGTCAAAATTTTGACGCATTTGGTACTTTTCTGTTTAACTGTTTACTGCTTGTCCAAGCGATGCAGACTGGGTTTGGCGAGCTGCCAAAATTATAATTTGCGAGGTACGGATGGACGGTTTTAGTGTCTGAACTTTTCCTTTCCGGAGGACCGTTATGGAGGAACGTAATCCTGCGTTAAAAATATTTCCTGATAGATAAAAAAGAAGTTTTATTTTTACTTTTACAAAAATTTGATCGTCTTTTTGAAACCTTATGTGATATTCCTCATATTGGTGCTAAGTAGCAATGGTTTCAAAAGACTGAGCTTATAACAAAACCAACCAGTTTCCAGGATATTCAGAATACTGTCGTCACAAAGTTGTTAACTTTTTTTGGAACAAATCTTTTATTTGCTCTTTTATCTGCTACTTCTATCACTGATGACATTTAAGAGCTTGCACTTTCTTTTTTTTGCGTATTTAACTTTTTATTATTTCTCTCCTTCATGATTAATTAAAATCTCTTTTTTTGTACTTGTGAAGATTTGACTCTCATATCTTTAACAATGCTTAAATGCCTCATGTTCAATTTTTAAAAAATCGGTTTTTGTGAAACAAATCTTCTTGCAGAAGTAATTATTCAAGTTCCGCTTCCTTGGCTTCACAGAGTCTTCTGAACTGAAGATAACAAGTGAGCTTTTACATCTTCAAGGTCTTTCAGAAAAATTATAACTTTTTGCAGATAAGGTCTTTGGGGGAAAAGTTTAATTTTTTCACTAATTGTGCGTTCACGATGCTTTTAACTTTCATGTGGGGAGGGGAATTAGTTAAAACTTGAAAGATTTCTTTCAGTCGCAAATACGGATTAACATGGAATAAAGATTATTTTGTTTTCTTTGTTCATAACAAAATTGAAAGTTCCTTAAAAATACCTGCCATTTATATCATTATTATTTGATGGTGGTAAGATTTGGAGGAAACCTGCAAAATAGTTGTGGGCGATATTTAAGAAGGTTTATGAGATACATGTAGATATTCAATTGGTCGAATCATTACATTAGCATTATGCATCTTTTTACAGTAAAATTGAAATTTTCTCACTAGGCCCAGTTATATATACAGGGTGTCCAGGCTAAAGGTATCCAAAAGGCATGAATTATTTTTACGGAACTACCCAGTTATAGATTAGAATTTTTAAAAATGTATTTACAAAGAAAGAACATCTCACCAAGTTTTAATATCAATCATAGATTTCTATCATTTATATATATAAAACAGTTCGTAACTGACTGACTCACTGACTGACATACAACGCACAGACCAAACCGCTGGACCTAAAGGGCGGAAATTTTGCATGGCGATTCTTTTATAGTGTCGGGGTGCACTAAGAAAGATTTTTGAAAACTTCTTCGTAGATTTTTTTAAATTAAATTTTTAATCTGTTTTAGCAACTTTTTTTAAGTTTGCATTTAAAATAATAATTTGAGGGTTATAAAATTTATATCACAAGAAAGATCAGAACAATTCCTTTAAAATGAAATCTTTTTTGAATCTTTACCTCCATTTTCTGATTTTTGGTGAATTTTTAAAGATTAATTTTTAGAATTTAATTTTTAAATGCTGATCACTTGATTTCTTTTCTGGTACTTTAAATAAATTTACAGTCACGTGATAACAACGAAATAGACAAAAAAATATTTTTTTTTTTTGCTAATGAGACAGACGATTGGACATTATCCAAAAAAAAATATTACAATACAGTAAAAGATATGTTCCTCAAACTGTACTATATTCTTTAGTATGCCCTATTAGATTTAATTTGAATATTTTCTTCTAGATTATTTTGTCTTTAAAAATATCCCTTACGATTATAAAAATATGTGTATATATATATATATATATATATATATATAGTTACATCAATTGTATACATTGATCGTCGCATTTATTATAAATATATATATTTATTTATTTTTTTTGCATTAATTGCATACATTGACCATTGTATTAAATTTGAATGTACTCCGTAGCGAAGTGCGGGTTTTCAGCTAGTAGTATCATAAATTTCGATGTGTGCACCTTTTGTAGCACGACAAACGTCTAAATGGTAATCCAGTTCTCTCCAAGTGTTTCGTGGCAAATCAGGCGTTATTAAACCTTTTTGCTTGGGGATTCATTAAATCCGTTGTGTATAAACAAAAAATTTAAACTGTGGGTGAGTTGAAGAAGCGTATCATTCAAGCAATTCGTGTATTCTCATAAATTCTTTTGGTGAACGAAATTCCTAAAAGAAATCCTGTTTCAAGGTGCAGAAAAGTTCAGGCTATCTGAAAATGTCATTTTCATTGGATTATCAGCATTTATGCATATGTAAATAGAAGACAAATTTTCTCCGTGGGTAAACATTGAGGTGATTGAATCCAATAGGGTTAGTACACAGCAGACTTAATATCGACAATCAACACACTAAAAATATCTAAAACATGTTATTGACATTCTACTCTTCACCACTGATATCTTACATCCAATGGTAAAATTTTGAATTCTTTTTCGCAACGGATGTACTTTCTTCTTTTCCACGACTGATGAATCAAAACTGTTGAGCATCGTTAACGTAACTCAATTAATGTTTTCTAATGTATATATTTGAATTCATAATGTAACAAAGTGATATCAAAATATACAACTAAATTGTATTCTTGTTGTCTGGAAGAATGAATTTTAAATAACATGATTTTTTAGTGTTACTCATTATTTCATACTCTTTCTCCAGGTGACTTGACAATATATTTGTGGATGACGAAACGCGCAATGAAACATCTCTTCAATTCCACAATAAATTTTAAAAAAAGGTTAGGATACATGTGTTCTGACACATCTAACTCTTAGAATTTGTAGTCAGCTTCTTCCTAAATAGCCTTGAAAGGCATACATTTTATGTTATTTCTACATTATAAAGCTAATTATCCGATCTTTTTCATTTTTAAATACACTTATAATATACAAAGGCATCAAATAAATTGCCCGAACCTTCCATTTAAATATTTTAACCAAGAAATGTAGTTCTCGAATATAGAAAAAAATTCGTATAGATTCTCTAAACCTCTTACATTGACCTCATACATTAGAAAGATAAGTATAATAAATGATCCCTCAATGAATTGAATGGAGTTTCCCTTTTATCCTACAAGGCATAGAGTTTCGGGGACGCTGTATATTTATTTGGAGATTTCCCATGGCCCCGACTAGTGGAATGAAGATAAGTCTAGGAGGTAAGTTCCTTACTAGGTGATTAAAATCGGATTTGCCCTAGCAACATGATAGAGATAAATTTAATTCCAAAAATAGATAGCAGAGAACTTAAAGGACAATAATACTCTTATATTCTTCATAAGCCGAAATTTCAAGTAACTCAACAGTTCCATTTAAATAAGCACTGATGATTTTTTTTGGTTTAAATGTGTTTTTAAAAAATTATGTAATATCACATGTAAGTAATGATGATAGCTGTGATGTACATCACAGCTATCATGCAATACAATCCCCATTTCCAACCCGATAGCTAAAATGACCAAGACCAACAATTTGCAGCCTGTTCTTTAATGGATAAAGCGTCTATATCAACTGCTGGAATCAAACCGACGGATACTTGTTGTAATATCAACATCCTAGCAGGCCTTTATTTTCCATTAGGCCTGGGCTTAAAGGCCTCCCAAAATTTTTATTTTAAAAGAAAAAAAGAATTCCCAATTCTTTTTTTTAAATTTTGCCTTTTTTAATAGCAATTTTTTTATATATCCTTTCAAATTTGATTGAATGGTTCATCATATACATAGTTATATGTATAGTTCACCATATGTATGTTATAGTGTATATAAGGGATTAATAAGTTTTTTTCTGGTTGCATTGCATTGTATTGGTGTTTTAATGATGAAGTTAATATTCTGTATTGCTTTTTGTTATTTGATAATGTTCTAGGCTTCTACTCTTCAAATAGCAAATTCTTGGTAAAATGGTACTTTCATGATGATTCATGATTATTTTTTTTGTGCGTCAATTTTGGAAATTTTACTCCCCCATCAGTGTTAGAGGGCCCTCATCCCGAGTTGTGCCTATGGTCAAGAATTTTCTAAATCGGGCCCTGCATCCTAGGCATCTGACCATCATCTAACTGTTACACATGTTAACTTCTTTTACCTTAATGAAACTATTTCATTGGATATTTATTTGTACAATAGAGTTATTTAAAAAATATAGATAAATAGAGTTTTCGAGAACTCGAAGATTTTGTTTTTCTCAGCTTATTTTTTTTCTCGTTTACGTAATAAATGTTTCATAAGTGTATGAATCCTAAGTATGTAGTTACTGTTGTAATTTATTTGGAAGCAACAGAACCAGATCTAAGTTGCCAGTGTGAAATACTCACACTACACTCGGATGAAAAAAAATTAAATGTATAAAAATATTAACTCAAAACAAATAATAACAATAAGAGTTGTCGAACTCATAACTTCACTTAAAATTGTGAAACATCGCCCTAACTTGTATTCACAAGTATTTGCGTGTTGTTTGCGTGAGATAATTAACGAGGGATGTCAAGGTACCTTTTGATAACAACTGAAATGCAATTATTTACGTTTCCAGCACAATCAAAGGCACTCTTGGTTTTAAATTAGTTAATGGGCTTTCAGCATGATTAAACAATTTAAACCCATTTATTTTTCAGGAATTACTTTGATTTACTTATTTTTACTAGATTCACATTGATTGCCACGAAAGCTACATTACGCTAAGTGGTTCCTTTTGTTCAGGCTTAGATTTTTCCACCCCTCTTATCAGCTATTAAATTCTTTGTCGTACTGTGTAGGAGACTTATTCTTTCAACTGAAAGTGGAAATTGCATCGCCATTTAGAGTATTGAGTGATTCTGAAAATTGCAGTTGTGTTCTCTTCAGTATAAAGAATACAATTCCATTCTTCTCCTGACATGTCGGGTTAGAGTCTCAAAGCGGAAAAATCCTATATGCCCAACAACAGTTGACAAATAGGTTGGATACGCGACTTAAACTGTATTAAGTAACTTCTACTAAAGATCGTCACAGACTTTTTCATAGTTACTGGGGAATTCAGAGGGGAGTGATATAAACGTTATATATAATTCTTTCACGATCGATCGAAAATTTAATAATCAATATCTAGTATTTTAAACACATTTTCCTGAAATTTAAACACCCCTAGACAGTTCATGGTAGTTCAATGCACAATGTTATTGCGTGGCTATATATTGGTCTTGAAAAACGAAGATTAATCACTGAGATACGAAAAATACCGAAAAAGTAATGGTTCAGAGAAATTAACTGTTCAGTGATAAAAGACAATAAACTGTCAATCTAAGCCGAGCAAATACTGCGTTCTACATTTCAGTCTAGCAAAGTTTTAATTTTTGCCTTTTAAATTTCTTTCGTAATTCGTACAGAAAGAGATCTTAATTGCCATTCACATTTTTTTAAATATAAATAACCATTTTTACCTGATTTGTGGGATCTTTTAGGTCCTTTCTTTTTCTATATCTAACAATTTTTAAAATTAAAGAATAAAAAAAAGTATTCACTATCTTTCATTTAATCGTATTCAAATACAAAAACTGGCAGATATCTGAGATTAAGATTCCTTTAGAACAGAAAATGCTTTACTAGATGTCTAGTCACACTTTAATTGCAATTTTTGAATAATAATAGGATTTTGAATATTTTTTTAGTAATCAGTTAATAAGCAAATTTTGAAAATACTAGTCGAATAAGGATGATCGATTTCAGAAAAAAGTCTGCTTTGAAAATTCTAAGTTATCATCATAATTTTATTAATATCACATATGACAATCTTTTTAATAATATACGAAATTTTGGCTATTTGTTTAGACGTCTGGAAAATAATTATGAATTCTCCGTGCATAAAAATGCTTTGCTTAAAAATTATAACGAATAAAATTAAAATTACGGGTAGCCTATACTGATAGATTTAAGTTTGTGGGATTACGGCGCTACGGACAACTTTTGTTACTCAAGGATAAATTAGACCGCGACCTACAATTCAAAGTCAGTTCTGAATAATTACCAACATCCATGCCAACAGTTGGGATAAGTTTTGAATTCATAACACTACGCAAATCTAAAGGATCGTATATTTAACCATTTGGCTTGAATAGGCTTCAGATAATCAATTCTTCTCATGTTTTACAAGTTCGCAGCAGTTAAAGCTAAAAACACAAAAGGAATCAATCTATAGAAGAAACAAATTTCAGCTAGTCTCTTCTAACGAAACTACCGCGGATTATTAACGTAGGATTACTTATCGTTGCTTACCTCTTTTGTATGTATATATGTATGCATGTGTTATGTATATATGTATCTATACATATATATATATATATATATATATATATATATATATATATATATATGACAAATTTTTGATGCATTTTGGTACTTTTCTGTTTAAGTGATTACTTCTTGCCCAAACGATACAGACTGGGTTTGGCGCGCTGCCAAATTTATAACTCGTGACGCAGGACATCTAATTTTTTTTCTTTCCGGAGGACCGTTATGGGGGAACGCAATCCTACATTAAAATCATATCAAAAATGCATTCCAATACATATTTCTCTTCCTTTGACGCTAGTAACAGCGGCTCTAGTAGAGTACCTGAAGATGTCAAAATGCATGGAATACGCTCTAATGGGTGGAGGCAATAGCAAATATATCTTTTGTTAAAAAAATACATAGGCATGCTTTATTGTTTTTTGGGATGTTCGCATAATCTCTAATTTTTTTGAAAAGACGTCATCACTATCCACATTTCTGTTATAGCTTCTAAAATCTAAAGCAAAATCTTTTAAAATCCATTATATACGAGGGTCGTTTGATAAGATTGGAAAAATTACGAAATAGACCAATTTTTTTAAGAAGAAAAAATTTTGCATTTTTATTTTTCCTATATTTTTCCATACAATTCTCTTAAAGTCTATACATTCTGTCTGACGAGTTCAAGAATTTTTATTCCCTCCTTAAAGTAACTTCTCCAAATCTGCTAAATAAGAGTTTCTTTCCCCAATCCCTTCAGAATATGATGAAAATTTCTGTCCTGAAAGTTTTTCCCATATTTTGGATCAAGTAGTAGTCCTAGGGGACCAAATCTAGAGAATATGGAGGGAGGGGGGACAAATTCGTGACGTAATTCTAAGAGTTTTGCCGCCTCAATTGCAGATGAATGAACCGGACCATTTTCATAATGGCAAAGAACCTTTCTTTCTCTATATGGAGCCTTTTAATCTTAACTTATCTACTTAAACGATCCAGTAAAGATACATAGTACTTTCTGGTAACTTTTCTGCCCTTTCCGATGTAGTCAAAGATTATACTATGGGCGACCCAAAAATCTGTAGTCATGTCCTTTCCGGCCGATGGAACCGCTATTACTTTCTGTGGTGTAGATTCACCTGCTTCAACTCACTGTTTTTATGTATATATGTATGTATGTGTTATGTATATATGTATCTACTATATATGTACGTATATATATAACTCACTGTTTTGACTATTCTTTTGTTTCTGGCCGGTAGTGATTCAACCCTTTTAACGTAGGATTACGTTCCTCCATAACGGTCCTCCGGAAAGCAAAATTTCAGATGTCCTGAGTCGAGAATTATAATTTTGGCAGTGCGCCAAACCCAGTGACTGTATTGCTTGGGTAAGCATTAAACAGTTAAACAGAAAAGTACCAAAATATGTCAAAATTTTGACACACACACACACATATATATATATATATATACAAAAGAGATAAGCAACTATGTAATCCTACTTTAATAACCCGTGGTAGTTTCGTTAGAAGAGACTACCTGGAATATATTTTTTAGATCAATGAATTTAGAGAAGAAGCAGGTGAAATAAGACCATCTGTAGAAATGCAGCTATCGAAAAGGAGTGAATTGAAAAGAAAATAAGTCAGTTTAAGTTCAACTTAACATAAGTAATGATATTTGGTACAAAAACTGTGAAAGTTTCATCATTAGTTCTTTATAATGTTTTGTGAATCTCCTTTTTGACATTTAAGTAATAGTGCAATATCTTCGCACAGAACCCTTTGAAGACGTCAGGCAACTTAGTAAAAAAATTTAGATTTCTTTACAAAACTGCTAAGAATACGATATCCTGTTTTCATACTTCTTACGTAAATTCCATCGTTTTATACTATTCTTTCCACCAATTAAATTTAATTTCGAAACAGGCCTATACATAAAACATTGAAAACGAATTTAAAACATGTTAAATAGAACAAAAACTGTTTATTTGTTTATTTCAAAGATTCTATTTTTTTTGGCCGATCAAGCGCGTATTTATCTTGCAAAAAAATATCAAAGGAAACCGGAATCGGAAACCAATATGTACCTTCAAAGTATTTTTATTTAAGAGGACATGGTTGTCACTAAGAGGTGTTTTCCTGGGGCAAATCTAAAAGAATATTAGCAAAAGAAAACGAATTGAAATAAGAATTTCGTAAACTGAGACGTAATCCTGAAATGAGAAAATTCACTGATAAAGATTAGTTCCAGGAAAAGGAAACGGAAGATGGAAACCATTTATAAAGGTAATTACTTTGAGCAGAAAAAAAAAACTGCCAATATTTTGATAAACGTAAAAAAAAAAATTCGAACTATAAAAAGGGTAATATACTCGCTTCAGGGAAGCATCTAACAATAATAACGATAGTTTCAGGAATTTTCTTTTTTAAGATAGGAAGATACGGCATATTATGTCTCCCTATGGTTTTGTAAAATTTTATTTGTTGATTTGCAGGAGGGAGAAAGAATAATTATGGAAAGAGTAACATTGAAAAGATCGACCGTAAAATGTCCTGTATCTCTCAAAAACTAAATACGTTTTTTTTTTGCTTCAAAAAAAGTCATTAAAAATCATTTGTGTTTTCAATGTCCCATTTATATCCAAAAACATGTAAGTTAAATCTACAATAAAAATTTAATGGGCGTTCAGCAAATAAGATTGATTTTTACTTACACAGAGCAGAGACAGATAGAGAAAAGGAGGTACCTTAAATCGTAAACTATCTAGATTTCAATATCACTTTAGCATCATATTATTCTTATATAATAATCCTTTTTTTTCACTAAAGAGTGTTAGTGTCGTTTCATTCGTTTTTATACTTTTGAAATATATACTTCATAGTCAATCATGACTTTGTCAAACATTTTACGAGTCCTCCAAACACTGTTTATAAGAGCCATGAGGATTTGTTTTAACAATATTAATGATGTCACTGTTTTATAAATGTAATATTAGGAGGGATGGAATTCTCAGTGTACTATTTTATTCATCGGCACGTTATCTAGGAATTCCAGTACAGGTCTCGGAACTCCACGAGTACGAGTCTTAAATCACTCTCCTGGCAGAAGGTCGTAATAAATTGTTCTTGGATATAAACAGTATGAAATGACATAAACATCTCATCACTTTTCAGAAGACTGAGTATTTCTGTGCCCAACTTGAAAAGCTAACGAATTTCTCAAAATTCCACCGGAAAATCAAAAAATGAACCAGGCTATTTTAGAGCTAAAAAGGTTTTTAATAAAAATTTACTTTCAGAAAACGTAATACAACCATCGATAAAAATTGGTCGGCCTGCCGATGTCATTGTAGTTGCAATATATCCGTATCATATATATATATATATGTGTGTGTGTGTGTGTGTGTGTGTATATATATATATATATATATATATATATATGTATGTATATATATATATATGTATACATATATATATATATATATATATATATATATATATATAAATATATATATATATATATATGTATATATATATGTATATATATGTATATATATGTATATATATATATATATATATATATATATATATATATATATATATATATATATATTGATACTTTCCAGAAATATCTCGTATATATTATGTAAAATGGTTTAAGTAGAGTGAAGTATGTAGATAATGACGTGACAACTGCATAGGCAAAAATGCATCTACTTCTCGTATAATTACACAGTTTTTGCGTACATATTTAGTTCATTTCCATAAGCTTTCCATCATGCCATGCGATACGAAAAATGAATGCTAACATGTCTGAAGATGAGGGAAAACTAGTCTTTGAAATCTGCAAACATTTTTTTTTTTCTCCTGGGAAAGTTTCTAACCCAAATAACAGTTTAGTGCAAAGAAATTAAAAGCTCGTCATATATGCAGTGTTCGTGAGAGGGAAATTGTCTATTATTTATAAAGTAAAATTTTTAAAAGTAGCAGCTGTTCGTCTATTGAGACCAAGTATGTACATCATCTGAAACTGTGTGTAACATATTGTTTTAAAAAGGGGAGATACATTGTAAGTGTTTGAAAGGGGTTATTCTCCTAAATAGGAAGAAATAGATGCAGCTAAAATATTTTAAGTGAGATATGCATTATGATATAGTTGGAATGTTTTAGATTCTTACTCTTTCCAGGGTAAATGAAATTAATAAGTAAATTATCTCCTTCTCTCTCTCTCTCGCTCTCTCTCTCTATATATATATATATCTCTCTCTCTCTCTCTCTCTCTCTCTATATATATATATATATATATATATATATATATATATATATATATATATATATATATATATATATATATATATGTATGTATGTATGTATGTATGTATCTGTATGATTTACTTATTAATTTCACTTGTATACATATAGAGAGACAGAGAGAGGGGGGATGAAAAAACACACAACTCTCTCTTAGACAACATATGAACACATTGTAAAATTCTGGAGGAGAAAAGGTAGAAATAAATAAAATATTTTTGCTTTTCGTTCTCTAAAATTATTCGATTGTTCTTTACTACTTTGTAAGAATACGTCTTGTTCATTTATATGCATTTCAAATATGAAGAGTTAGCTCGCATATCTCTAAAACAGAAGATACATACACATTCCTGACTTAAGAAAATATTCCAGCTACCGAGAATTTTGATTACTTTTGGCATTCAGAGTGACATATATGCATTACGAAGTTTTCTATGAAATATGCATTATGAAATTTTCAGAAACCTTTAAGGAGTACGAGAGATACAAAATCTCTGTCTGTCAAACTTTTACCTCGTTAATACATAATTTCAATTAACAGGACTTTTGCAGTGGGTATAGTTAAAAAGATTGTCAAACTTCTATTCCTGAGGCTGATTACCCAAAGAAACCGTAAGTGCACTCATAAAAACTATTCTTTTTAATAGGCCTTTCTACTCCCATAGATCGCTCTGAAATATCCCTACCGAATTCTCAAAATAAAAATTAAGTGATTTAAACTGAGGGTTAAGTTCCACGGTTAGGCATGGAAAAATTTGAAGAGATTCTATGCGATAAAGACATGGTTTATTGGTCACGAATCGGAAGTTTATCGGAAGTTCGCGGATGTAAATTCTGAGCCATGTAGGTGTATTGTATGAGACATAAAAGGTAAAAAATACTAAAGGGTCCTATTAAACGATTCTTTGTTTTACCGTGTATTGTCTGTGTAATTGTTGAGAACTTTACCATGTTTTTGGTAAAGTAATTGATTCTAACGGGCTTCATAAATCCTTCATTTGTTCATTTTAACATTTTAAATCTCAAAAGCTACTGTGAAATACATGTTATTAGCATTTAAATAATTTCAGATAAACAAGGACCTAATACTCCTCCAAAGAGAATTCTTAATGAGCACAAAAAGAGTAATAAAACTACCAAAAGATGTCAAAAATGTTTACTAAAAAATCTAAATGAAAAGAAATCGATGATAAGAATTTCTGCTTGAATAAAGATAAGCAATTTATACCACTAAATTTTTTTAATATTTAAACTCAAAATTTAGGAAATAATGCCCAGAAAGATATTACTCTATACCCAAATATACCAACCAACAGGGGGAAAATATCGAGCAGTTCAAAAGAAAATTCAAGCAGAAAAAAAGTGGATTAAAATATCATTTAAAATAGATTTCTAAACCCTCTACAACATTCATTGACAGGCAGAAAAACAATAAACAT
The DNA here is from genome assembly GCA_907164885.2 of Dolomedes plantarius. Lineage (NCBI taxonomy): Eukaryota > Metazoa > Arthropoda > Arachnida > Araneae > Dolomedidae > Dolomedes > Dolomedes plantarius. Next base: position 117,870,005 of record OU015491.1, on the reverse strand, counting down.
GTTCCTAATACATAGTTTGGGCCTCATCACTAAAAGCACCCACATAGTCACAGGGAAATTTCCGAAAAGCCTTATGTACCAGAAACAAAAGGAGACCAACTATTGCGTCAGAAATGTATCACTGTTGTGTTATTTTAAAGGAAAATTATGGAAACGTTTATGAAAAATACGATGCAATTGTTCAAAAGACATATATTCCATATACCATATATTCCTTATTTTTTTGTCAACCATATATCTTTATTTCTTTATATGTATCCCGTCTTAGAGATTTAGACAGTGAGAACTAAATAAAGAAAGGGAAGTTAAAGCATAAACTGTAGTACAAGTGTATTTGTAGGTATTTGTGTCTAGTTCTGCTCAATCAGAATGCAATTACTCGCTTTCGAAAAATGAGTAAATTTTGAGTCGAAAGAAGCTAAAATTAAATATTTACATCTTCAAAAGAAATCGGAAACACACTTAATGATAATGAACCTGACTATGATATGAATCTTAGTTGTAACACATTTTTCATTAATCACTTATGCGACAGCATTTGATTTTTCGAAAATAAATGTGATTTTTAAACAAGCATATCGAAATGTTAATATATACCTACAAATTACTTTATTCATAGAGTTTCTTATTAGGAATGGGAAGGCTAAGTTTGAAGAGGTTCTAGGGTTTTGGCAGGAATAAATGACTTGAATGAAGATTGCTCCGATGTTAATTTAGATGAAGATGAACTCTTAAACCCGGAAAGTCGGCCTGCGATAATGGAAATGAGCTCATGGATAGCGAATATGAAAATGAAGAATTTTAGACATCTAAAACAATGCATTCAGTCATTTATTATAAGGTTATAAAAGAGAAAGTCTTGGAAAAGTTTACCTAGATTAGTTAATGTTAATCATTATCTAAAATATTAACAAATGATTATGCACGACTGAGGTTTCGTTAACTTTTTTTCGCAGACTTTAAAAATATTTTAGCTTCAATTTTTCCTCCTATAAAGTGTGTTAGAGGGATATAATTGCTTATGGTACATATTTTTGCTATTGCTTCAATTAGCCCTGCAGGCTGAAATAACTAATGCAAATATCTAACAGATGCGACAGCTTTTATTTCCGTCTACTTAAAAAGAAGATAATAAAATCGTTACAATCATAAAAGATTCCACCGTATTAAATTATCCAGACTAGGTGAGAATCAATATTATCCTCAAAAAGGGGAACATAATATGCTTCAAGTAATTTATACTACAGAAATTATGGCGTAGAACTTTTAATATATGTGGACATATTTGCATATGAAATACATTCAGAAGATTTCATGCAGGAAATGCATTCTTTATGCTAGAAAAAATAAAAATTGAGACATTCAGAAAGTATGAACAAATGTGTCTGAGAGTTTTTTTCGTCCTATTTGCGAGCATGTTAAAACAAAATGTTTTTAAAAACTTAGAAATATGTCTTAAGTCTGAATCATGAAGCAAGAAATCAAGAAAAATGCACAGAGAATGTTCGTTGATTTTTTCTATGACATAAGATTCTAGACAGTTTTTACTGCAAGTTGGATTTGAATTATTTTAATATATTATATGCCCCGTAATGGGTGTTGTTATTGTTTTTTTCTTTGAAATATAAATATTCAATAAGAAAAATGGAATAAAAAATTTTGAGGAAATATTTCATTACGTCACGCTCTGATTATTTTTGAAGTTGCTTACCAGAATTTCAAAATCTTGCAAAACATGCCCTATAAAAAATGTTTGTAGGAAAACTGCTAAAAAATATTTGATGTTTAATATTCAGGAGCGCTTTAGTAAGCTTACAAAATGTTTTTGTTGTAAATTTTAACGCAAAAATTTCTGAAGGTTCGTATGGAAGTTTATGTTTACTTTGATGTGTTTTCTTTTAATGTTCTGCTTTGGCATTTTTTCGAAGACAAAATATTAATTTGTCATTTTTTAAAATAAATTAATTACATGTAGGTTTATTGCCTATTTCTCTTCAAAAGTTAATATTCCTGCTTAAGCTTCAAAAATTAATCTTGCATATTTAGTTTACTTTTTCTAGACACATATGCTCGGATTTTTATATTAGTAGTATCAAGGAGTATTACAAGCTATTTCTTGTGCTGGACTGTTTTTAGCTGTTTTTACAGATTTTAATATTCCTATACAATTTTCTCAATTTTTTTAAACCTCTTTCTTAAACTGTTTTCTTCTCTCTATTTTGACATCACCTCTTTTTCATCTTCAATCTTTTTCTTAAATTTCTTCAAACCTTTTTACATCTATTAAATTTTCTTTTGATTGTTTCTGATTACTTTTTTCTATCTTTCTACTTCGTTATATTTTTGTTCTATTTTTATTTTTTGCATTATAAATGTTTCCAGCAAACCGTTTCATATTCTTATGAAACGGTTCATAAGAACATGAAAACTGTTTATTCAACCTATCTTCCTGAAATTTTCACATAGATCTCTAAACCCCTCCGAGAGGAGCGATAAATAACTTTTTTCGAGTTTATAAATTTCATAATTCTCTGTGATATTCTATGAGCAACAATGTAACCCTAACACGCAATATTGCTGGTGTGTATATACAAAAGGCGTGCAATAAAAGCAAATATTTTTTTCTCGAGTTGGCAACATTGCGAAGGCGAAAAATGAAACTTCAGCTTACTTTCGGAATTAAAGAAGAATGTATGGCATTTTTTTAAAATATGTTAGAAGATTCTGTTTTCGTCGTTGAGTAGTTGTTCAAAGAACGTTTGCGTTTTGCATGCAACAATGGAGGTGAGTGATTCGGAGCAAAGAAACGAATTGCGTTATTCTCCCGCTGCTTGTGTTCAACAGTTTCTCACAAAATACAATTTTAAATTCCTGCCACAACCTCCTTACAGTCCTGATCTCACTCCATGCGATGTCTGGTTATTTCCGACAGATGCTGACGTTATTCCAGCTGCACAGTGTTCACTGAATCAGCTTCCATAAAACGCCTTCGCCATTTGGTTTGAAAAATGAACCGAACAATAGGACTGTTGCATATCATTTGAGTGAAAATACACTCATGGACAAAAAAATTAGCGCACCAAGAAGGAGTCGTCAAAATGAAACGAAATTTTACATACGTAATGACTACTTTAATATAAGTAAATAATAAGAAAATCAAAGAAAAAGGATAATTTATTTCAGAGAAAAAGGCAAAAGAACGGAGGAGTTAATACTCCGTTGGACCCCCTCTAGCGCGAATGCACGATGCAATACGATCGGGCATTGAGTCATACAAGTTCTGTATGATGTCTTGAGACATTTCGTTCCATATTTGCTGTAACCTTGCCTCTAGTTCGTACAAACTCGTGGGATGCCCAACTCGTCGTCCCAAATGATCCCAGATATGCTCGATTGGAGACAAATCTGGGGATCGGGCAGGCCAAGGAAGGGTAGTAACAGTGCGGAGACAGTCTTGTGACACCCTTGCCGTACGAGGCCGAGCATTGTCCTGTTGAAAAATGGCTCCTGGGAGCCGTTGCATGAGTGGCAACACATGTGGTTGCAGGATTTCATGAACATACCGCTGGGCTGTCATGGTGCCACGGAACAATACTAGGGGTGACCGTGTATTGTAGGCAATGGCACCCCATACCATCACACCAGCTGTGGGAGCGATGTGTCGCTGTACAGCAAAGGCAGGATTGAAGCGTTCACCACGGGCTCTCCACACACGAACACTATTGTCATCACTGCCGAGATTGAATCTGGATTCGTCGCTAAAGACGACCTGGTTCCATTCCGCTGCAATCCAGTTTCCTCGTGCGTGGCAAAACTCCAAACGGAGGCGTCGATGGGTGGGCGTCAAGGGCAGCACACGTAATGGGCGCCGCGATACCAACTGTCCTTCAGCCAGGCGCCTTCGTATGGTTCGAGAAGACACAGAGGCCCCTAGTGAAGGTACTACCTGTGCCTGGATGGCGGCTGATGAAGCAGTTGGCTGTACGTGTGCATTTTTTACGATGTGGCGGTCTTCTCGACGACTGGTCTGTTGAGGGCGTCCTGAGCCTGGTCTTCGTGTACATGACATCTCTCGGGTCCACTGGTCCCAACACCTCCTCACAACACAATCAGAGCGGCCTAATTGACGAGCTACTCCCCTAGCTGACCACCCAGCTTCCATCATCCCGACGATTCTCCCCCTCTCAAACTGCGACAACTGCTTATATTGTCTTCGAACACGGCGTAATGGCATGTCTATCTCAGCTCTTCCTTTGTAAATGATTCAGCACACTCAAACAAGCTTTGGTTACCTGTTTTATACTCCACAGAGTACGATGTTCAACGCCCTCTACCGGCTATACGTAATGCGCAATCACGCTGCATTTCTAATCATTTGCATATCTCCCCGACATGTACCTTCATTGCAAGTGTCGTTACGATCCCGCAATTATTTCTTGGTGCGCTAATTTTTTTGTCCATGAGTGTATTTTGAAAACCAATAACTTTATTTTTGAGCATGTATTTCTTTATTTTTTTTTACACTCAGCTTATATGTCAGCTTAAATATCCCTTTGTAGTTCATAGAGTTTTTACGAAATACAGGGTTAGAACAAACAAATTACCGTATTTTAAAAATTTATATTTTCGAAACTATTACACATGTTACAATAAGTGATACACGAAATTAAAGTAAAATATACCAAGTTGTTTTTCCGCCGTCTATCAATAGATGGCAGCACATCCATAGAATGCTGTGATTGAAATACAAAAATGCCGACAATGACAGAGAAATTTTTTTCGTATTAGAATATGCAAGGGTCCCATTGATCTTTGCATGTGCGTGCTTAGTTAAACGAGACGCTTCCATGCCGATGGTTGGGACGTGCGGGTGACAGTGATTTACCCTTAATCACATGGCCACCAAGATCCCTGGACCTTACGCCAAGTGATTTCTTTTTATGGTTTACGTCAAAGACACTGTTTGTGCACCACCAATTCCAAAAACACCGCAAGAACTTAAAGAACGCATTTGGGCAGCCGGCAGCGTTAGGAACCATTGACAGTGTGATATTATAAAATGTGTGGAACGAACTAGATTGCAGATTAAATGTTTGTTGAGTAACAAAAGGGTCACACATCGAACATTTGTAACTGAAAATAAAACTTGGTATATTTTTCTTTAATTTCGTCTTTCACTTTTTGTAACGTGTGTAATAGTTTCGAAAATATAAATATTTAAAATCTGGTCATTCATTTGAGCTAACCTTGTATTGTAGGTACATTTACCGAGTTTTCAGTATCCAAATAAATCTATTTACCAGATATTTAACTCACAAACACAGACATAACCCACAATACGTATGCACTATAATTTGAAAATCTTTGGTTGTTTTCTACTGTCTTTTCAGATGTTGAAAGTTTTTAATGATAATTAATATGATTCATTAATTTTCTGAAACGAATGAGGAAATCCCGCTAGAGTTCTTCTAATATCGACGTAAGTACTTGAAAATTGTAAAAACGTTTTCGGTAGTCGCCCACTAATTCTTGGAAAATTCTTGAGAGGCTTAGAAAAGTACTTTTAAAATACTTAAAATAGTTTTCAAAGCTTTTATAAATATTCGTAAATTTCTTAAAATCATTTTGAAAATCTTTTTGAATTATTTTCGAAAGCTCTTACTGAATACAAGTAATAATACAACAGTTACAAGTATTCGAAACATAAACAAGTATTCGAAAAACATTTTTCCTTTAATGTCCGTCGCAGTAATTTTATCTGAAATAAAACGTGATGAATTCGAGATTATTTTAAGGCATTGTTTCATAGCTTAAGCTAAAATCATTAATTGTCTGACTTATGGGGAAGGTCAATTTAGGTAAAATATAAATATATTAACCTACCGTAGAGCTAGAAAAATTGTAAAATTTTCCTATAATGTATATCAGAAAAATTCCTAATATCAGGTTAAGACAAAAAAAATTTAATCATTAGTTACGATACATAAGATGGACAAGATTTGGAAGATGAACATGAGTACAGAGGCGGTTCACACATTTTTTAGACGATGTATATTGTATTCACAAAACTAAATTACATAAAATTCTTGTGTTTTAAATGTTCTATTTGACATCCCTTATTCTGAACTATCTTTCGACACCGCAATTTCCAGGATAATAATGCCTTTTGAAGTGTCAGAAGAGGTATTCTATCCCATTCCTACTGAACAGCTTTCCAGAGTCCTGTAAGGGTTTTGGGACGACGTTTGGATAATGCAGATTTTAAAAGTCCGAAAGCAAAAAAATCCATAGGTGATACATCGGGAGATTTAGTATGGATATCAGTGAAGGGTATGGCCTTGATACCAGTTATTTGTTCCATTTCTTTTAGGAAATTTACAGTGGATTTTGATGTGTGACTGCTAGCTTTGTCCTGATGGAGTCTCACAGATTGATGGCACTGTGGGTAAAGCGATGGTATTTCATTCAGAAAAATTGGCGATAAAATATGTTCCTGATAGTATTTGGAGTTAATCTTGACATTTTTTTCCACTCTCTTTATTTTTAACTTGCCATTATAAGAAAAACCAGCAACAATCATGAATCCCTTAGAAAAACTTTCTTTCGATTCTTTGAACCATGTACTTAAATTTTTTTCTCCCCTTTTATTATCATAAAAGGGGAGAAACATGGGTCTTTTTTTGTTGCAATCATTTAAATACACCCATGATTCATCTATTGTGACAGTTGTTTTCCATTTTTCTTTGGATAAGTGTTTCTCATATAGAATTCTGTTTTTGAATTTTGATATAGAATTTTGTTTACAGTGGACACCGAGCATTTTAATGATTTTGCAACTGTCCTTTGACTAGGGGAATTTTCTTTTAACATTAAACAACGTACCTTTGCAATAGTCGAAGATGTCCGTTTTTTCCTTGGATACTTGTTTGGAATTTTTGTCCCACTTGAGGCTCCAATTTGACGTTTTTTTCCTTTCATGTTGACGATATTACCTATCGACGCTTTAGATATCACAAATCCATGACTCTCACATCGTTTTTGGATAACGGAGTATGCATATTTCTCTTCGGAAAGAGCATAAATGTAGCCTTCGAACCACTGCTTTGTTAAAAACGCCATTTTGAATAAAAACAAAACTTTCAAGCCGCAGACGATAATTTTGACTTTTAAAAACATAGTACAATTGCAATTATTTCTTTTGCAGCAAACGATTTTTTATTACCGCTTACCAAAATCGTCTAAAAAATGTGCGAACAGCCTCTGTATATGCATTTCTTTGCGTGTATCAAAATTAAGAATCTTAAAATGCGCTAGTTTCAGGGATACAAGATTTGTATATGCGTAATCTCGTGTATACATATTATCAAATTCGTATAGGATAATTGATTTTCGTCATCGATCCCCTCACATTTTTCTCTATAATACGCAGCATACACCATAACTATAATACTAATAATTGCACATAAAACACAATAATATTTTAAAGGTAACAATTTGACTAAGAATATGAACAAAAAATTAGAGAAAGTAGTTCATTAGGATTATGTTTTATTATTTTTGTACAATTTTAATTTTTAATTTCACAAATATAAACAATATTTCAGAAACATAGATTGTAATTGCGCAAAAGTTCGATTTCAATTAATGTGGTGGTTGGGTTTGATGCTTTGATACAATTTTTTTAATGTTTGGCCTGAAATTGCTTATCATCGTATAGTCACAATCACTAACATAACGAATATAAACATATATTTTACTACAAAATTTTACTGATTTATATGTAATTATAATATAATTTCCTTCTACACATATACAAAAGCGTCATGACATTCGACTTTAGATGGGTGGATCACTCCCCCTATACAAATCTGTATTTATACATATTAAAACGGATATTACTATCTAATAATTACATTCCAAAAAATTAAATTAAATTTTAAAGTAGAAAAATTTATCATCGACCCCCAATAGACCCCTTGAATACTATAGACCCTTTTTAAACTTCCATCGGACCCCCCAAGGGGTCCACCTGTACCCCGTTGAGAATCCCTGTTGTAGACACTTAAATTTATTTCAATTGTGTCTTGGGCTTTATGAAGCGTTTAATACTGCAGCGAACGCCTGGACAAGAGCTAAAATTTAATCTTATTACTTATAAAAATCTACATTTCAGCTTTATTACAGTTAAGTCTTTTTCACAGTTTTGCCAGAGAAATACTACCTGAGCGTTTTGCTGTAATCTCTCTGACGGTATAAACGAGGGAAGCTATTTTTCCCAAATCCTGGTCGCATAACATGATCCAATTACAACACCAAATTTTCTGACTGAAAACAAATTAGTTTGTCTGCTTTTACGTAATGTCGAATAGTAATACAAGAATCAGTCTACAGCTTTTGTAATTATAAAACACATCCTTATCAACATTTTAATTAAAATAATTCACATGCAACTCTTGGCAGCAGTTTTCAAATTTGCAATATTCCTAATGCTAGGAATATTCTACTGCTTTGGGGAAGAAAAGATTAATATCACCAGTTCGTTAACAATAACTAGTTTATTTTCGTTAAAGGGAATTGAATTTTCAGCAAGAAAAGTTCTCCACTGAAAGCACGTAATACTTAATTAACAGAGACTTTAGACCAGTATTTCATGCTTAGACTGCAGGTAACTAACGCAAACAAATTCTGATCTGCTATCCTTTATAACTTGGCCCCTTTTCTTCTAAATATCTAATCAGAAATTCCGATATACGTTGCACACTACCTCCTGGTGGGATTTCATTCTGGTTAACTTCGAGGTTGCGAAACTCATTAGCTGATATCGTGCGAGAACGCTCTTTACTGCAGCGCCTTTTCTTTATACTTCAGTAATTTAGAATATCAACACTTTGATTACGATTAATCCTCACTTCCACCTCTTAGAGATTTCATAAACTGAGTTTGATAGAATATAGATAGAGAGATAAAGGGGGTTATCTAATCTTTATACGTTACCAACATATCTACATTTATAATTTTTAAATGTTGGTAGACATGTTAATCCAAAATAAAACACGAGTGTTATTTCAGATCTGGTTCTTTATATTAAAAACGGAAAAGAAACATGATATAATCACCGGCCATTTAGACAAGATTCCGAAGTAAAGCGCCCTCGGATCATCAAAACTGGAAATTCCGATTGTTTAGTTTTCGTTTCTAACTGTTGCAGTTTTAACACCATGCTTCAGTCACGATTATGTTGGTTTTTTGTTGCATAATATATTATTTCGGCAGACTTTAACGCTTAATAAATCTTCTCTGGAAGACAAACATCTTCATGAAAAAATCGTCATGCCTATGTTACGAAGCTGTTTTTGTAAGCTGACGAACCTACTAATTTAAACGTAAAAAGAATTTGCCTTGTATCAATATTAGTGTAAGATCATTACATTAATTTCTAAATGCAAAATGTTTAAATTTTGCAAATAAAATTAGTCCCGTTTAGACACAATTAAACAATTTTAGATAACAGGATTTTGCAGTATTTGACTAGTTGGGACAAAAAGGATGACCACACAGACTCCAAACAAACACAGCCAACACAGATCCTGGTTAATATTTATTCATTATCTTATCGTCCATTAAACGGACTCTATGCTCGGTGGTTCGAAACAAAGAGATTACTGAACACTGATAAAATTTACAAGACAAAGCAATGTTGAAAATACATCAAAATATGGACGACTAACGCCCTCTACACATAAAAACCACAACTAATTTCTGACACACTAGTTTAACTGTAGTATAGGGAAAAAAATATTATATATTAATTTAAATTAAAAATCATTTAAAATGATGCAGATGTAATTTTATCCGGTTCAAGAAATTAACTTTAAAGCTAGCATTTTGGACATCGGAAATTACACTCTTACAAATTACACAGGAAATTAAAATAGACTGTATTATAATGACTTTGATCTCAATAAATTTTTTTAATATTTTAATTAAAACAAATTTTCTATGCTGTCACTATTCAGCAATTTTTTTTGCTAATAATGTTTTTCAGCAGTTTCGCTGCTTTACTAAAAAACCTCGGAATGTAATTTTCGATCTTTCGTGTTCTAGTCATGAAGATTAGTCTAAAAAAGTGTTTCTGTGAAACAGCTACCAACATCTTTTCCCTGTCTACATGCCTAACTTTCATTTTCCTATTCCCATTTTATATTCCCCTGAAAGATGTTTTGCCTATATGTAGAATTCATTCCTTTCCCTGTCTAATAAAAAAATTGGGATAAATAAATAGCCGGGCAATGCTGGGTAAACAGCTAGTATTAAATAATTCCCACTGCATGTATTGTGAGTTTTTAATTTAATCATTTATAAATACACAATATGTATTATTAGTATTCATAACGAATAAAAGTTATTTCTAGTAAAATTAAGGGGGTCCAAGACACTAAATTCTTCAAATTTTCGAAAAACCTTTTATTGCATTAAAAAATTTTGTGTTCTTTTCCGATTAAAATGACTTTTAAATCATTTTTCTATCTTAATTAGAACAGGAGATATTATTATTTTTTATTTTTATGTTTTTGGTAACATTCTAATAGTAGCCAATCTGTGTTTAAACCTTTAAATGCGTTTTTCTTCATGATTGGGTTTTTTTACCATTTCTCCTCTTTAAATTGTTATAAGTCAAGAACCGTGAAAGACAAAATGGTTCGAACTTGGAACATGCCTTTTTCAATTATTTTACTTTTGATTCAGCCAACTTTTGATTCAGCAAATTTGAAAAAAATATTTACTTTTGAAAACATGATTTTTTTAAAATAAGTGACATCATTTTTTTGAAATTTTTACTCTAAATATTTTTAATTTTTTAAAATAAATATTTAAAAAAAACGCTGAATTAATATTAAAATTTATATATATCTGTTTAATTAAATGAAAAAAATTTGAAATTCGACTTATAATATTTGGAGTTATAAAGATTTTAAATTACCCCCTTTTTAAAAATTTTAAATTTTAAATTTTTAAAAACTTAATGAGAAGTTTTATGATTTGATTTTGTTTACAAATTAAATGGTTAACCATCACAAAAAATTCAAAATTTTAACTCAATAAATAATATATATATATATAAAATGTGCCCCGGACCCTCCCTTAAACCACATTTTACATTAAATGGTAAGATTGTCATAATGCATTTATTTTTAAATTCCTTCATGACGTAATGTAGCGAAAGGGATCATTTACATAACACTGATATTCTGGCAAATATAAAAATTCGATATGAAATCGTAGGATTTTAAATAAACTAGTTTAAAACATAAAAATATGGTATGAAATCGGAGAATTTAAAATAAATTAGTTTAAGCATTCTTAACTAGGAATTATACTCTTCAGAAGGACAGAAAATGCAAAAAATTAGATTTAAAACCACATTAAAGTATAGTATTAGCAATAACTGCATACATGCATCGGGAGAATTATTGGTTAGAAAATAAATAATTAGAGGATTAAATGTTAAATAGAAAATGACACAAATTTGTAGAATATTTTGTTCTTGATGATGATGGGAACTTTTGGAATCGTTGATTACGTCTAGCATATTTCATGTTTTGATATTTCAAGGGACATATTATTTCTTTTTTATCTTGCAGTTTAATGATAAGAGGGGATTAAATCCCTGAAACTTTCAGTCTAGTGGACAGAGGTGATAGATATAGCTAAAATTGGCAAATTAAGAGCGAAACACCGTAAAATGTATAATAAGAAAAAATTATGCATTTAAAAAAATAATTGGTCTGAAGATCTTAAGTAATTTAAAAGGGGTATTATGATGGTTATCTACAACAGCGTTATATTTTCTAGAATAGTAAGTCTTTACTTTTTTACTTTACTTACAAACTCATGTGTTTCAGCAAGTGGATTGACCAAAAAAATCGAGAGTTAAATTTTAGAGGCTATATAAAGTACCTATAACAAACACGTCCTTGAAAACAGAAATAGAATGGGAAAAAAGTTAACATGTCTTTGTTCTATCACGTACATCAATTCATAAGTATGTTGCTGAGATGTTTACATAATATCTGGGCTTAATGGCGTCCTCTTGAATGGCAACAGGAAAAAGCTCTAAAAAGCATGAACCAAAATTTTGCTGTGGTACATAAATATGGCTCTAAAAGTACTTTAGGAATATAAGACCATCGTTTTAATTTTCTAAAGAAAGCAAAGTCCTAGTCAGCCTTTGAAGTATCGCGCAGTAAGTATATGAAAGTCATCAAATTTATAGACTTTAATAATCGAATCTTGACCTCTAGCACAGCCTTTGAAGTACCACGCAGTAATTATATGAAAATCATCAAATTTATAGACTTTGATAATCGAATCTTGATTTTTGGCACAGCCTTTGAAGTACCGCGCAGTAAATATATGACAGTCAACATATTTATAGACTTTAATAATCGAATCTTGACCTCTGGCACAGCCTTTGAAGTTCCACGCAGTAAGTATATGAAATTCATCAAATTTATAGACTTGATAATCGAATCTTGACCTATGGAAAAGTGTAATCTATTGACACAAATCTTCAAACAAAATGAAAGGGGAAAAGTAAATGAGCATCTTAAAATATTTTTGCATTAGTATTATACAAATATTGTGATAAGAAAATTAATTGAAATGTAGTATTTTTTGTCCTTGGTCTCTACATGCAACAACCTAATAACATATATACCTTATGAGTCTTTCCATCAACAAAAGTAATAGAAAAAAATGAACTAAAAAGTTATTTAAAGGTAGACTACATTTAATGTCTACACTGTATATTTATCTCATACATTGTAGCACTCTTTTCTATTCTCCATGCAATTCGCTCAGTGAGCGGAAGACTCTTTTCGCAGACAAAAAAGGAAAAAAAGATAAATGTAAAGAAACATACCAAAAACTAAGGCAAAAAGTAATGCCTCCCACGTTTGCTTGATTTTTACACCCAAAAAACTCGATACAATGTTTTTTGGTGTATATTTGAATTTTCTTTAGATAGCTAAAAATATGCATTGTTTTTCCTGCTGTATTCAATAGGAAATTTACATCAACAAAAACAAACATACATTTCTTCTTATAATCAGTTGAATAAACCCGGTGGCTGTATTACAAAATTAAATACACCATTCCTATCTACGTCTTTTCACATGATATACTTTCTATGCAACATTTACTTACATTCTAATAATTCGAAATTTTGAGTAATAAATTCAACAAAACTTGCAAAGCTTAAATTAATTTATTGAACAAAAATATTTATTGAAAATAGAAAATGGGATTAAAAGTGATACAAGTTAAGATGTCCAAAGTCAAGAATACGATTTTCATAGCAATGAAAATAAATTGGAGCTTCCATATATTTTTATCCCTTTATATATTTCTATATTTTTTTGATATCATATGTATTTTTTATTGGTCAAAAATGCTTTTTCTTAAATTATTTACATAAACCATTACGATTATAAAATTAGAAATCAATCAATTTCTCCAACGGAGAAATTGTAATAAAAATTTGTAAATTCTTACAATATGGATTTTTAGGTTAGCAAATTTATGCGAAGTATATTGATAGAAGTAGTAATATATAATTTTGTACAAAAAAAAATTAATTACCAGAATCTTCTGCTACGCACCAGAAATTTTTAATTTTTCTCCTTGTGAATTCCTTTTTTCAATCATTTTAATTATTATTTAAGCAAAAATTGTCTTCTAATTTCTTTGATGAACAATTTTCAAGTATTCCACTGCTCAAATAGATCTTACGTATAAAAACATCCTGTTAATTTATTACCTAAAAAAATTCCAATATTTTTCATAAAATTCACAATTAAAAAGATGAATAAGGACAAAAAATTTTCATTTTGAGAAAAATTAATAAATGTCACATTGATTAAGATTTTTTTTTCTTATTTTGGTCATTGCTGTTTTTTTTATGATTTACTCAAAAAACATATAAAACAATTCTATATCAGAAATAATTTAGTTAAATTCACCGCTGACATCTAAAATACATTTTTGAAAAGATTGAGAGGAATGTTTTATGCAAATTATTTCTTTTTACGTTGCAATGGTGGCGTTTTTCGAATGTCTGCATTTTTTAAAAAGGAAAAAAAAGGCAAATATGTTTAACACTTTTTAATATTTTATCAACACTATCAGTTTAGCACTAGAAAGACGGCTGCCGTCATTTTGACGGTTTCGGACATACTATTGAGTGCTATGTCTGTATTTATGACCTCAGGCTTCTGAAATTTTACGACTTTTTCTAATATTACGCGAAATATGCACACACATTTACAAAGTTATATTCGATAGTAAAGAGGGGGAGAAAATGCGTTGTATACTTACTGAGACTGAAAGCCGTCAATTTGACGTCAATATAGAAGAACAGGCAGCAATCTTTAAAATAATGCCGGAAAATGTTAGTTACTTTTCGTCTCTCCTCCATTTTCAAATAACAGAAATATTGGTTCTTCTTAAATATTGGTGTTGAAAAATAAGGACTGCACAAACCATACATATATTTTTACGGAGAAAAACTACCAGGTTGTCAGCTTGGCGTACCTGTATAATAATATATTTAAATATACACTAATTTATTATATATTAGTATGAAATAGTTCAAAATTTAAAGTATTTAACCATTTAAAAAACATTAAATATTTTAAATTCTTTATTTTATTTTTAACCGTCAAAATGAAGTAGTTTTCTTGTAGAATTGAAAAACAACATCTACGTACAATTTCACCTCAAGATTGCCTTTTTCAGTTGTTTGGCACAACCGTCTTATATTAAAACTAAACTGTAGACGTCCCGTAGTAAAATGATAAATCGTAATATTTTCTAACTAATAGTATATCCCAAAGAAGAAGTGTATGAAATAATCAATTCAACAAGAGACTTAATTCCTCATAAACAGCTTACTTATTTACAATACTAATAACTGTAAATTTTTTGACGGTATACTCATGTATTTTTGTCTCTTCTTTAGAACCATCTTCCCTGTATTGTATGTGAATCATAATATCTCGTGACCTAATAAAGAGTGTTTGAGTAGCCAAACACTCCCGGGGATGTGCTCATTAATTTAAATTTTCTAAAGCGAAAATTGCTTCCTAAAAATCATTCACCTACACAACTGAACTAGATTTTAAGCAAAACTTTACCATCTATATTGATTCCTCTGTTTTAATCACTGATATGTTCACATTATCTTTATATGCTGCCTAAAATAAATAGCACGCGTAAATGCGTCTAATTATTTTTCAGTCTCCTCTGCTTTTTATTCAATTTTATAATTCCACCTACTCCGTCATACTATTTGCCCTCCTTTCTCGCAAACCCTGCTTTCTTCGCTTGCTTCATTAACCGGTGTGTCCCTTGCTTGAATTGCTGGTCATAAAATCCCCCCCCCCTTTTTTTTCTTCTTTCAAACGTTTCCAGTTTCATCGGTCCACTTTGCCTTTGCTTCCTATAACGTTCTTCTGGATTTTTCTGTTATTTCCCGTATTTATATCAAAGAGTTTGAGGATACCAGTATTTTATCATTGTTCACAGAGACAATCCCACCTAAAACTCCTTGGCCTCATGAAGAATAATTATTTGGATCGAAACTATTTGTCTTCCTTTTATTTTTAATTGGGGATGTTAACAGGTTGTGTTCTCCTGATATGCGTTTTCTACAAGTTTCATGTAAGTCGTAAATAATAAGCTTTTATAAAATACTGCTTGAGTTTAGCACTTTTTTTTACGTAGCAAAAGATGCAAAGTTGTGCTGTTATCAACTTTTGAAAGCATATCACTACCTAAAGATACAGAAAAAGTGCTACGCTAGCAAGAAAATGTAATTATGTATGTTGGAAAATCAGGTGGTGCTCATCACAGAATATCATGCTTCATCATATAAGATAGTTATAGAGAATAGCTACTTCTACCCAGACTTGAGTGTATATAATTTGAAGTGGCACTCTAAATGAATTTGATACAAACACAGTTTATACATGAAACAATGTTTATTGAATTCGTTGCACATATAGAATTTGCTTTTCCAGCAATAAGAATACGTACTACTTGTACGGAATATATATTAGCATTCAATAAAAATACACTTTGCAATACTCACAAACTAGAGAGTCAAAAGCAGTTCTGCCACGTAAACTTTGGGCCCCCTAAGCACTAGCGCCGGTTAACACCTGGAGCTGCTTATCTCGTAGCTCCCTCTCGTTTATCTATCAACTTTAACAACCTTTTAACTTAATCAAACTGCTTGGTATTTATACCAAGCACGTATGCCGAAATTAGAATATCTCAAGCAACTTCTTTAATCCATTCACTCAAAAGTTCGATTCTTTTGAATCGAATCTTATGTATACCTTACATAGTCCCTACTGAATCATAATAAAAGAAAGTATATATGCAAAGGATTTATAGCGCCTATTCATCCTATGTACTCTTATTTAAGCCTTCTGTCACAACTGGAAATCAAGAACAGGGTTTATCAGTCTGTTTATTTAGGGTGATAATTCCTTTTGATACTGATATCCCTATGGCAAAGCATGAAAAACATGGATTCTCCAGCGACATAAATATATTTTGTTACAGAATACAAGATTAAACATTTTATAACCGAATGTAAAGATAACAATACAATCTTGCTAACAGCTTGTTTCTTTTTCCTAATATGTCGCTAAAATTATATTTTTAATACACTCTTTGAAAACAAACATTTTTTAAACAATTTCTAAAAGGAAATAATATCATTCTTCTAAACAAATATGATCTTTTCAATATGTCGCCATAACTCTGAAGTATAATATGAAGTCACTTTTGAAAGAATTCAATTATGAAATGAATTAAGTTATCTTGTATTTCGTTTTGTTAAATGGTTAATAAAAATATCGAGTGGCTAATGCAGTCTTTGGAATTCGTTATTGGAAATCGTATTTATTTACATGTAACTCTTCTTTTGTTAAAAAGCAAACATTCATTGATATTTTGTTTGTTTGTTTTTTCTTATCCATGATGGGTATTCTTTAGTATCTTTTTTTAAGATATCTGATGTAATGGTTAGCAAAATATTTGCATAGTTCTAATAGTTCTTGAAATGAATTAATGAGAAAATGATAATCCCTTTAGTATGAAAATAAAGATTTATGGACTTTTTCAGTTTTGCTTTTCGTAGTATACCTGTATTTTAAAAAACTATGCAGTTTTAGCAATCTTGATAAAATTTCGCATCCAAAAGTTAAATTGAGAAAACAATATCTTTAGTACTAGGATGTGTTAACCAACCAGATTCATTCGTTTGTTGTTGTATTTTTAGTTTTTCTCTATGAATCAGCCTGTAAATATTATATATCCAATTTAAAAATCTTAAGACAGCATTTGTCCCACATTTAATAAGCACAAGGAACGTATTAATTGTGAAAGCAGCAGTTTCTCCAAAAATAATAGCAAAAAATACGGAATTAAATACTTTATATCAGAGCATTCGTCCTCTCATCTTTCATTAATTAGAAGGTAACCCGTCATTTTGACGTCATAATACTAATAATGACGTCATAATGGAAAAAGTATATGAAAGTTAAAAAATATCCCGAATTATCTAACAATATTGCATATAATCCACACCTTGTAAAAGCGAACCCTTTCATTATTTTTTATTTATTTAGTTTTTCATGCGATTGGAGTAGTAAACTGCCATCCAGTTTTTTACAGCTCACTAAGCGATATGAGTACTTGAGCTACTTGATTTATTCATATTCAAGTTTGTTTACTTTCAGAATTCATCGCAAAAGTAAACGGATTTTTAAAAACTGTTAAATATACAGCTAAAAGCATCCAATTTTTTTTAGTTCTGAATGTTTTATAGAAAAACAGGCTGAACAAATGTGATTTGATGGAGAATATATTAGTTTTTAGGTAAGAAAAAATTCTAATCCACATCTTAAATTGAAATTAAGCCTAACCGGCCGTTTGTTTACTGAGGGCTTCAATTGAAAGATGAGTACAGCCCGGAAGTGTTATACAGAAACAACGGCTATTATATATATAATGGATTGATCGACGGCCCTTGGTGTCTTCCCTTTTTTAATTTTCAAAACGCTAAGGTCTGTTTCGAATCAGTAGACCCATCAATAGTTGGACCTACAATCTTGAACAAGTATCAATTATTAGCAGTGACGTAGCGAGAGGGGGGGGGGGCAAGGGCCCGGGCGACACTCACAGAGGGGCGCCAAATGGTCTATCTTTTTAACTGATTCTACATATTGTATTACTATATGTTTTTCGAGGGGCGCCAAAAAGGTATCGTGTCCCGGGCGCCAATTATGCTGGCTACGTCACTGATTATTAGTGTTGTTATAAAGCCATGCACGCATCCTCTTTCAAGGACAGTTCATGATCTTTATAACTGTTGCTTCATAACTGTTGCAAACTGCAATTACATCCAAATCTCTCTAGATAATATCGCCACAAAGGGCAATGCAAGCCAAATATGGCACCTCTCAGCTCCCCCGCGCATGCGTCTTGGCGAGATATTGAAGGGAAGAATGAATTTGTTTTGTGACTCGATAGAAAGCTACACTCTCTGCTTGGCTGTGCTAGAAGAAGCACGCATTTTTCTGTAGTTGTGAAAAGACTGGGAGTGAGGTGGGTTTAGGTAAATCTTAATTTTCCGTAAATCTTAATTTTCAATAATCTTTACAAGTGCTCTCAGACAATAAAAACGAAGTTCTTCATGCAAGTATTCTTTTGTCTTTGCTTACTGTTAGTTGTGTGATTCAGAGTTATTTTATTATTTCTTATAAGTATTAAAACTTTGTTCATCTGAACCACGTGGGACTGTTCATGAAGTAATGGTGTGAGTTTCTTTTTTCAGACTCAAATTAAGTCTGAATTTTATCTTTAGCGTTCCACTGTGAGAAGTAAATCGGGGTTAACTGCCATTTTACCAAGTAAACTTAATTTCCTAATTATACGCTATGTATTCTAAACCAATCTAGCCTATGTAACATTTGTTTAATTCTTTAATTATCTAGTAATTTTAATCTTTCAATCACAACGCTTATACTATTTTGCTTCGGTGATCACGGTGTTACAAGTGTGGCTAGAAATATCCTCTTCAGAATGCTTTCATTATTCAATCCTATCGCAAGGCCAGTTCATTTTATTCATAAAATTTTAATTAACCCGACAATGTTTTGCTACATTAAAACCACAGTATAGCTCTCGATTTGATCATCTTTGAGGCCTGTTTCAAAGCTATGGGTTGTCAAGGAATTAAGTCGATGGCATCAGTGAACGCAAGACTTTGTTCATATTTATTAAAAATGTTTCTTCTAGCATTAATCTTTGATTCTCTGTTGGCCTTCATCTAAGCTACTTTAAAGAGAAGACAGACGAGTGCACCACCCTGCCTTCCTCCTTTCCCTGATTCCATCCGTTCTGGAACACAATCTTGAGTTTGAGCATTTGTGCCTTGAATATTCTGTCCTTCGCCATAAGGATGATAATCCTCACAAGCTTTTCAGGAATGTTAAAATCTGTTGTAACTCTTTCAAGCAACTTTCTATTACCGACATTATAAGCAGTTTTAACATCAGGGAAGACATGAATTTCCTTTTATTAAGCTCAGTTTATTACTCTTTTAATACAATGTAAAGAACCAGAAGAGCTTCATAGTTACCAACAAAAGTAAATTAACTCTACTGTATTTTCAATTAGATTTTTTAACAAATTTGGAATTCGAATATACCTGAGAGAAATATCTAATTAAACTCTTTTGCCTTATGCGTGAATCTGGAAATTACGAGTAAATTAAAGAAAACCATCAGTATATTGACCGAATAGACAATAGACTGAAGTATTAATAAAAGTGTTTTACTTGCTCAATATGGCAGAAGAGCTTAAAATTAACGAGGAATTAATCATCGAAAAATCAACGAAGCACTTGACAATATCTCTATTTCGAAGCGCACGACTGTCTAGCATTTTTCTTCAATTACACTGTACAACATGAAAAATGTCCTTCAAATGTGTGTTTCTTGTATATTTTTGGCTGAAAATATCGAATCTGTAATTATTTTTTGTTTACCACGTACCATTTTCCCCAAAATCCACATTTTAGAAATGGAAATCTATACTGTAGCGGCAAGCGCACTCTGTGCCGGAAAAAATCTTACAGGAAAAGGAAAGGCACTCTCATTGACAGTGGGACCATCGCCAACTTGGCGACTATTTTGACAATATTGGCGACTTTGGCTACATTTTTGGCAACAAAAGCCTTATCTACCTTCCCTAATTTTCGACGCTCTAGCTGCAGTAGGAAGCGAGATATCTGAAAATTCACTAAAATCTTGGCTACTTTTCTGGCGAGGATATTTTCTCCCTTCGCCAAACCTATATAAAGGATACGCCGACTGAGAGCAAGCAGTTCTGAGAGATCAAAGAGTTTTTGTTCAGATGTTTCCTCCCGCTGTCTTATGTTCCTGATTGAAGTGTTGCTGGTTGGAAAATTATAGTGACGTTAAATGAGAAAGGTACAAGTGTTGTAAGGACAAGATTTTATATTTACGTTCAGTGCATTATAATGTCTCGTCAGTGTAAAAATAAGCCGGAATTATTTTGTTATGTTTGTAGCGAACTTACATTGAAGACTCAACAATGTAGCTTGTCACTATTAGTTACTTTGGATGTAGAGTTGGGGACCAGAATAGGTCCTGAGCTCCACATATATGCTGCAATTCATGTTCCATGAATCTGAGAAATTGGTTACAAGGAAAACTTAGTAGACTGAAATTTGCAGTACCTATGTTTTGGCGTGAACCGACCAATCACATAACGGATTGTTACGTTTGTTTGACAGCTGTCAAGGGGTTCTCTTCAAAATCCAAACATTGTATTCAGTATCGAAACTTGCACTCCATTATGCGACCAGTTCCTCATTCTGAAGATCTTCTTATACCTACAGCTCCAGATAAATACAGTGGTACCTCTACTGACGAGTGTCTCGACTTACGAGTTTTTCGAGATACGAGCATTCTCTTGGTAGATTTTTTGCTTCGGGTTACGAGCTAAAATTCGGGTTACGAGCAAGCTTCAGATATCCCACCGCTAGTTTGAGCAGCGAATGCCATGCTACGTGCTCATCAAATGAGAATACAAGAAGCATATAATATTTACAACCTTTTTGTACAATTATTATACCACTGTACTTGTATAATATTATTCTGAGACTACTATCCGATCTGAAATCGAGAGATTGGATTCTGAGAAAACGTTCTTCGGATTCTCAGAAAGAAGAATCTGGACATTACAACCACAGTGAACGATGCAACAATCGCCCAGCTTCCATGTCTCACTCGTTCACTTTAAGAGAGGGGCTGGAAATAAAAGCGAAAGTGAGGAAAGCGGGGCGAAAAGATAAAAAATCAACGAATAAGATTTAATTTTTCAGTTCTACCTTTCTCCTCCTCTTCCATCAGCATCTTCAAGTCTGATCTCCAAGGTAAATATTGTACTTTACGCTTAATAAAACAAATTTATTGCAGTAAATTCTATTGTATTGCGTTTTTATACAATGATCGTCGTTTATAAGCACGTTTTTCTTATTTAATAACATCTAACAAAAAAACTGCGATGTTTTGGGGGAGCCCGGAACAAATTAATGGCATTTCCATTCATTTCAATTGGTAAAATTGTTTCGAGATACGAGTATTTCGAGTTACGAGCTAATTCATGGAACGAATTAAACTCGTAAGTCGAGGTACCACTGTATACTGTTGATTCAGAGGAAGAGAACTCCGATGACCAAAACTATCAAGATCCTGACTTTCAACCATCTACATCTATGACATGTTCACACCATGAAATCACACAGGCAGAGCTTAACGACATTGTACGGGACTTAAAACTCTCTCAAACAGACTCAGAATTATTGGGTTCTAGGCTTCAAGGTTGGAATCTATTAGAGAAAGGTGTAAAAATAAGTTTATTTAGAAGACGACAAAGCCATTTTGTAGACTATTTTGCGGAGAGAGAAGACGTCGTATATTGCTTTCATGTGAATGGCCTATTTCAGGCATTTGTACATGAACATAATCCAGCATAGTGGCGCTTGTTTATTGACTCGTCCAAACGTAGTCTGAAAGCAGTGCTCCTCCATATTGGCAATGTTTGCCCGTCTGTTTCTGTAGCATATTCTACAAATACAAAGGAAACTTACGAAGTTATGAGTGCTATACTGAAGTTAATTGACTACATGTCACGAATAGTTATTCGTAACTTTATTAATTAGTTTCATATTAATGCAGGCCCCCTTTTTTGAAACTATAAATAGGGTGATTATTGTAAAATAGCCTGAGTGGCGATCAACCCGCCAATATGACAGCCTTTGGCGTTGGCCCAAGCTAACCATCGCGCCAAGTGGGCGCTACGGTAGTCGCTAGGACAGGTTCCAGCAGAGAGAGTCAGTGACTGTTTTTTCCTCTCTCGTTGTGTGAGTCGAGGTTTATGTTCCTAGGCCAAGCCTAAGAATTCCCCATGTGGGGAAGGAACAAGACCTTGAATAAGTGTAATATGTGAGTATTTTTTTATCATTACCATTTGACCATACCGATATTACCTTGTGTTTTTTTAAATGCTAATTTTAATAAATCTATTTCTTTTAACTATTCAGTGAGTCAGGCCATTCTTTTCTTTGTAAATTGTGCAGGCTATGTATTTTATTCTAGGTATGTAGATCTATCACTTACTCTAATATACACAACGCAGAAAGTTTTCCACTATACGGTTTACCATCTTGTGCAATTTCATGGTTTATTATTTTCATAGTTATTCTTGTTATGCACGTTAACATTTGTCTAATTTTGGCATTAACTTTAGTATTTTGGCTATTTTGGGCAGATTTTAAGTTTTCAAAGGTTTGCTGCATCAATGTTGCAGTGGTATCACACAAGTTCTGGACATAATGAGATACATCAAGATGAGGCATATTACAATCAAAGTTAAATGTATCAGTTATTAAAGGAAGTGCCCTTCCAAAATGCACAAGATTAGGTGATGCCTTAGTGGCAGGGTGAATTGAAGAATTATATATTGCACAATGTAAGGCGAGAGCATGTCTTAGTGACACTCCAGATTTTTGTAAGGCATAAATGGTGTTTTTAATGGATCTGTTTACCCTTTCTGAAATTGCATTTGCTTCAGGGTGATAAACAGTTGAATGCTTTAACTGAATGCCAAACTTTTCAGTGAAGGTATTAAATACAGCAGAGGTAAATTGAGTACCATTATCAGTTAACAATGTCTCAGGACGACCAAAAATATTGATGTAATTAAATAAAGCTTCTACCACATCATTTGCCTTGATCCTGCTTAGGGGATACAGTTGAAGATTGCGAGAAAAATGATCCACAATATTAAGCACAAACACATTATTTTCAAATGGGCCTAGGATATCCATGGATACTATCTGCAAAGGCCTTTCAGGAATGGGACTAGCCTGAAGTGGAGCTTTATGTATGTTTAAATTCTTGGTGGTAGCACAAGTTGAACAATTTCTGATAAATTGCTTGACCTTCTGAAACAGACCAGGAAATAAATATCTTTTGGCAATAAGCTGGAATGTTTTTGCAACACCTAAATGAATAGTGTGAGCAATTCCAATGGCCTTATTAAGTAAGGACTCAGGTAGACAAATCCTCTCCCCATGGTGACCATCCTTTGTAGTCATGAGGACCATAGAGTCTTTGTCGATTACAAACTGTCTGTCATCAGAACTTCCATGATTTATAATCTTATTATAAATGGGACCAAGCTTTTTATCTTTAATTTGTGCAGACAATACCTCCCCTGGTGTTATTTCATTTAATAGACTATTTTGCACAGTTGTCAACCTTAAGACCTTTTCAAAAACTATTTGCTTATTCAGTGTGCTCTGGTTATCATTTACACTATTATCAATATAAAACACATTATTAGATTTACATAAAAAAGATGGTAAAAACTTGTGAGTTTCTTCTTTACCATGACCATACCTATTAACAGGCTCAACCAAGGAATTATTTACAGACTTATGATTACCACATTACAATTAGAGCTATTATTCACAGTATGAGTATTAATGGATTCTTGATTTATACAAGGCAAAATTTCATTTGATTGTAAGATTTCAGGATGAGATTCAAGTGTTTGAGTGACAACACTAGGTTCTCTGGATAAATAATCAGGCATAAAATTTTTTTACCAGGTATATGGGAAAAAGTGAAAGTGTACTCACTTAAAGTCATTAACCACCTAGTTATGAGGTTGGCAGGAGAACTAGTCTTCTTGTAATGCTTAAGAGGTTTGGAGTCAGACAAAATATGGAAATGACGGTTATAAAGGTAGTGTCGAAAGGCTTCACAAGCTTTCACAATTGCCATTAACTCCAGTTTAATTGCTGGATAATTAGATTCGGCTTTATTCAAAGTCTTGCTGAAGTATGAGATTGGGTGGAACTGGTTATTTACTTTCTGAAGCAAAACAGCAGAAATTGCTTGCTTAGAAGCATCAGTATTGATATAAAAACTGGCACTCCAGTCAGGCTGGATAACAAAAGGTGCCTTGAAAAAAATGGCTTGGAGCTGTTGAAAAGCCTGTAGTTCTTCAGGATCCCATTTGAGGGGAACAGATGGTGAAGTCATCACATTTAATGGGTACATGAGCTGATCATATTTAGGTATTAAATGTCGATAATATCCACATAACCCAATAAAGCGTTTAAGATGTTTCTTGGTTTTAGGAGGTTCAAAAGCAGTGATTTTTTGGATATTGGCAGACACTGGAAAAATGTTACCATGAGCTATTTTGAAACCTAGATAATTAATTTCTTCTGTGTGAAAAGTACATTTCTGAGGACAAGCAGTTAAGTTATATTTAATGAACAGATTGAATAAGGTTTTAAGCTTAAGAGAAGTTTCCTCAAAAGAATTACTACAAATGACAATATCATCTTGGTATGCAAACACACCAGACAATTTGGATTCTTCTATTACAGAATCAATTAGTGCCTGGAAAATTGAAGCTGCAGTCTTCAACCCAAACACCAATCTTTTGTAACGAAAGGATCCCCACATTGTAGTGAAGGTTAACTTATCATGATATTCCTGAGGTAAATTAATTTGATGATAAGCATTCTTAAGATCAACAGAAGAAAAATATTTAAACTGAGCCATGGCTTAGATTATATCCTGGATTTTAGGTAGAGGGTAAGACGAGTTCTGGATAATTTGGTTAATTAGTCTCAGATCTAAAGCTAATCTGAAAGCAACATGACCAGAAGAGTCAGGCTTCTTCTTGACCAGAAGCATGGGACAAGCCCACTCAGATACACACCTCTCTATGATTCCAGCTGCCTGAAGTTCCTCTAATTGCCTCTTTGCTTCAGTTTGCAAAGATTGGGGAATTGGGAATGGGAGAGTTTTGACAGGGAAATCATGAGAAAAGTTCAATTTAGGAATTATTTTATCGGTGTGACCAAGAGTGCTGAGAGATGCAGAAAAAGCTGCAAAATTATCACTTAACATGGTGGATTTAGATTGTCTTTGACACTGTGATAAATGATTTAAGTCAAAATTAGTAACAGAAAATTCTTTACGTCTAGCCTCTAACATTTCACCAGATGGTTGAATTACATTAACTGATTCATAAGTATCATTAGTATTATACATGAGATTACATTGTTCAGAAGTATTTGAATTTGTGCATAACAACGAACACTCATGTTTGTTTAAATTAGATACATGATCATTTTCAATCAGTGCATCCTGCAGTCTGCCAACTGCCATATTTTTATTGAGATGTACTGAAGCATTAGACACATTAGTTATACATATAAAAAACTTGAAATCTTTGCCTAGATTAATATACTCATGAACTGATGGATATACACTAATATTATTATGGGTTGAAGGTTCAAACATACAGTAGTTGTTGACATTATCATTACTATGTATCTTAGCACCCACCTGTACATATTTACTTTCATTAAGTGGTACAATGATTTTTTGAATTAATTTTACAGTATTATCAGGTAATGTATTAGGTGAGCTGGTCACAATACAGTTTTTTACACAATGTACAGAATTACTACATTTATTTCCACAGTTAGCATTGTTATTAATTTCAGACACCACATTTTGTTGATTTTCGGGTAATAAAGGTACAGTAATATAATTAATTTTTACAGATTTATCAAGGGTATCTAAGATAACCCTATTAGCATTGATGAAGTCATAGCCAAGCAAGAATGAAAATTGTTTGTCCTGAATATCAGTGACAAAGAAAGACTGTTTGAAAAATTTGTTTTGAATTTTAAATGTTAAGATTATACAAGCAGAGAAATGGATTTTAGAGTTAAGTGTTGATATGACAACACTTCTAGAAATATTTTTATAATGTAAACTGTCCTTGTTTTTGTAAAAGAACTCACTATCGATCAAAGAGATGGAAGATCCTGTGTCAATTAATGCATTACAGTTAAAATTGTTAATTTTTAATTCAATTAATGGAAGTATAGGGTTTCTGGTTGACACATTAAAATTAAGATGCAAGGTATTATCATTATTAGAAGCTTCACTAAACTCAGTCTGTGTATTAGCATGACTCTGCATTCTAATTACACAGCTGGTTTGAGTAGCAACAGTTTTAGCTATTATAGGTTCACTCTGAGAATTTACATTATAGTCAAAGGAGTCATTAACTGATGGATGAGGCAAAAAAAGACATCTACGTAAGTTTTCTGTTGGTGACACAGTATACCTTAAGTCGCCAAATAAATTCAATTCAAAATATAAGGGTCCATATGTTGTAAAAAAGGTTATTTCTAAAATTGTTATGCTTATTCAAGAATGTGAAAATCCTAATGCACCTCTACTTAGGAGACACATAAACCTTCTTTTCTGGGCTCCACCCAGACAAACTAATGTTAAATTGTGCGATAATTATTGTTCGAGTCCTTTGGTCTCACCTCTTCCAGAATCTACTATCCAAGAACAGGATCCTGATGTCTCTCCTGTGGTTGAACAGCGTGAAACGCTTCCAGCTGACCAAAGTCAACATGTAGCAGATATAAGTGATGATGTTCCTGTAGTACCTGTTGTCTCGCCACCCCAGAGATACAACTTGCGTCCCCGTGGGAAGATTGTCTCCTCTTAATCCTCACAAATCCTTTTTATTGTTAAGCTACTTAATAGTTCCTATTACTCACCAGATGATAATCACTCAGGTTACAATTATTATTATGTGCAACTGGATATCTACACACTCATTATGTGCCTTTCTGTTTGTCTTGTTTACTTTACATAATTTTGTACAGGCACAATTGCTCTCATTATTTATGTGTATGGTCATTTCTCTCATTATTTATGTGTATGGTCATTTCTCTCATTATTTATGTGTATGGTCAATTGTTTTTTTTAAGTACATATGTTTAATTTTTAATCCCTTGATGGACAATTTTGTATGAAACATTCTTTTAAATCAATTTGTCTTTTTGACTTACCTATGAGCCAATACTCTGTGCCAATATTGCACATTTTTGTGACCTTGATTCACAATAATTTAATAAGTAGGCTGGCCACCTATCTTTATTATGGGAGATACATAGAGAAATGCTGTAAATGCTTAAATGCATTCTGGTAATTAAGAATACCTTAAGTTAACCAATTTGTTTGCTCCATTAGTGTGTGCCAGTGCACGGGTACTCACTTCACCTGTTCATTTATGGAGTGCAGCACTGTTCTGCTTTATGGTTAACATGTCATGTAATTGACTGACCTTGTTGTGTTGACTATTGTCACACTAGGTTTCTGCAGCAACTCCCTAACTTTTAATATCATGCAAACATTTTACTGTCACTGCATGGTGTGTTCAAATTTTAATTGAGTAAGACTTATGTATAATGTATTTTGACCATTGTCAAAATTTTGATCAATATTTGTAATATGCTCATATGTCGAGCAAAAGTTTTTGTGGAATACTCACACACCTATTTTTATACAGTATACCTAAGCTGATTTCTGTATCTTGACTGTACTGGGCCAAACAACCAAAAGTACTAGCTTTTGTTTTATAACAGATTAATTTAAACTTGTTCTTGCCAACTTGTGGTTAGGCCTGCGCAACCTAACTACAGGTCTGTAGGAAGTATTTTTTTTTCTCTCGTTAATGGGGAGGATGTCACGAATAGTTATTCGTAACTTTATTAATTAGTTTCATATTAATGCAGGCCCCCTTTTTTGTAACTATAAATAGGGTGATTATTGTAAAATAGCCTGAGTGGCGATCAACCCGCCAATATGACAGCCTTTGGCGTTGGCCCAAGCTAACCATCGCGCCAAGTGGACGCTACGGTAGTCGCTAGGACAGGTTCCAGCAGAGAGAGTCAGTGACTGTTTTTTTCCTCTCTCGTTGTGGTTTATGTTCCTGGGCCAAGCCTAAGAATTCCCCATGTGGGGAAGGAACAAGACCTTGAATAAGTGTAATATGTGAGTATTTTTTTATCATTACCATTTGACCATACCGATATTACCTTGTGTTTTTTTTAAATGCTAATTTTAATAAATCTATTTCTTTTAACTATTCAGTGAGTCAGGCCATTCTTTTCTTTGTAAATTGTGCAGGCTATGTATTTTTTGTATTATTCTAGGTATGTAGATCTATCACTTACTCTAATATACACAACGCAGAAAGTTTTCCACTATACGGTTTGCCATCTTGTGCAATTTCATGGTTTATTATTTTCATAGTTATTCTTGTTATGCACGTTAACATTTGTCTAATTTTGGCACATGGCCGCATGCTTCAAGTTTTCCACTATACGGTTTGCCATCTTGTGCAATTTCATGGTTTATTATTTTCATAGTTATTCTTGTTATGCACGTTAACATTTGTCTAATTTTGGCACATGGCCGCATGATTCAGGTTACTTTGTAATCCTGTTGCATCTAATTTAATTTACATGCATCAGTTTATCTACTCTCCTCAATAGTAAAGTAAGTGTAGTGTAAGTCACCCAACCTAAGTATTAATTCACAATATCAATTAGTTTCCCATATTAATTCTTAGCTTTTTTTATCCTCCACATTTTTAATTCCACAATAGTTATTCCCCACAAGTAATGTTCCGTATCCCAGTTTGTTCCGTAACAATATTAAACTTTCGGTAACATATTAAATAACATCCCGTAACATATAAGCATTCCATAACAACTACACTACATTCAAATGGCACAATTGTGGAGATTTGAAAGTCATTGGGATATTAACAGGCATGCAACAGGGATACACTAAATTCTGCTGCTTTCTCTGCGAATGGGACAGCCGTGACATAAAAAATCCTTACATCCGTAAACAGTGGCCTCCAAAAAAAATCTTCCTTCCTGGCACCAAAAACATATCACGTGAACCACTTGTTAATCCGCAATGTGTCTTTCTTCCACCATTGCACATTAAACTCGGTTTGATGATAATATTTGAAAAAGCTCTGGACAGAGAAGGAGTGGGTTTCTAATCTCAGGAACAAATTCAAAAATTTAAGCGGAGCAAAAGAAGGGGATTTTATTGGCCCACAAATTAAAGCAGTCTTTCATGATGAAGAGTTTGAAAATAAACTGTTACAAGCAGAAAAAGAAGCCTGGCTGGTATTCAAATCAGTGTGCTCACGTTTCCTTGGAATTGAGAAAGCTGAAAACTATGAACATCTTGTTGGTGACATGGTGAAATGCTTTCATGTTATAGGTTGAAATATGTCTTTAAAACTATACTTTTTGGACTCACATCTGGACTTCTTTCCTTAAAACCTTGGAGCAATTAGTGATGAGCATGGGGAAAGGTTTCAACAGGACATCTCTATGTTTGAAAAGCGTTTCAGTGGACGATGGAATGGAAATATGCTAGCTGAATATTGCTGGTCTGTTATCAGGGACACACCAACAAATGTCTACAAGAGGAAACGGCCAAAAACATCACATTAGAGTTTGTGTTTTCTGTATCAAGCCTCTGTTACATTTCTCTGTAACCAATTTGCATAAATATGAGAAGTGGGTCTCCTACAAAAACGGTACGTGATGGACCATTTTGGTTTTGATATATGAATCAAGCATCTTTTGTTTATACAGAATCACATAGTTTCATCTGAAGGACAGAAAAAAGTTCAAGTTTGTTGTACTGTGTTATTTTTTCTCGTATTCATGCATTCTCTGTGAGGGCTATGAGGCCAATATGGTAAAAATACGATAGTAACTGAACCTTAAGATATGCAAAAGCATTATAAAGCCTCAATTGATCGCATTCATTCAATCAAAGGGAAGCTTCTCTGATGACAAAACCGTGTTATCGTAGAGTATCTGGTCTTCTTGATGCATCGAAATGTCGATGATAGTTAATTCGAAGATAGTTGAAGTCCATAAATTTACTTTGATGGTTCCTGACGGTGGAGATATATACTCAGAAAGTCCATATTCTAAGACACAAATATTATCTAAATAAAATCAAGATTCAGACCAACTACACAACCCTCTTAATGCAGTGGATCTCAATCAAACTGTGTCTTTGTGGGAAGAATTTTCAAAAGACCTCAGACCAATGGATCTAGCACAAATCTTTGAAAACTGATGGATTCCCTTGAACCCTTTGTACAAATTTTTCCAAATAAACTTATAAGCATTTCAAAGAATCCATATTAACATGAGTTCAAGGAGTTATTAAAAGAAAGACATGTGTTGTCGTTGTTGTTGTTCTTGCTAATGCACTCTAGTCGGAATTTCCGGATCAGGTCTATATAGGATTTGCGGGCTGAGGAGTGCGGCTCCGGTTTACAATAGCGACACAAGGGTAAATTACGTGCCACCTCAATTTTGACCGGACCCCCCCCCCCCAAGAGTGATTTCCGGAGTGATCGTACCATCTCTCCTCCTCACTGACCTCATAGAAGTACTTTACGGACTATGGATTTAACGTGCCCATATCCGGCTTAGACACGAAGGTATTTAATGGCTCTTGTCGGATTCCAACCGAGCACCCTCGGAACCCGCGGCGCCGAAAGCTACCTCTTTTTCATTCTACCTCTAGGCTACCCAGGGCCCCGCAAGACATGTTACAGGCCTGTTAAATTTAACATATTGAACAAATCCTGTGGTTTTAGTATTAGCCACCTGATCCGCGAGTTCATGCATATTACTGTAAGTAAATTTGAATATGAAACGTACTGGTGAGGAAAAAAAATTATTTACCTGGTGTTGTTTTAACATTTGTTTAGACACGTATTATTTATTTGCATGAATCTGGGAATAACATGATCATAGAAGTTAATTTTATACCAATTAGGCTACTTTCATCGAAACCTGCATATCAAGAAGGTTTTCTTCTTCTTGATATGATATCAGTTAGTTAGAAAGCTTAGCGCAAATATCATTAGCAAAATCAGCATATGAATAACAATTGGTTTATTGAAAAACTAGACAGATCCATACAGGAGAGTTCTGCTCTAGGGTAGTTTACCACTCACCATATAATTA
The DNA here is from genome assembly GCA_907164885.2 of Dolomedes plantarius. NCBI lineage: Eukaryota > Metazoa > Arthropoda > Arachnida > Araneae > Dolomedidae > Dolomedes > Dolomedes plantarius. The sequence goes on along the minus strand of OU015491.1, from coordinate 117,838,420 downwards.
ATGGTACCTAAATAATAAGACCACAACGCAAACTTAGCTATAACTGCTATAGCAGCCAATCAAGCTTGAAAAACTCATGCTTTACGACCGCTTCAATTACCTCACCCCTTCCTTTATTCCTGCAAGTTCTTTTATAAGAATTAATTGTGGAATCATTTTTCTCCTCTAACTTGAACTGAATGTTGTGGACAAGTCATAAATAGAGTGAAGATAGAAAAAAAGATATCCAAGATAATAATAAAAATAAATTGCGCCCACTGCATCTCACTCATGATGAAAATTTACGACAAATAGAAAAATATATTTCCCGTGGTTTTTGTTCATTTTCTTTAGTGGTAGAAATAAAAATGTTTCATTAATAGAAAAATACCATTATGATTCCCCATTTATTCATTTTCACGTTCTAATTAATCTACGCACAATCTGCATACCTCTTCCCCTTCTTCAATAAGACACAAGTTATCCTTAAATTAGAACGTATATCAAACCACTAAAAAAGAACAATTTTATCATGTTGACAAGCCTGTAACTTAAATTTAAATCCTGCTTACAGATTATACGATTAATTGACCAGCGCAGTGTTTTATATCCTGTTTCTCATTACTTAAGTAACCCCCCGTATATAAATCATTCAGAGAAACAATCTTTTATTTTACGTGTAAATACAGTATTAAAACTAAAGAATCTCTCACACAGATAATGAAAACGCGGATAATCAATATCCCCTTATTTATTTTCTCATTTTCAAAATGAGCTTCCTCGTCTCATTCAATTCTCTAAAAAGTTCATCAGGTAATTCCTCAGAGGGACGCTTGGATTCTTTTATAATTAAATTCCGTCGACATGGAATTCTGGTACTAATTCAATGGCAGCTGTTCTACAAAAGAGAAATAGAAAGAGATGGATTGTACACTGGGAAAAGCATTTCCTTGCATTAAATATTTAAGTTAATGAAATGTTAAAGTTAATTACTCACCAAATTTCTTTAATTTCAAAACGTGACTGAAATTTGCTTTAAAGTTTTGAAATATGACAAGTGTTTTTTGTTTTTTTTAATCAACTGCAAATGTAGGAGTTATTGAAATTTTATTCGTGCTATCTTTAATCTGTAATCTTGAATTCATCTGTTAACCAAATTGTTTTTTCATTTATTCACATACTCTAGATTTGTAGGAGAACTTTATTGGACAATTGGCAGAATTTTATCAACTAACAATTAAAGTTTTTAATAAAAAAAAATTTCAGGTAGTCTCTTCTTACGAAACTACCTCGGGTTATTAACGTAGGATTACTTATCGTTGCTTACCTCTTTTGTATGTATATATGTATCTATATATAAGTACGTATGTATATACATTGAAGTGCCACTGAATTAGGGATAGCAAAGCCTATGCAAATTGTGTAGCGCTGCTCATCATGTATGCGCAAGTGAGGGCGCTGTGGTAACTGCATATATAGCGCGTACTGTGGTTGTTCTGAATTAGTTGTTGGAATTGCCAGTATGGCTAAACTGCCTGATTTAGACGCCTTCGATCGCGGACAAATCGTAGGTGCGCGACGCATGGGCCATTCAATTTCCGAAATCGTCAGACAGCTGGGATTTTCAAGGTCGACAGTGTCAAGAGTATACCAAGAATACATGGATGGTGGAAAAAAAACTAGCGATCGGGCAAACTGCAAAGGACAATTAGCCTTGACAGTGCGTGGTGAGAGACGGCTCGGGCGTATTGTACGTAGCCAGCGAATCCAAACATTAGCTCAAATTACCACCCAGTTTAATGACGGTGCCAGTCGTACAGTCAATAAACGGACTGTGCAACGCTCGCTTCACCGTATGGGTTTCGGGATCCGTCGACCTACGAGAGTACCATTGCTCTATACTCGCCATCGGGCTGCACGTCTTGCCTGGGCAAGAGAGCACAGAGACTGGAGTGTAGAGGACTGGAAACGAGTAGCATGGAGTGATGAGTCTCGATTCCGACTACTTAACGCCGACGGGAGGCTGAGAATATGGCGTCAGGCTCATGAAGCCATGGATCCTGCATGCCTGGCTGGAACTGTACAAGGGCATGGTGGCTCAATCATGGTCTGGGGTGTTTTTTCGTGGCACAGTTTGGGATCTTTGGTGCGTGTACCAACCTCTCTCAATGCAATTCGGTACGTAGAGTTGCTGGGTGATCACCTCCATCCGTTTATGCTGTTCTGTTATCCGCACGGTAATGGAGTTTTCCAGCAAGACAACTGTATCTCTCACAAGTCCCGGTTGGCTACTGAATCGTTGGATGAGCATTCCTCTGACTTATCTGTCATGAATCGGCCACCTAGAAGCCCAGACTTAAATCCTATTGAGCATCTTTGGGATGTTTTGGAACAAAGCGTGAAAGGCCATCACACAGCACCAAAGAACCTTACTGAATTATGGACAGCTTTAGCCAATATTTGGCAAGCCATTCCCGTGGAACATTTCCAGAAACTTGTTGAATCTATGCCTCGTCGTGTGGCAGCCGTTATCAAGGCCAGAGGAGGCCCAACTCGTTACTAGGTAGGTATCCCTAATTCAGTGACACTTCAGTGTATATATATATATATATATATATATATATATATATATATATGTATATAAAAATTTTGACGCATCTTTGGTACTTTTCTGTTTAACTTGTCCAAGCGATAGACTGCGTTTGGCGCTCTGCGAAAATTATAATCGCGAGGACGCATGGACGGACAGGTTTAGCGTATGAAATTTTCCTTTCCGCAGGAAAGTTATGGAGGAATGTAATCCTACGATAAAAGTCTCAATATAAAAATTAATAAGACCATAAAAGCACCGGACGATAAAATGCACCTCAAATTTATGGGAGGATTTTTAGAAAAGAACATTTTGTATTTTCTTAGGTATATAAAAATATTTTCAATTCCTTACTTAATAAAGATTATATATATATATATATATATATATATATATATATATATATATATATATATGTTTATTATATATTATATATATATATATATATATAATATATATTATATATATTATATATATATATATATATATATATATATATATATATATGTTTATTATATATTATATATATATATATATAATATATATTATATATATTATATATATATATATATATATATATATATATATATATATATATACATATATATACATATATATATATATATATACAGTAAATCCATTAAACTCGTTTTTCCTGACTAAAATGGGACCATAGGCAATCCCGACAGTCGAAAATCCGGATAATCCAGGTAATATGTGTAACAAACAAAACAAAATTCTTAACTAAGCAGACTTACTTTTATTACGATAAAAAACTATGTTTTGTAACAAAATTATATAGTATTGTTTAGAAGATATTAAAAAATATAATTACAAGATAAAAAGAACTTTTTAAATACCATGTTTTTAAATTTTCTGTTGAATCATATAAACTTGACACTTCTATGTATTAAATAAATACTTTTTTAAAAAATTTTTGAGGAACTATCCCATCAACTTGAAAGAAAATGAAGTTAATTGGAAGTTAACTTGCGTTTAACTTTTCTTTTCCGTCACGGCTGATAGATGGCTTCCCCAGTCTACAAAACAAAATTAACTGAAAATGAATTCAAAATCTGCTTAAAGATGGCTAAAAGTATCAAAAGAAAGCATTGTCATCATGTTCTGAGCTATTCTAAAAGTTTCAAATGTCTAGCTAGTCGGGAAGTTAGTTAAAAATCGATTGCAAGATTTGTACTGGACAAACACACAAACAAACAAGTAAGTGAGTTAATAAAAACATGGAAATAAAACTAACTTTTCACATCATTTCTTAACAAAGAATTGGTAAGTGTTGTAAAGCTTTCTTAAACTTGAGAAAAAGCATTTCATTACCATAATTTATTGTACAATCTATGCAGGAACTGTACATTGAATCAAACTAAAAAGCGAATATTTGGTGTACTTTTAGTTACGTTCTTGCTATCATAGTTATAAATTATTATCTAATATGAACTTTAAATAAAAATAATGTCTACAAATTGATCCGGATTATCTGGAGATCTGTATCAACGAGGACCGGATAAACGAGGTTTTATTGTATAATAAAATAATTTATATAAAATATATAATAAAATATTCATTTTATTTTAATGTTACCTTCGGACTATAAAACGCGCCCCAATTTTAAGTAGAAATTTTTTATATAAAAGTGTGCGTCTTATAGTCCAAAATATACGATAATCAAAACTAAGTACTTCCTTCACAACCTACCAAAAGATATATTATTATTCATATACTTAACAGAGGTCATTAAACATTTATGATTTCGGAAAAATATTGTTCCTAATATATCTCAGGTACGTAAATATGCGGGATGATTTATATGACATTCATAAGTAACATCAATGAAAATTGACAATGAAGTTTGGAAAAAATATTTCTCCTATTTCTAATTTCGGATAAAATCGAAACTGAATTCAAATTTAACGCGTGTAAGCGTATCATGAAATTTGATTACCTTTTCACTGGAATTAATCTATATATATAAAACAGTTCCGTAACTGACTCACTGGCTGACTCACTGACATACAACGCACAGACCAAACCGCTGGATCTAAAGGGCTGAAATTTTGCATGGCGATTCTTCTTATAGTGTACGGGTGCACTAAGAAAGATTTTTGAAAAATTCTTAGATTTTTTTAAATTAGATTTTTAAGCTGTTTTTGTAACTTTTTTAAAGTTTGCATTTAAAATAATAATTTGAGGGTTATAAAATTTATATCCCAAGAAAGATCATAAAAATTCCTTTAAAATGAAATCTTTTTCGAATATTTACCTTCATTTTCTGATTTTTGATAAATTTTTATTAGATTAATTTTTAGAATTTAATTTATTAAATGCTGATCATGGGATTTCTTTTACTGTTACTTTAAATAAATTTATCGTCACGTTCATAACAACTAAATAGACAAAAAAGATTTTTATTTTCTTGCTAATGCGTCAGACGACCGGACATTATCCAAAAAAATATTAAAATACAGTAATAGATATGATCCTCAAACTGTATTATATTAACTGTACTATATTCTAAAGTATGTTCTATTAGCTTTAATTTGAATATTTTCTTCTACATTATTTTGTCTATAAAAGTATCCATTACGATTTTTTATAAATATTTTTTTTGTTTTTTTTACATCAATTGCATACATTGATCGTTGTATTTATTATAAATATAAATATATATATATATATATATATATATATATATATATATATATATATATATATATATATATATATTGACATTAATTACATACATTGACCATTGTATTTAATTTGAATGTACTCCGTAGCGAAGTACGGGTTTTCAGCTAGTCTATATACAGTGGCTCCCAAAAGTATTCGTACACTTACGATTTTCAATAAAATAGGGGTCTATCCATTGATTAAAATGAATATTTCAGAATGGGTATTTAATAATAAGATCTATAATCTATTCTTAACAAAACTACATGGAATATTTTGAAAACATAGTAAAACTTTATTTTTAAGGAACCAATAATCCTAAAGTAACAAAAACTTTATCTCACAAAAGTCATCTTACACTTGTAAAAAATCTCTGCATATTAGTAAATATTCTAATTTTTCGTTAAATTAATATTTAGTAGGATATCCTTTAGCATCCACAACAGCTTTTAAACGTCTGGGAATAGATTGCTTTAGTTCTTTTGTAATTTTTGCATCAATGTTCATCCATTCTTCTATCATAATTGATTTTATTTCGCTTTTCGTGTGAATGTCGTGTTTTCGTACTCGAACCTCCAGTTCTCTCCAAATATGTTCTATTGGGTTTAAATCTGGCGATTGAGGTGGTGTTTTCAAAACTTGTGGACAATTATAGAGACACCAGATGCGAACGTTGAGAGCCGTGTGCTTAGGATCGTTATCTTGATAAAAAACAAAGTTGTTTCCAATACCCAAATTTTGAGCTAATAATTTTAAATTGTCTCTTAAAATATTTATAAAAACAGCATGATTCATTATGTCATCAATAAATACCAAATTTCCTAGTCCTGATGCTGACATGCACCCCCACACAAGGATACCTCCACCGGCATGCTTAACTGTTCCTACTAAGTTCTTGGGATTAAGTTCCTAATTTTTTTCTTCTCCATACAATTATACACCCATCAGCACCAAAAATGTTCATCGGTAAGTAAGACATTATTCCAATAGGTTTGGGGCTTATTTATCATTGATAGTGCGAAGGGAAGCCTAAACTTTCTGTTTTTCTCACTCACAAAAAAATTTCTATGGGCAGAACGCCCATGTAATCCAGCTGTTCTGAGAACTCGTCAAAAAATTTCAGGTGAAATTGAAGTAGAAAATGTTTCATTGAATTCTGCAGAAACTTTTACAGCACTCAAACGTGAATTTTTCACAAATTTTTTAATTATAAATCTCTGATCACGTTTTGTAAACTTTGCCGGACGGCCTTTTCTTACTTTGTTTACGATCCAATTATCTTCTTTAAAGCGTTTTTTCACATACTGCACAGTAGAATGGGATAAATTAAGTAATTTAGCAATATTCCGAACTGATTTACCACTACTATGAGGAAAAATAATTAATTTCGAATGCTGTTTGTTGTTTCTTTACGACTACGAGCCATTTTTAAATAATAAATAGAGTATTACGGAGTAGGCAAGCAAAAATTGAAGCCAAACGATATTTTAAATGCCACTACAATTTTAAAAATAAACATAAAGCGCCAGACGATAATTTTAATTATGAATTTATCCGAAAATATTTCAGTGTACGATGACTTTTGTGAGATAAAGTTTTTGTTACTTTTTGATTACTGGTTTCTTAAAAATAAAGTTTTACTATGTTTTCAAAATATTTCATGTAGTTTTGTTAAGAATAGATTATAGATCTTATTATTAAATACCCATTCTGAAATATTCATTTTAATTAATGGATAGACCCCTATTTCATTGAAATTCGTAAGTGTACGAACACTTTCGGAAGCCACTGTATATATATTTTACATCAATTGTATACATTGATCGTCGTATTTATTATAAATATATAATATTTATTTTTTTGGCATTAATTGCATACATTGACCGTTGTATTTAATTTGAATGTACTCCGAAGCGAAGCGTGGGTTTTCAGCTAGTAGACTGTAATTGGGAAGTAACAAAGATTAGTATATAATTAAATAGCAGGTATTTTTTTAAATAACCTTCCCGACAGTTTTATAAGGATTGTAACAAATTTTGCCTTGTAACTACATGTTATAGTTTTCCTGGTAGTTTTATGAGGCAAGTGGTTATTTTAGATTTAGGGATAAGCTTTAGTTTTATACTTTTTTTATCTGTAATTGAATTTCCTTTTCAAACTGTTAATTCAAAGAGTAAGTTTGTTTTGTTTTGTTTTTTGGGAGGGGCATGCATAGATCAATCATTTTCTTTTATGAATATACATTTTTTTATCATTTTTCAACTAAACTTTACCTTTTTTGCCTTTAAGTTGATTTTATAAGATGTTTTTTTCTATTATTGAAGTTTTATGGTTCAGCGCTTTTTAACACTTTACTATCACCAATGTCTTGAAGTATTGGCCTTGTCTAAAGTTTTGCTTTGGTTTCCTTTATAATATTTTAATCATTTATACATTTTCTGATGTTGGTAAATTTTGTGTTAATTTTTTAAATGATGTAATAAGTGGTTTATTGTTACCTTTCACGCAATTTGTCTTCATTAAGAGGAGTTAATCTCTTTAGCAACATACCTTTTCTCAGCGGGAGCAGTGGCCTAGTTGGAAAGGGCAGCGGTATAATGATCTGAATTCAATGGTTCAATGCTCGTCGCTGACAAATCCATTGCCATGTACACTAATGGCGGCTGGTGCACGTAAAATATGTCGTGGCTGCAATGTCCTCCAAGTTCTCAAAATTACCTCTGGAGGTGCGGGTTCAACTGTTCTGGTCTCATCACTTGACTCGGTTCAAAATTACGGGACTGGTCCATTGGCCAAGTCTGACTCCGACCTTTGAGGTGCCAGACAAAACAGGAACCGGACCTTCCTCGTCCATAGCCTTCGGGAATTGATCTGATGTTGCTGTCTGTCAAGTGGCATCAACAACAACAATCTCTTTAACTCGTAGTGTTCAATATTTGCTACCTGAGATATGCAGCTTTTCTGTTTGGCTACTAATACTACTAAAGTATATCAAAGTTCCTCAACTTTGACAGTTCTCAGATTCGTCTTCTGGTGGCACTGTAAAATTTGAATTAGATGATAAAAAAACGCATAAGTTCCTTTTACATATCCTGGTAGAAGGAGCTACGAAAGGTTGAAAATTGCATCTCTCTCAAGTTTCCTTTTTATGACGTTCTATTGTTGTAACTTCCTAAACTAAATATCAGGTCCGGGTTAATGTTCAAGCAATTTCTTGCATGATATGGCATTTTAACAACCGCCATAATTTCAAATATCATCATCAAATACTTATTGACAAAAACGTACATTTGGAAATCAGATCCGTTAAAAATATGTGATTCATACTATTATATTAACTATATTCACACTCGTCCCTTGTCTAAATTAGGTCGTTCTCTTCATGTGCATAATATAACAATATATACTTTTCAACGCAACCAAAGAAAGTTTTAAAAGGTAAAATTTGTGAACCTACAAAAAAATGAATAAATAAAAATTAGCAATGGTAATTCGCATATGATGGAACTTTCTCTCGTTTCAGATAGAAGCGCAAATATATTGAAAAAGGCGAGGAAAAGGGGCAGGTGAAGGTTCAAAGCTAGGTATCATGCCCAATATTTAGCATTGAAATATTAAAAGTATGTATTCATTTCTATAAAGTAAAAGTTTATAGTTTTTAAACTTTTATTTTCCAAAAGTTTTAAGTTAATTAAAAATCTTTAAAATTTTACGGAAAAAACTCTTAGTTTTTAAATTGTTTGAATTGTTATTTAAACCTTTTCAAAAAACATCAAAACTTTTATTATATTTTTAAAACATAAATAATAAAACCTTCACACGAAATCATATAGCAAGAAACCCAAATTTTGTTTGAAACTTTTCAACTTATTAGCAAGACTAGTTGGTACCCGTCAAAACATGACGGCTAGATAGTAAATACACTAATACACAAATTATACTCCACACATCATTGCCAAATGTTGAAAATCATAATGCGCGAAAACAAATGAATGTGTCTCCTCCTGTGGCCTTGTGCTCAATGAGTATCTAAAGAAAGATTTAAAAATGTCACTGAGCATGCGCAGGAAGCAATTTTTTTTTAAATTGTAAATTATCGCTAATTAAACAGCGTGAAATAAAAATTTTCCATCAGGTTTAATCTTATATTTCACAAACATAATTATCATAAAAATGAAAATGGCAGAGAGAGATCTAAAGAGACTCCTCGGAATAAACGTGTTTATCGTTAAAAATGTCACTGAGCATGTGCAGAAACAGCGAGTTTCTAAAGCCAGATTTAAACATGCCCCTGAGCATGCTCAGAAATCAATTTTTAATTGGAAATTATCGCTAATTAATAGAAATTGCGGTTACAAAAACCTAATTTGACAGATTACAATCTTTCGTTTAAGACCAAAATGAAGTAAATTGATGCAGTAGTTTTCCCTCACGGACTGCCCAAAAAGTCGGCTTAACAACTTAAAAATATAGATTTTTCCTATGCAAATTTACATCTGAAAGTAAAAGTAGAAAAAAAAAGGGAAATTTCGTATGTGATGAAGGTTTGTGATGAAGAACAGAGTATGTTTTGTACGCACTCGAGCTGTTGAGTTTCTGCTTAATTATGCAATCTAGATTTTTTTTAATATGCAGTTGTATTTAATCCTTATGTTTTTTTCCCCGGATTAAAGAATTTTTCAATCTGCTTCTACAATAGTAACGAAAGCGCAATTCAAAGGAAGCATCTCACTAACAATTAAGTTTTAAAATTTGAGCTTATATTAAGTATCTCGTTTTAAGTTGTAATTAAAAATCCTCTAAAACCTCCTGACTTTAATAGGGATTAAGATCTGCTTTCCATCACAGCAACAGGTATATTCACCTTCTGACGCTATCATTTGACTGACCATGAGAAAGGTATTAAACCATCAAAATCCTTAAAAATCACGCGATACACGACTTTTATTACACTAAGTAATGCTTTTCTGACTATATTCGTATACTTACTTTAACATAAACATAAACTTAGGTGTAAAAAGCTTTAATAATTTGAAACCATCGTTTCAAATATAAAGAAGAGGAAATAAGTTTTAAGGTTCTAGTACAAATTTTATTTATGAACTACAGTTTAATGCAGTTCATTTCCTCAATAATTTTGAAAATCTTATACGTGTCCTGACAGAATTACATGCATAATTTGATCAGTATTTCCCTTTTTTCGCAGAATAAGCACACTACTCAAATAGAAAATACATCTTTGGTGGATTATTTTGACAACAAACGAGTATGTCTGTTCATAGGTGCTTAAAAAAATCAAACCTCTAGGCAAATATTCCTAGATCAACATGTGGATAATTTCTTTTCTGCGAAATAAAAACAAGCAAAATGTTCTCAAGAAATTTAATATTCTAGTGGCTGAATTTAATCAGTTATTTTAAAAACTTTTTTCTCAAACAATTTTCGTGAGTTTTTGATGCAAAGATAATTAAATTGTAAAATTCATGATCTTCTTCAAATATTAATAACGACGATTTTTCAAATTCTTATTTCCAAATCTTGATTTGAATGCATGGTGAAATAAAATATAATTTATTTTATCTTCCGCATCAATTACACAAGACGTTAACTGTCCTTCAAGCAAAATGCAAGCTTCATGACATTTAGCTTAGCTCTTTATTATGTGGATAGTAGGATTTAATTTAAGCAATGTATTAATTTCAATATCTTAGAATTTAAAAAAAATCGTATTCAAACCTAATTTTAAATTTTATAAAGCAAATGAAACGCAAATTTATTACGAAATCCATGTTTTTTATGAAAGTTATCAACCAGCTTCCTGCTTTCATTGCGACTTGGGGGAATTTGATTTTCTAAAATATTTATAAATTAGCTAATACACCAGATCGATAACAGTCTCTTCATTCTGAATATTTAGGCATTTGCTCATTTCATGCCAAGCAAAATATCCTAAAAGAAAGAAATGTTTTAATGAATCACTAATTAATTATTTTCTAAATCAATGCTTCCAATGTTTCGAAAGCTCGAAGACATTTCTTGGAAGGAAATATTTAAACAAACTACTTTTTTAACAAATACTTATCAGTTAATCGTTAATAAAAGACCGAATGATAATTATATATATGTGTGTGTGTGTGTGTGTGTATAAGTATATATATATATATATATATATATATATATATATATATATATATATATATATATATATATATATATATATATATATATATATATATTATATATATATATGTACAGAGGCTGTTCGCACATTTTTTTAGACGATTTTGGTAAGCGGTAATAAAAAATCGTTTGCTGCAAAAGAAATAATTGCAATTGTACTATGTTTTTAAAAGTCAAAATTATCATCTGCGGCTTGAAAGTTTTGTTTTTATTCAAAATAGCGTTTCTAACAAAGCAGTGGTTCGAAGGCAACATTTATTCTCTTTCCGAAGAGAAATATGCATACTCCGTTATCCAAAAACGATGTGAGAGTCATGGTTTATCCTGGAAACTGTTGATGACACTGTGGGTAAAACAATGGTATTTCATTCAGAAAAATTGGCGATAAAATATGTTCCTGATAGTATTTGGAGTTAATCTTGACATTTTTTTTCCACTATCTTTATTTTTAACTTTCCATTATAAGAAAAACCAGCAACAATCATGAATCCCTTAGAAAAACTTTCTTTCGATTCTTTGAACCACGTACTTAAATTTTTTCCCCTTTTTTGATAATAAATGGCTGTTTTTTCGTTGCAATCATTTAAATACACCCATGATTCACCTATTGTGACAATTGTTTTCCATTTTTCTTTGGATAAGTGTTTCTCATATAGAATTCTGCAGCGTGTCCTCTGTTCAGCGATATGATTTGGAAGAAGACGATGCACATTGCGTTTTTTCGCTTTCTTAAGATTTAAATCAACGTTTATCATTTTGTTTACAGTGGACACCGAGCATTTTAATGATTTTGCAACTGTCCTTTGACTAGGGGGATTTTCTTTTAACATTAAACAACGTACCTTTGAAATAGTCGAAGATGTCCGGTTTTTCCTTGGATACTTGTTTGGAATTTTTGTCCCACTTGAGGCTCCAATTTGAAGTTTTTTTCCTTTCTTGTTGACGATATTACCTATCGACGCTTTAGATATCACAAAACCATGACTCTCACATCGTTTTTGGATAACGGAGTATGCATATTTCTCTTCGGAAAGAGCATAAATGTAGCCTTCGAACCACTGCTTTGTTAAAAATTCCATTTTGAATAAAAACAAAACTTTCAAGCCGTAGACGATAATTTTAACTTTTAAAAACATAGTACAATTGCAATTATTTCTTTTGCAGCAAACGATTTTTTATTACCGCTTACCAAAATCGTCTAAAAAATGTGCGAACAGCCTCTGTATAAATAGCTATATATATATATATATATATATATATATATATATATATAAGGGTGGTTCGAAAAAAACTTTTTTTTAAATTTCAGATCGCTAGTGTGCGCAAAAGTTGCCATTGGTATAGACGTGAAAAAAGCACTAATTATTATTTTTTTATTAATTTGCCTTCCGGTCGCGCAATGCCATCGAAGTTAGCAAAAAATTGTGAAAAACCTTAATTTTTCATAATTTTTTTAAGCACGCCAGATGGTTTTAATTGCGTTCCTATACCATTAATTAACTACTAAAAGTATGTAAAATCAATGTATATGCACTTATTATACATTTGTTTCATATCTTTCGGTCGCGCAACATAGTACAAAATGAGTAAAATTAGTGGTTTTTGCAAAATTTCAAAATTTGACTGTTTAGTACATTTTAATCATACGACTTTTAGAGATGCTATAGTTTAATTCTATTACAATAATACACTGCTGGCCACCCAAATTGCAACACCAAGAAAGACAAGAGATATCAAAACAAAATTTATTTTGTAGATAACATGTTGACCAAGTATCAAAAGATTAAATTTATAGACTTCTGTGAAGTGTGGTTCCTGCCAAAATCAGTAGCCAGAGTAGCCTCCATTGTTGGAGATCACCGCCTCCACACGCCTCGGCATTGATTCAAAGAGACTTTGGATGAGTTCATGGGGTACAGCAGACAAAGCAGCTTCCACACGTTGCCAAAGTTGATCTGCTGTGGCAGCTGGGGATGGAATCTGGGTCAATCGTAGAGCAACCATGGACCACATGTTTTCTATCGGCGAAAGATCCGGAGAGCGAGGCGGCCAGGGAAGCAATTCAATCTGGCGATTGACGAAGAACCGTTGGACAATGCGTGCCACGTGTGGTCGCGCATTATCCTGTTGAAATATTTGCTGTGGGCAAGCCCTGAAGGTAAGGAAGGACAACTGGCTCCAACAGCTCGAAGATGTAGCGCTGGTTGTTTAAAGTACCGGCAATGCGTACTAGAGGTGTGCGAGAGTGATATCCAATACCGCACCATACCATAATACCCGGTGCAGGACCAGTGTGGCGGTGCATAACGCAGCTGTTCAGAATCCTCTCTTCACGGTGTCTCCAGACTCGAATGCGATCATCGTGATGTTGCAGACAGAAGCGTGACTCGTCAGTAAAGACAATTTCATTCCATTCTGCCGTCCACATCCTTCTGTCATCGCACCATTGGCGGTGGAGACGTCTGTGGTTCTGCGTCAAGGGTAGACAAAGCAATGGACGTCTTGCGGACAGATCACTCTGTTGTAAACGGCGTCGAATGGTACGCGCAGACACTGGATAATGCGTTACAGACTCCGTGTGCTGTGCTATGGTTCGTGATGTGACTGAGAGATCCGTCACTGCCATGCACACAATTTGCCTGTCATCACGTGAAGTGGTGAGCTGAGGTGGATGCGATCGATCACGCCGGTCCGTCGTACCCTCCTGCATCCAACGATCACATATCCGCATTACAGTTGTTTGGTTTCGTCCAACACGACTACCGATTTCCCTGAAAGATAATCCACAATCTCGGTAGGCCACTATCCTTCCTCTGTCGAACTCGGATACTTGATCAAAAGATGGTCGCTGTTTTCGACGAGGTATAATTGATCGTTTTTTTTTAAAAACCACAAGAAAAACACAATTGCCGAACTTGAAATCGTCGAAATCTCCAAGGCACAAATAGCGCTTTGAAGTGGCGCCACAGGCGCGCGTGATGTGCGTCTGCGCTGAAATTCTAATCATTTGCATATCTCACCTGTGCTAATGCATGTTGTAAATTTCATGTTATTTGCATGTTTCCTTCAGGGTGTTGCATTTACAGTGGCCAGCAGTGTATATTTAAAATTCAAGCATATCAGATAAACTTTGATATTCAAGTGGAATTCGGTTGCGCAGCTTCGTCAAAAACAGCAGAGTAGCCTACTACCGAGAGGCGAGGCGTACGTGGCGAATGCCGCGCCTTGACGAGTGACCGATACGTGACGAGTGACCGATATGGCGTATCGGATCGCGCTAAGGCTGCTATTGCTTCAAGTGTACTGCAAGATGTTGGGTTGATTAATGAATCAGATACTTCTTATGCTTTAGACAAGAGTAAAGTCCGAAGAGAAAAAACTTGTGTGATAGCTAGTTTGCAAAGTGATATAATTTTAGAAATTTATGGTCTTTACTTTGATGGACGAAAAGACAATACATTGCCAATTGAAAAAACTGGCAGAAAACACTTTCGCAGAATCTATAAGGAGGAGCATTACTCTTTAATTCAGGATCCAGGCTCCACTTACATAGGACACACTTGTCCTTCTTCAAGCTCAGCAACCGACATAGCCAAACGCATCACGTCTTATTTATCAGTAAATGGCTTTTTGCTTGACAAATTGGAAGTTGTTGGATGTGACGGTACTGTTATTAATACGGGCTTAAGAAATGGTGTAATTCGACAAATAGAGATACATGTGGGAAGATCTCTACAATGGAGTATTTGTCTTCTCCATTACAACGAACTGCCATTCCGCCACCTTTTCCAACACTTATATGGAAATACAACAGGCCCAATAGGATATTCCGGACCGATTGGAAAGGCCCTACCTGATTGTGAAATACTACCAGTTGTTGATTTTAATCCTATTGATTGTGAGATTCCAAAGTTGACAAGCGTATTCTTAGCAAGGACCAATTGTACTTGAGATATCAGAAGTCATCAAGTCAGGACATTGTTCAGAAGACTTTGTAGTACGTGATCCTGGCCCAATGTCACATTCAAGATGGCTTACTATTGCAAACCGAGTTTTGCGCCTCTACACCAGTGTGGCAAGAGTGTGTCAAGCCCTTCTGAAAATCGGTGAGAAATTGTCACATTCATTCTCAAATGTTATATGCCTATGTGGTTTGCCCTAAAAATAAACCTCAAATTCACAGATGAGCCTAGACATGTTTACAAAACTATTGAATCTACAAGGTACTTACCAGAAGAGCTGCTTCAAGTTGTTGATCCCGTTTTACAACGGAATGCTTACTTTGACCATCCCGATAATTTACTTTTGGCTATGGTAACTGATGGAAGAAAACATATCCGAGAGCTGGGCTTTAGGCGTATCATGAAGGCAAAGCAAGCAATATCTGAAAGTGACTTTATCAGAATCTTTAAACCACCAAACCTAAACTTTGAAGCTAAAGACTATACCGAAATTATCAAATGGAACACCAGTACACTCACTCTTCCTCCACTGTTAAGAACATTGACTAATGAAGAGATAAAACAGTATGTGAGCAATGACTTCAAGTCTTTTATAATTATAGATGCTTTTCCATGCCATACACAGGCAGTTGAAAGATGCGTTAAGCTAGTGACCGAAGCTTCAAGTAAAGTGTGTGGACACAGTTCCAGAGACGGCTATATTAGAACGACATTACTGTCAAGCTCAGCGATGCCAACTTTTTCACACAAATCCGAATTTCGATATTTATCGATAGATAAAGACTAGAAAGGAAACATAAAGAGAGAGAAAGCGAAATAAATTTGTACATATTGTAAATAACACACCCTACATTGGATGGTTGGTTGGGTAGGGTGTGGGTGGAACTCGAAGTGCAGCCACCTCCCCGTGGTGAGTTCTGGGTCGTTTTGTAAACAAAATGAGCGAAGACCTGCACCAACAATTGAATATTGAAACAAAAAATTACCAAATAATTACTATTAGAAAATTTCTAAATTATCTGAAAGGAAACATTGTCAAACAACAAAATTGTCAGACAACGATAATGGCTGCTACCGGCTGCGAGCGCATCGCTGGCATTCGTCACGTACGCCTCGCCTCTCTGTCCAGGTAGGCTACTCTGATGTTTTTCTCGAAGCTGCGCAACCAAATTCCACTTGAATATCAAAATTTATCTTATATTCTTGAATTTTTAATATAATATTCTAATAGAATTAAACTATAGCATCTCTAAAAGTCGTATGATTAAAATGTACTAAACAGTCAAACTTTGAAATTTTGCAAAAACTACTAATTTTACTCATTTTGTACTATGTTGCGCGACCGGAAGATATGAAGCAAATGTATAATAAGTGCAAATATATTGATTTTACATACTTTTAGTAGTAAATTCATGGTATAGGAACGCAATTAAAACCATCTGGCGTGCTTTAAAAAATTATGAAAAATTAAGGTTTTTCACAATTTTTTGCTAACTTCGATGGCATTGCGCGACCGGAAGGCAAATTAATAAAAAAATAATAATTATTGCTTTTTTAACGTCTATAGCAATGGCAACTTTTCTGCACTCTAGCGATCTGAAATTTAAAAAAAAGTTTTTTTCGAACCACCCTAATATATATATATATATATTATATATATTTATATGCCTATATATATGTATATATATGTATTTATATATATATGTATGTATATATATATATATATATATATATATATATATATATATATATATGTGTGTATATATATATGTATATATATATGTATGTATATATATATATATGCATATATATATATATATATATATATATATATGTATATTATATATATATATATATATATATATATATATATATATATTAAATCAAAACATTATTAAACCTGACGACACCAGCACAATTCATGAACCTGAAAGATGAAGAATATAAATGACCGGGGGGAGTTGTGACCCCCAACACTCCGGTTAAACATGTTTCTTGCCTAGGCAACACTCCCGGAAGTCATTCCTCATCTGCAACCTGACGTAAAGTCAAAACAAAGCAAGGAGCGATGAAATAAAAAAATAAAGGAACTGGAACAACGTACATTATAAACCTGGGTTAAATTACATCATCAGTACTAAACTATTTCAAAACAATTTGTCAATTCACTAAAATATTGCAGCATCCTCATAGATTCTCTACACCTATAAACAATGCATCATATAATAATTATAAAATATTTAGACTTATCACTAAATTATAACTGCATCCACATATAACCACTTCAAATAAGCACCACCTAAGTATCGAAATATCTACATACAATACTCTAAACATTATCAAATATATACATTTAGAACTATAATTATAACTAAAATAGCAAGGACACATACCTAGTGCAACTCTACATTATAGACAGTAAAAGACTACCAGGTGCGAAACGTAACTTGCCAACTAATCATTTAATTACTTCAATTACTGAAATATCGATTAAGACATTCTTTGCTATCGATCGAATGGAATTCACGCATGGTCTTTAATAAAAATCCCAAAGGAAAACCCATTTCTAAAGCAATGTTTGCAAATGATTTCACACCTGAGAGCACCTCCAACCCTTCACAGTTCAAACGCTTAACACGTAGCATGTAGTTAATAATTAGGTTGCGCTTTACATTTCGATGTAAACATGTATTCCAAGGCATTACGCGTTGTGTAGTAAATGGATAATAGTCCCTTTTATCATGCATTTTGTATTTCAAAAGACTACTCTCTTCATCAACACTTAAGCTCAAATCCAGAAATACAACTCGATCATCCGGTGTTTTATCAGATTCTAAAAGGCTAAGGTTTTTTGGATAAAACCCCAGATCTATGACCTGCTCTTTGTACTTAGTGCAAATTAAAACATCATCCACATATCTGAAATATTTTAGCTCACTCAATAAGGCGGTCCCCATTTCATAATGGTGGAGGTAAATGTCTGCCAATATTGAGGAACATCCTCCCCCCATTGGGCACACATTTCTTCCGCCAAATACATGGTATCCCAGAGAGGTATATTCGAGGGTATTTAAATTAATAATTGGAATAAATTTATTGGATGGAATTAATTTGTAATCATTTACCATGGCCTATGTTTACTGACTGCAATATTATTAATATTTATTAGGGAGTTTAAGAAGGATTTATGATATTAAGAGCACGCTTCGAGCCGACAAGAGACAGGCTCGTCATATATATATATATATATATGTGTGTGTGTGTGTGTGTGTGTGTGTGTGTGTATATATATATAATTAATAATATATAACTCAAGAGATCTCCTTCCCCACCGAGGTTCAGTTAGTAAATTATTAACAAGAACTTTCAATATTCTTTAGAATCACGAATCTTCAATTAAATGGAGATTGTAATGGCACAATTCAATGGTTTCTGTGATTTTCGTACTTTAAAGTGTAACAAAAGAATTACCGTAGCTCTCAAATTCAGCCAACCTCATATCACACCACGCGAGTCAACAATGGTAGCCAACTTACATTCCCTTTGCTTAGTATTTAAATGACGAACAACTCGCAACGAGAAGGGGGCCATCAATTACCCCGATATGACTTGTTTGATTACGGGAAACTCTACTGGATTAGCTCAAAACTTAGGCAAAAAGCTTAAAACATGCCTAGATAATTTATTTTCAAATTTTGTCTTTCCTAAGCTATCCTAATATACAAAATGGATATTATCTTCAGTTAAATAAAATTTTCGGCTTTCTGTATCAATAATACCTCTTTTTAAATATTAGTTTCCTCTTTCTAAAAAACATGCTATTGC
This sequence comes from Dolomedes plantarius, assembly GCA_907164885.2. Taxonomy (NCBI): domain Eukaryota; kingdom Metazoa; phylum Arthropoda; class Arachnida; order Araneae; family Dolomedidae; genus Dolomedes; species Dolomedes plantarius. The sequence continues at coordinate 117,819,196 of OU015491.1, read as the reverse complement.
CATTACGCAATCTAACAACAAAAGTTTCCAAAAGTACATTAGGTGTACAATCCTTGTTCCTTAAAACATTACTTATTGATAATTTGTTAACCAATTTCCAATGAATTTTTGAATCAAGAGGACAATTCAGATTACAGTACAATCTCAGAACATTTTACAGTTTTGGGGTAGCACTGTAAAGTATATATGCTTATGCATCCCATTTATTTTTCAATATATAGTCTTCAAAAAAATATATATGCCAATTTTCTGTCTACGGCATTTCTTCTAATTTCAGTATTCGTACTAGCGGCAGTTTTCTTTAGCATGCAGTTTATCGCAAATGAAACATTCTCTAGATTTCTTAAAATTTACGTCTTTCCAAACTTTAGCTTGAGAATCACCATTATATTTATCAGTAGCACTTCATACCTTGTATACATAATTTCTAGAATATTTATTCGTATCATCAATATCAAGACCAGAACATGCTAATTTTACTGAACTATCACCCACCATTTCTCACTATCAAGAAATTGCAAATAAGAATCGATATCATTCTTACGTGCCTAATCTTTGATATAGCTGGCAAGTCTCCCCCATATACGAGAAACATGTGTAATAAGCACGATTCCACCAGTGGGAATAACATAGCAGCAAGTTTATCCTTCGTGACGCCTAAAGATTCCATGCACGTAACTGACATTCTGTCCCGCCGTGTAATGATGAAAAAAGGATTTTTTTTCGCATCCTTAGCACTTTAAAGGACAATTTTCAAAAACTCAAAAACATAAAGTTCAATAAAAATATCTCCCAGACCAACACTTTGCTTTGAAAAAGTAATAAATATCTTTCAGATAATTTACTGTTGCTTCAAGAAAACTTTCGACAGTTTCTCTAGCTTTAAATTTCGGCGTATTAGCTGGCAGGAAGTAAGACAATTTATAGACCCCTTCAAAAAGGATCATTTTCGTGTATCTCAGGAATAGGTGCCCAAAATCGTAACCAGTCGCAATTTCAAAACGTCTAAAATGTTATTACGGAAAACGAAGCGGAAAATTATGAGTAAACTGCACCGCATATCACCTGCCTTGATTTCTATTTACGATGTCCTTGACTACCGTAACAGGGGATTTGCATTCTAATAAATTCTTCCTCTTCTCGCTCCCCAGTAAATTAATTTCTCTCTATCAACTTCAGTAGCTTCAGATTCTTTATTTATGTTGGGAGTTCTCCGCAATCGAACGATTCAATATGGAATCCCCCGAAAGTTTTTTGCCTTTATTAGAAAAATGCTCAAAAGCAAACTTCAGTGGCGTTAAAATCCATCGGCAGATTCTCAAAAAGTTCCTTTAACGTAGTGTTAGTTTTAGTAAAAGCCTTAACATGGGAGGCCTTTTCAGTTTCAGCCTATCCCTGATTTCAAATTGATTGATCAGAATTCTTACTATGGAAATCCCTGTTCAGGCGCCAAAAATACTCCAGTCGAAATACATGTAGAAGAACCTGTGTCTGTAAGCAACGGTAATCCCTTTATAACGTTTGAGCTATGCTGTTCAAAAGGATTTTCGCAAGTATAAAAATTTTAAGGCATATATTACACATAATTTAAAATCTATATATACTATTAAAACAGTTCCGTAACTGACTGACTGACTGACATATAACGCACAGACCAAACCACTGGACCTAAAGGGCTGAAATTTTGCATGGCGATTCTTCTTATAGTTAGGGGTGCACTAAGAAAGATTTTTTAAAAATTCTTCTTAGATTTTTTTAATTAAATTTTTAGGCTGTTTTTATAACTTTTTTTAAGTTTGCATTTAAAAGAATAATCTGAAGGTTATAAAATTTATATCACGAGAAAGATCATAAAAATTCCGTTAAAATGAAATCTTTTTCGAATCTTTACCTCCATTTTCTGATTTTTGGTGAATTTTTAAAGATTAATTTTTAGAATTTAATTTATTAAACACTGATCACGTGATTTCCTTTCTTTTTGTGATATTTCAAACTAATTTTGTACCACGTGCATAACAGCGAAATAGACAAAAAAAAAATTTTTTTCTTGCTAATGCGGCAAACGATTGATCATTATCCAAAAAAATATTAAAATGCAGTAAAAGATATGTTCCTCAAACTGTATTATATTAACTGAACTATATTCTTTAGTATGTTCTATCACATTTAATTTGAACATTTTCTTCTACATTATTTTGTCTATAAAAATATCCGTTACGATTTTTTTATAAATATATTTTTTCGTTTTTTTTTTACATCAATTGCATACATTGATCGTCGTATTTATTATAAATATATTTATACATATTTTTGGCATTAATTGCATACATTGACCGTTGTATTTAATTTGAATGTACTCCGTAGCGAAGTACGGGTATTCAGCTAGTGTAAATATAAATGCGAAAAAGGAACTATGGACACAGCAGCGAAAAAACATCTCGAAAAGTTGGAGTTCAATTCTTAGAAGAGGCGCTGCCACTCTAGCAACCAAAATTAAAGGGCTCCGTGGCATAACCAGATCTTTAAAGTTACTCGTCACATCGTTCTTTTTATAAGTCCCAGGGAATTATCGTCTGGACTAACTGGAGACTAGCGTCGAAGCTGTGCAGCAGAATCAAGGAGACTTGTAATCTATTAGCGATGTCACAACGGTTCTCTCACCGTCTGTATCAATCTATCTTCTTTTACTGTCAAAGCCTCTCGAACATCCTTTCTAATCGTAATTATTTTACCCATCTTCATCGTTCCGCCTCTTTGTTTAATCTTTGTACATCCTTTATGGGCTTAATATCCGTGAATAAATATTTTCATGATCAAGGTATCTATTTCGGGGTTTTTAATCACATAGGATATCTAAGGGATATTAAGGATCTCAAAAAAAGTAATTATTTTAGTAAATCAAAATCAGATTTATCTAAACATAAATTTTAGTGTAAATCATTTTGTTAAATTATTAAGTTTTACTCCACGAAATAATTATATATTTAAGTTTAAAGAAGGGAAATACAGTGATGTGTCTAATTACTTTATCGCATGAAATTCTTACTAACACACTATTTTAGAGACTGATGGTGTCATACGTTAAGTCTCTAAAAATATACTACCAGCATAGTCCTTTAAAAAAAATTTTGAAAATCCGAGATCGGTATTCACGTTTTTAGTCACGCACCAAATGCATTAATGAGCTGCGTTGTAAAGTCTCATGGAGTCAAAAGTTTGTTAAAAATAAGTTCGAGGCTAAACAGAAATACAAATATTCACGTTCTGGAAACATTTATGATAAAAGGTATTAAGAGTTGGAGATGTCCTATGAATCGCTTAAATATTTTTGCGAACATAAAATAGCTGTATCTTGTGAGACCACAGTACTGTGGTATTCATAAAGTTTATCAGTTATCGGTGGTTCTTGAATGTCCAATTCAATAACTATAAGAACGATTCTCTAAAAGACTAACACTTTATAAAAGCAAGAACATTTATTGCAAAATAGCAAAAGAAATAGAACTCAAGTCGAAACAGCTAAGTCAATCCAAATTCGACATTCCGTCGAACCGTCAAAGTGTTGTGCTGTAGGCGTTCTTCTTATACAAGCGTGGATGCCCCAGGCGAAGGAGTGCGCCACCTGGATTTCACTACAAGAAATAATTTGCATATATCTTGTGAGAAATATATTTGCAACAGGTGGCTTGGGTTAAAAGATCGACACAGGCATATCACCAAATTAGAATTCCAACTTAAACACCGAACTAAAATTACCCCTCCACATTCTTCTACTAAAAGCTTTCCAGTGGTAACTATCAAGCAAATGAATCCTTTTTTTTCATTTATGGTCGACCATCTATTCCTATCATTAACCGGTAAATACGGACCTACTCTTATCAATTTACTTGATCTGATTCTATTTATTTGATCAATTCCCCGCATTCTTCTTTTGATTTCCTTAAGAATGACGTCATAGAAAAATAATTAGAGTATTTCCAAGCTGGATATTAAATATTAATTCAAACCATTGATGCCACATAAAGAAGTTATGCTCAGAGCCCGTAATAATTCTCCTTTCTCTAATTTATCGGACAAAAATGAATATCATCAGAACTTTGGTAATCCATACAAAATCATTTTAAACTGTTCAGATTTTTACTAATTTCGTGGTTTCTTATGATTTGAATTCTTAGAAATTCAAAAGATATCAACATTTAATTAGCCGTTAGAAGGCTACTAAATTTTCTCAGAAACTGTTTAGTGCATGAGATCGATATGTATATTAAAAATGAGCAGCTTACTTTCTTTAAAATGTCAATACTTTAGCCAATAAAGAAGAATAAATGATTTTTTGGGATACCAAAGTTTTAAACTAATTTTTAAAATGAAAAACAGTCATGCCATTTCATAAAGTGAAATATACCTCATAAGTTCCCGGCTAAATTGTTAAGCTTTATTCAATAATCGGAAGAATAAAAAAAGAGTATTCTTTTTCAGAAAAAAATGTAAGAAAACATAACCCGTGAAAATATCAAACAGCAGTGTACAAGGAAAGCGGGTTATCACAGGGAACACAGCAGAAAAATTGTAAAATAAAAAAGAAGGTAGTGCTAAAAAAAGTGAAATATAGACAATTCTTAGACGGCTACATAAACTATCTTTCTCCTCAAAAAATATGTCGTAGAAACTTGAATCCAGTTTATTTAACTAACGCAGACATAGAATTCACTCGGACAATTTCCCTCTACGTATTTTTTCTTGGTACGGTTCACTTATTCATAACTTCAACCTCACAGAGATGATTTAAAATGCATTGCTCTCAGCTTAGCTGATTTTCTGTACATTTCATTCACTTACAAATATAAAATTCCAATATATTCTTTTCTACTTTTGGGCAATATTTCATTGTATAAACCCTTCGAAAAACAGTAACTTTTGAAACGATTAGAAATTAAACGTACATTTGTGCGTATTAATTTGAACCTTTTTTTTATATTGGGGATCTAGGATCAAAGTGCCGAGTTATAAATCTTGGGGCTCAAGTAAATTTTTAAAGTTAAATGATGACATGAGAAGAACACTTAATTCTTAACACTAACATCAGTTACCCAAGATTGAAATTTCTCTTCTTCCATGTAAAACTTTATCTTCTGTCAATATTTGAAGAACGTAAATATAAAGTATATAAGTACATAGGTGATAAGTTATTATATCCATGAAAGTTTTAGCTCATTATTCATGCTGTCTAGATATTCCGTATCGCTTCCAGACTTAAATAAGAAAAATTTTATATTTCCGATAAAGTTCTGGGAAAAACACTTCATTCTTTAAATCAGAACTTAAATATTTAACTTGGTTCGATAAACTTTTCAAACCTATTAATTTTATTAACCTAGTTAAAAAATTAAAATGTTTAAATTAATGCTAAAGAATTCTTGCGATTGTCATGTCTGGGTATCTCAAATGTGAATATTTTTCAGAATTCTCGTGTGAAACAGATAAAAATCACCTCAACGAAAATGCCTTTAGACACTTATTAGGTGCATAAATTATTTCGTTCGGCAACTCTAATAAAAATTTGTCATCCAAGCTACTAACTTATTAAAACGAAAGAAAGGAAGGGCAGTGAGACATGAGAGTTATGCATTTTAAAATAAAAATGTGACAGACATCAAATTCTTCAACACATTAAGTCTTAACATTTGGTAAACAAAGTTTTTCAAAAAGCTGACGTGGTGATTAATTGAAACGAAGAGGTAATAAATTGAGTAAGAGATTTACTGCTTATTGCTTTGCTTGCATTTAAATAAGCATAGATTGGATTAAATAAAATTATTTCAATTTCATTTGTTAACAGTCTTCTTTTCCTTTGGGTTAATTTACGGAATAAGAGAAGTCAAAATTGGTTTTACTTTGTTTTATATTTTAAAGATTGCCCACAGGAAAGCGAAAATTTAAAAATAAAATGGAATTGATAAAATGTCTGCTTAAAATTCCTCACGGGATAAATTTCTGTTAATCGAGACCACAACAGTAAAAATTGTAAGTTCTAGAGTCTAAAAAGAAAAGATAGCAAATACAAAGAATATTGACGACAATTTTCTATACAGCAATGACGACAAGTTTCTATACAACTGTCATTTGAGAGAAAAATAAATATTATATGACAACACCAGGAGAGCTCAACACGGAGATCGAAGATTTGGATATGAATCATGGTTGACTGTTATGCAAATATAGGATTAATTGACAGTAAAAAATGAGAATCAACGGTTAAGAGTATTGGAAGGACTTTGCCTTAAATAAAAGACTGCCAGCCTTTTTGTGTTTAATGCTTTAATTGCATTTCTCGACTAAATACAGACTATTTACAATATATATAAAACATTTAAATTCGTGGTTTCACGGCATCGACGAGGAGGGTCAGACTTGAGTTGTCGCTGCGCTCATTCAAGTCTATCTAGGCCCGACAGTAACTCCGTGTTTCCGGCTCCAGCGTCACTATGAATAACTTAGTCTCTGAATCACTGACTTTTTATTAACTCGCGTCCATCGACTTTATATACCTTCGCTGAACGTTCAAAAAAGGTCTGGAATACGCCGCCTTTCTTTATTCAGTTATTGTTCCCAGACGACTAGGCGTCTGGCAACTTCCCTTTAGTAGCTGACGAACTGCTCCGCGAGCTGTCGGTAGCACTTCCGGTCTTAATGTCGCCAAGACTGTCTGTCTCTAGCCGTCCAAATCAATTATGTGCACAAACCTCGCGTTGGTTGGTCTTCCCGAATTTTCCACGCACAAAATATTCGCAATTGTACGGAAGTCGTTACCCTGGAAGCACATATTCGTGAAAAAAAGAGCGTAGTGTAGGGAAAAGCAGTGATTTATTGGTCCCGTCACCGAGAGGAGGTTTTATGGCGTCCCTCGTACCTTTGATGTTCGTACTCAGACCGCCCCGGATGGCAGTTTTAAGACGAATCTTCAAAGCGGCGAAATACTTTCCCCACGTTCGGGGGGGGGGACTAATCGACTCCAAAATGTGTCAAGAGGCGACGGGGGGAGCTGATTCGCTTGTGTGTAGATGCACCTTTACAGTATCCCTGAATTACAAGTTGTGCCGTTTGGTCGAATGAGAAAGAGGGAGGATACTTTAGAGCAGTGGTTCCCAACCTGGGGGCGATCGCCCCCAAGTGGGCGATTTGGGTTATCAGGGGGGCAATAAATAAGTGGGGGGCGATGAGTATCAAAGGGGGAAAAATTAAAATAGTACTGTACAGTAGAACCTGTATAGTAGAAGTTGCCGTACTGTATAGTAGAGTATAGTACTGTATAGTAGAAGTTGCCGGGTAGCACGAGTCACTGGCTATTCTCAGCCGGCGAGTTCACTGCACTCACCCCTCTCCACAGTCCCCACCTGTTGTTGCTCAGCGCGGCCGACTGGTGACTCAATCCCCCTCCCCCTCTTGCCATCACAGCACACTTGCCATTGACCTACATTCGTCTTCAGTCTTCACAAGCCCATTGTGTGCCTCACCATCAGTTTTTGCGCGTGTCTTTTTTGCTTTTTGTGCGTTTGTTTTGAACTGTAGAAGTTCATGCACAATGGATTAAAACAGATAAAGTGTCGTCAATACTGATCTGAGTAATTTAATTCAAATTAGTATGTTTTATGGATATTAAGCATACAAATTAATTGCATACATTGACGATTGAATTTCATTTAAATATTTTCGTCTACATTATTTTGTCTATAAAAATATCTGTTTTTGTATAAATATATTTTTTGTTGTTGTTTTTTGCATTAATTGCATACATTGACCATTGTATTTAATTTGAATGTACTCCGCAGCGAAGCACGGGTATTCAAGTAGTGAATACATAGAATTACAATCTTACAATCTGATTCAGTGTTATAAGCATTTCACTGATTATATAAACACTCTTTTCTCTGTTATACTGAAAGACAAATACTATAACGTAAGTAATGGTCCTGAAACCAGATGATGACACTATTAAATACTTATAACCGATACTGCATAAAATCAAACTAAAAGCGCTGCAGAATTCATTTTCACCGTTACGGAATATAATCAGACATTTATCACAACAAAACAATTTTTTTTTTTTGTAACGTGCAAACTCAGAGATACTTTTATGATTTAACTCTTGTCGGGAATTTTATAATTGAAACTATTCTTCGATAAGTATTCTTCAATAAGTCTTCAGTATAAGATATTAGTTTTGTAATCCAATGCAACTTTGTCAAAAGGAAATAATAGGAAACTTTTGCTCCGCCTTAGGGGAATTATATCTTTGTGTAGCTGAAATTATTACTTCTGGTTTCAATGACAAATACGATCTTTTTCAATTTGTTTTTAAATATAAAAAAATGAAAGTATTAAATTATTGTGTTAATAGATTCCAGCTTGGCAATCTGCTCTTTTTCTATTATCTATTTCTCGGAAAAACCTGATAAAGTGTTTGTTTTTTTAACGTTAAGATTCTTTAGTTCTCGATCATACGGTAATGCGTAAAACTGACTTTTACGTTAAAATTTGGAATTTTCTTTTATGTTTTTGAATGCTTTGTTGTCTCAGACGTTCTTATCCAAAACCAGATTTATCCCATCTGTTTGTAAGTTAATATTTTTTGTGCCTAGATATTCGAGATAATTTAGAATAGTTAAACAACAGAATATTTGAAAGCAACTATTATAATTGATGTGCAAAGCAGAGAAAAAGGCATTTCTAAAGCATAAAAGCATGGAAAAGGACAAAATTAAAATATTTTTAATAGTTAAAAATTGCATTTATTCTGAACACGATTCTTGTTTAAAGCAAATTTTACTTATATTGGTACAAATGGTGCAAAAATGATACAAAAGGATATCAAATGATACAAAATCCATCTATCTAATATTTCCCAAAATCTAAACACAAAATATTCTTCATTACGCAAATGAGGAGTATTTTGTGTTTGAATATTTTACTTTCATACCACCAATGTAATGGAAATAAATTTAAATGCGATAGAAACTAACCTTATTTGCACGTATTTTATGCAATTCATTAAAGTGAAGGATATTCTAAAGCAGAGCCTCAAAACTTCTTTATTCTATTATTTGCGCTAATGATTTTTTTCTTAGAAATGTTGTGTTCTAAAATTGGTATTTTCTATATTATTTAAAGAAAAGTATTTTACATTTAAAGTCGTATCAATTTTTATGTTGATTTCCTGGGTAGCAATTGATGATTTCCAGTAACAGCTATCTGTTGTAAAATACACTGCATGATATTAAAATTGCAACACCAGGAAGGAACGCAAATAACAAAACTTTATTTATTGTACGTATACAGCATAGTAGGAAGAAAACATGATTAAATTTGTAGGCAATTTGGGGATATACAGGGTCCGAAATTAGTACACACAGCTACCGCCTCTGGCAGCTAAAACGTCTCTAACCCGGTTAGGCATCGAGTCAAACTGGGCTTGGATGACAGATACGGGCAAGACATTCCATGCAGCTTCAAGTCTATGTCACACTTCATCAATCATAGGGGCGGGAGAGCGGTGGCTGCCCAGTCTCTCAGCAACCCATGACCAAATGTTTTCGATGGGTGAGAGATCTGGTGACCGTGCTGGCCAGGGCAGCAGTCGAACACCCTCTGTGTCGAGGTAGGTCAGGACACGACGGGCAGCATGCGGACTTGTGTTATCTTGTTCAAAGATGACGTCCCCGAGGCTTCAAAGACAGGGCATAGCCACCGGCCTTAATATATGAGAAATGTAACGCTGGTTGTTCAGACTACCGACGACGCGAACAAGAGGTGTTCGTATCGTGTACCCAATGGCTGTCCATACCATCACACCAGGTGCAGGGCCCGTATGATGATATCAAATGCAAGCAGGCCACGTGCGTTCTCCCCGTTGCCTCCAGACTCGGATACGTCCATCTTGATGCTGCACGCAGAACCGGGACTGGTATGAAAAGACGATGGGGTGCACTCCCATATCCAATTTTGTCGTTTGGCGCACCACTGTCGCCGTTGCAGTGTCAAAGGAAGCCGCAATAATGGTCGCCGAGCAGACAGTCCGTGCTGCTCCAGACGATGTCGCACTGTCCGTGCGGATACTTGTGCTGCAAACAAGCCCATTTTCTGACTCAAGGTCCATGATGTGGCTGTACGATCCTGCAAGGCCAACCTGACAACATGTCTGTCCTCTCGGTTGTTAGTTGAGGTAGGCCGTTGAGATCCTGCATGGCGTTCAGTATGACCCTCCTGAACCCATCGAATACATATTCCCATGGCAGTCATTGGATTCCAACCAATGCGAGTAGCAATATCGTGGAACGATAAACCGCACTCTCGATAGGCCACGATGCTGCCGCTATCGAATTCTGATACATGCTGGTAGCCGTTTCTCCTTCTTATACGACGCATAACACGATCTTCTCACAAACATCCAAAATTCAAATGCGATTTCCGAATGAGATACTCGCTGCGTTACTTTCCTTTTATACAGAGTTTGAGATACCGTTTCTCCCTCCTGCGTCTTTCGATTGCTCTTAAATGCTAATCATTTCCATATCCCAGCATCTTCTTCCTTTCATGCGAATTTGACGTTTGTATCATCCCTTTTTCATGGTGTTGAAATTTTAATGGCTAGCAGTGTACTTATAATTAAAAATTGTCGCTTTGTATTTAAAAATTGTCTCAATTTTAATGACGACTATGCCAGGGGCAAACAATTGCAGCTTACTCTTTCAAAATACTTCGATAAATACAAGATCGTTCCACGAGCAACGAACTGTAACACCTAATTATTATAAAATACTTGTCTCTTTGCATCTTAAAATCGACAAGTGCCTGCCGTCCAGGAGAGAAAAAATAAATAAATCGCAGAATTTTAAAGGAGACTTCACCAGTAGGAATCACCGGCAGCTAACCTCTTATTTGAAACCTTATACTGGTTCCTCTATTTTTAACATCTACAAATACTCGTTAAACAACTCTGCAGTCAAGAGTAAATTGTGAAGGAAGAAAAATCTACTTTGGGAGAGAGCTTAAGTGCAAATACAAATTTAATAAATGAGTAAACTATACTTTTTTTAAGTTTATTTTCCTCGAATGTTTATCCGGGAAAGAACAGGCTATCCTGATAGAGTTCTTCCCGAATGTAATTTTTGTTTCAACTGTAGACGTTTTAGCGATGTAGAATGATGAATAAAGATGAGTTGATATAGGCATCTAGTTCGTGATTCTCTTTAATTTTTCATCAATTCACAACTCAGCCGACTATATTGGGTCTCACATAAAACGTCACAAAATAAACATTCTCAGAGTTGAGCCGAGTTAAGCCGCAATAAAGTATTTAATGTTGATTATGTAGTGAGACTATTTTCCATAGATATAAATAAGATGAGCCTTGATTAACAGCAAAAAACTGTTTTTATAAATACTCCTGAATGTCATCTCCTGCATGTCCTCTCCTGCATATCACCTCCTGTATGTAATCTCCTGCGTGTCTTCTCCAGCATATTTTAAAAGTTTAGTTGAAATTTAAAAAATATACTAAACACTAATTATTTTTGCAAGTATTATTTCTTTTTTATTATTATTTTCAGATGGGATAAAATCTCTGTAAATTAATACCTCTATCAGTTGCTGAATCTACAGGTCAGAGTGGTCCAAAGTTAACGGAAAACTTTTATTTTCAAGCTTCTGTTGCCATTTAACGCTAGTGTAAAGCGTATTACACACACACAAATGCATTGAATTATGTAATTCCTTTCGTTGGGGAAGAGATAAAAAAACTTTTTTGTAACATTTCTTGCTGACACTCGATGCTAAACAAATTTAAGCGCACATACACTATCTGGCCAAAATTATCCGGATGCCCAGTGGTACGGACTCTGAGAGTCCTGAGGCATATATTAATATGATGTTGGTCCTCCTTTTGCATCGATGACAGCCTGCACACGTCTGGGGAGACTTTCCAACAGTTTTTGATAGGTGTCCATCACAGCTGAAGTGAGTGCTGGCAGTGAGGATGGTCGATTTGTCTGGCTACGTAATCTGCGTTCTAATTCGTCCCAAATGTGTTCAGTGGGATTTATATCGGGGCTCTGAGAAGGCCTGTCCAGTTTTTGAACACCCATTTCGTCAAACCCTGCCTGCTTAAGCCTCGGTGTGTGAATGGAGCATTTATCCTGGTGGAATAGAAGTGGGCATTCCCCGAAATATTGCCATAGAGTTAGGAGAGTAGAATTGTCCAGAATGTCCACATACATCTCAGAGTTCATGTTTCCAACCACAAGAACTAAGGAACCCAGGCCAAACCATGAAAAACACCCCCACACCATGATGCTGCCACTACTAAACTTAATAGTTGGCCCAATGCAGTCACGTAAGACACGCTCGCCGGGCATCCGCCAAACCCAGACGCGTCCATCGGACTGCCAGATTGTTAAGCGAGATTCACCACTCCAAAGAACATTTTTCCACATGTCCACAGTCCAATGACGGTGAGCTTTGCACGATTTCAATCCACGCTTCGCATTCTGGGGAGTGATGTTCGGCTTGTGAGCGGCTGAACGACCATGGAATCCCAGGTTTTTTTATTCTCAACGAACAGTCCTGCTGCTAACACTAACGCCTGATGAACTTTGGAATTCCTGAGTGATTTCAATCAACGAGGACTTGCGATTTTGTTTCACTACCCTTTTCAGAGTTCTATGGCTGCGTTCACTAATTTTTTTTCGGGCTTCTACATCGTTTTTCTGCAGTTTCACTGCCTCGACATTTCCACTTCACAATTACATCACTCACACTGGATTTTGGCTTCTGTAGAATGTCCGAAATTTCACGAACTGATTTCCACAAAAGTGACTCCCATTATAATGCCACGCTCCTTTGACTTATTCATTGTCTCACAAACGCATAAATATGACCTGACAAACCACTACCAAAACTTTTATAGCTTTCGATTACGCAACAAATTACGTCACCTGCCAGATCCATTTCTTTAGGGTGGTGTCCGGATAATTTTGGCCAGATAGTGTATAACAACCTCGATGAAGTAGTTGTCCCAGTCGCAATTGCATACATACCCATTTTTTATTAATACATACATACGTATAGGTACAAATGTAAAATAGAATTAGATCAGAATTTTAAATCTTTCCCTGCAGCATCATTTTCAATCATTTAATAAGGTAAAAATAATTAAATTACTTTTCGATGCTCTGCATCAAAATTAATACACTCTGATGCCATTGTTTTTTCTTATTAATCTTCCTTTTTAAAAGTAAGAATCCTTGGCTTATTTCACAAAATTCAATTTGATAAATCTGTAGTTACGAAAAACTTTTATTAAATTATATAACTTTTTTGCCAGCAGGCTTTATTCTATGGTAAAATAAATTATTTCTTCTTTCTCTTCCCAAGTCTCCTTTGGCATCGTTAAGGGTAAAACGAGAAACTCTTTTCACAATTATTACGTTAGCATTTCTTTTACAAAGAATTAAAATTTTTTTATAACGAATATTTTCTGTAAACTGTTCCAACCATGCGAAGAAGAATGTCACGATGGAAAAAGTGCTTAGAGAGCCCATTGAACTACACATAAAAGACTCTACTCACTAGAAAAGAATACAAGGAGCAATAGAATAAAGTCGGAAGGTGTTGGGTAATGCGCATTCAACCAGAGCCTGAAGCCTCCTTGTTGCTAGGCCTAAACGGGTGGTAAATCGTCTGAAAAATCTCTATTTATGGCTTACTTTGTATAAAGGATTTCAATTCATTTATGCGTTTTATGTTGTGTTGCTGATAAAAGATCACGGATAAAATATTTTAGAGCGTTTTTAAGTTCAGAATATCCAGACATCGACCTATTCACATAAGTTACACAAACGTTACACATACGCTAACATAACATACACATACGCTAACTGGATAAAAATTAACTTTTAAGAGTATGAAAGTACGTTTCGGACAATGTTTTAGTTCGGAATATCTAAAAGTTGCACACGTGTGTTACGCAAAAGTTAGCCATTGACAGGAAAATTTGAAATAAATAAGTCTTAAGCTGCATTCAAAATTATTTATGTACAATATACACTAGTTATCAAAAATTAAGGAAAAATCACAAAAAGAGGGATTACACGTTCAAAACTAAGCCAATCTGTTTAAAATTTGAATATGTTGTTAAGTAAAAGGTGCTGAACAATACTACATTATGCAAAATACTGGCGCTGCAGTCGGAATACGTCATTTGCGAGAAGCATAAAAGTGCATGTCTCAGAGCAAGGCCACTATTGTCGCTGCGAGGCTGAGATTAGACATCTGGCATAGCCAAATTGTAACAATGAACTCCAGGCATCATTTGACTGAAGAACTGCGATGGCGAGCTATGGGATGGGAGACTAGAAGCAGGACAAAGTCAGACAGAAGTGGGCAGATGGCTAAATGTGATTCCGTCTGTGATTCATAGACTTTGGTAACAATTTCTAACCACGGATTCGGAATCCAGGAGGTTAAGCCAAGGACGGCCATACGCTACGACGAGTGCCGATGACCGATATTTGTCATTATGCGTACGAAGGAATAGATCCGCAACTCCGTCTGCAAGCTCCATCTGCAGATCCTCCCTCGCTGCAAGCTCTGGAAGGTTGGTGTCAACGTCAACCGTGCGTAGAAGGCTTCACGAAGGTGGTTTTTTTGCGAGGTAACCAGCCATTTGCGTCCTGCTCACGTCACGCCATAGGCGGGAACGTTTGCAGTGGGCACGTCAACATGTCCACTGGACGCGTGATCACTGGAGGGCTGTTCTCTTTACGGATGAATCCGGGTTTAGCCTCCAAAGTGATTTTAGGTGTATTTTGATTTGGAGAGAACCTGGAACTCGTTTTCATCCATCACACATCCGTGAAAGAGATGCATACGGATCAGGCAGTGTCTGTGTTTGGGGTTTATCTCTTTGGGTGGACGCACGGACCTCCATGTATATCCCCGTGGAAATGTGAATGTTCACACCTATAGAGATGATATCCTTGAGCTTATGTGCACCCTTGCGCTGGGGCAATAGGTGATGCTTTCGTGGTACAGGACGATAACGCGAGACCGCACAGGGCTCGCATCGTGGATGCTTGCTTACCTTGAGCAGGAAACAATTCAGCGCATGGAGTGGCCAGCTCGATCACTGGACCTGAATCCTATCGAGCATGTTTGGGACGCTTTAGGACGACGTATAGCTGCTCTCAATCCTCCTCCTAGAACCCTAGCCACGCTTTCAACTGCTTTGCAAGAGCAATGGCTCTCACTTCCTACCGAACCCATAGACCGCTTAATTGACAGCATCACACATCGCTGTATGTGCTGTATTGCTTCTCGGAGGGATCATACGCCATATTAAAGGTACTTTTCCTATACCAAACTCACACATCCGATTTGTTTATTGTATACGTATGCTAGTTTCTATAACACCATGATTTTCTGGCACTTTCTTTTTATGCTGTTTTATACCTACCTATGTGTTGTATAATGTGTATAAGTTTCATTAAATTCTACGAGTAACTTTTTGAGTAATCGTTATTTTTGTGACTGTTCCTTAATTTTTGATAACCAGTATATTTTAACATGAACTCTCAATCTCTTTTTAATGCCCCATAAAAATAGCACTACAAACAATTTTTTTATTAACTAAATAAGCGTTTACATTATATTATCAAAGGTCACCCTGTACTGACTACCAATTATTCTAGTATCTACAATACTCCAATTATTCTAGTATCTACAGTACTGTTGTCAATGCAATATCGTCCCTCTTTTTTGCTGCTACGTGTTCATTATCATTCGGGGTAAGCGTTCAATGAAAGGAATTCTTATAAACTTCTACTAGAATTCGTTTTTATTTCTCCTAAAGTATTTTGACAGCCATCGAGCGGATCAGCATCAGTTAGGTCTAATCCACTATTGTCTCCCCCTCTATCATAGTTCAGTTAAGTCGAAGTTGGAGTTTTGAGCTGGCCATTTAAGTTTTTCTGTCCTTATTTCTCTGAATCACGGAGTAAACTAGGTTAGTCTGATACGTTAGGGAAAGCTGCTGTCATCATTGGAACACAAGACGTAAATAAACCTGGATTTAGCACTTCCAATGTACCAGACAGGAACCGACACAGCAACTAAGGCCTTCCGGTAATTAATGCATGCGGGTGAATAAGGTACCACCTCAATTTAGACCGAACACCCCCAGAGGTGTTCCCAACATCTGGGGGGATCGTACCTTCTCCCACCCTCTCTAACCTCATATAAAGACTTTCCGATCTCATATTTAACGTGTTCATATCCGGCCTAAACATGAAGGTATTTAATGGCGCCGGCAGGATTCGAACCGAGCACTCTCGGCGAAGAATGCCCAACGCGCTACCACTAGGCTACCTCGGTCCCGAGTTTAGAGCTTAGAACCAATTCTGGACTGCTACAAACACTCGTACCTACAGAGGGAATCTACGGGACAATCATACCTAATGTTCCTCAGCCTGATGATGATCTATTAATTAGTTCAAGACTAATTGCCATCTTTTATTTTTATTGTGGATCGTAAGTAACTTGTGTTCTTGTTACCCACGCAATCTTGTTTCAAATACTAGTGTTCTAGCCCTTTCGTAGCCCCCGATCAGTTTGGAGTTAAGAACCTAGCTTTTTAAGCAGGTGCATTAAAACACATGTCCAGAAAAGAAAAAAAAAAACTGTTTCATATTGTAGGTAGACAATGGCATTTAAAGAAATAGTAATCAATGGATCCAGTTATAACCATTAAATAAAAGTAGGACTATCATATCACTACCCCCAAATTCTCCATTCGACACAAATAATTCCAAAAGGAATACCTCACAATGTATACACTGGATTCACACACGTTGAATGTCATAACATATCACTCTCAGCCCCCTCCCTCCGGACCGTCTACTGTGCACATTCTGGACCCGTTTTACCATAAGAGATTGAACATTGTTAATGTGAAATCATTTTCTTACAAGTCAAAACATAATCATGGAAGCCGTAGGGTCTATGCAAAGGATTCATGCTTTCTTACAGAGTCTAACTGGCGATTTTCTTTGCGAACACGTTTGATAGTTCCCTATTCTGATCTTTCCGTTTCGTGACATAAGAAGAGGACTGTTGTATATCTATGCCCTTTCTACATCTACGATAACCTGACTGACGATAAATCAGTACGCTGGCAATGTCACCATAGACGTGGCGTCCGTGCCCCCCCCCCCAACTTAACTTGAAATAAATTAAAACGTTAATAGAAGTTCAATTAAAATCGGAGAATTGTAGAAAACTTTTAAGAAAGTTGGTGTTTTCTCGCTACTTCAAACTGTAAAACTGGAGATTCCGATTATGTCTTTAGCCTTAACATAGTTTTCAACAATGATATGATCCATAACAAAAATTCGATGCTATATTTTTTTCTCATTTTATTTGTATTATATTTATTTTTCTCATTGCATAACTTTTGAATACTACTCAAACATCAATTCTATTGTTATGCAATTTGAAAAAAATCCTAATATTTCATATTTTAAGGACCGTCCGGCAATCAATGCGCTGAGGAAAGCCCTAACTGAATTCAGTTCGTGCTCCCCAAACAGTTAGAAGTAGGCTGCACCTATGAATGTCACAGAACTGTCTCCCGAACCGTTGTTCACCATTTCATACTGCTTCATACCGAATACCTACATTTTGAATGAGCTGCTCTCAGCTATGTAACAGTGGTGACTTTTCTCAGAGTCATACTGGAGATAAACGTGATGCCATGGATAATTTTTGCCCAACGTAGTGTTTATCTCTGCATTATAAATGTGCAAGGTAAAAGTCAATAACTAATCAAGTTCCTCGACGAAAATTTCTCCGATTTATCGGTTTTCGTAAATATTCTAACACATCCTATAAAATTATTGGCTGTTTCGAATCTGTTAGAATTTCCGAATGAATTGTTTGACAAATATTTTGACTTCAAGAGAACTACTCTAATTATCATTTAAACAAACTCCGATTCAAGTGTCCGATTCAAGTTCTGACAGTTTAAGGACGAATTTTAAGCAGATGCCACTTCAGCTGTATACTCACTCATTAAACCTTCTGAAGTAACTGTATATTTAGACTCCTTCCCTCTTCAGATAATTGAATACAGCAAATTATTTCCAGAAGAAAAGTGCCTTGCATCTTTAGATTTCCAAAATAATTAATTTAAAATCTGCGAATTTCAACTGTCAATTATTAAATCTTTATATTATTCTAAAAATAAGATTTCTATTGTCAGTACTGTAAATGAAAATATGATGAAATATTTTAACAACAATAAAATGTAAAACAAAAGCTTATTTCTTTAATTAGTGAAAATATTTTTACTGGGAAACACAGCATTCCGAAAACATCAATTTAAAATAAAGAAAAATTTTAAAAAGTTAGACAGGTTATAATAAAGCCATTATTTCGTTTTCGGGTAAGACATTATAATTTCAACATGTTTACTTGGAAAAGATATTAATTAATAGAATGAGGCATGGAACAATGGGAGATTATTTTAGTAGCAAAATAATAAATTAAAACTAAAATATTGTAAGTTACATTGCTTAAAAAGACGCTGATCTTATGCCTTCTTTGGTGAATTTGGCTAAAAATATTTTAAGAAGCTAATGTTTTAAAATACGCTTTTGATAAAAATTTAGAAAATTTTCAGAAAAGGGTTTAAAAAATTAGAAAACTGAAACTATGTTAAATCACTTTTATATTTTAGAAACCATTGTTAAATAAGCTTTTATAATTAAATGTATTTGAAATATTTAGCCGCACATCTTTAAATCAAATGAATGAAATCTGAGAGAAATTTCAATCATATAAAACTTTTTTACTTGAGATGTTTTAAGTCTTGGACAGATTGCATTTAGATTATTAGCCTGTCTTTTCATAAATCCGGTAGATTTTAAAAGCAATATTTTTGAAAATATCACTTAGAATAATGGTTCTAAACCTTTTTTTTTTCTCCATAAATCTTCTTCAATCATCAACAATATGCCAGTGATCCTAGGGACAGAGAGGCAATTTCTCCCTCCCCCACTCACGCGCACTCATCTCCCATAATAAACATCTATCTTTAAATAGTCAAAACACATAAAATAAAAATCCAAATTAAATGGTGTTTTTAAACCCCTCAGAACACTACAGGGTGTTTGTAAACTGTGTCGACAAAATCTGAGGGGTAATAGTACTCATCAAGACGAATAATATTTACAATGCAACCTAGGACCGCGTTCCACGCAGTGTGCCAGAAAAGCGTAAAGTTCAGTGTCCAAGTTGAACTTTCGTCACTGAAAAAAATGAACCCAATCAAAAATTGCGCACTACCATTCATATCAAAGAAAGACTCAAAGCAGATTCTTAAAATAACATCCAAGGGTGTCGCTGCACAGTTGACACCCACGAATGGAAGGCTGGCTCATCCTCTCGTACACTCCTGGTTTCATGTAAATCTTGTCTGCTGCAACAACGATTCTCGCCACGAGATCTTCCACGGAGGACAAAGGTGTCTCTTACACCAATGATTTCATGTGTTCCCAAAAGAAGTCTAATGGATTTAGGTCCGATAGCAAGGAGGTCAAGCCACAGGTACTCCACGTCCAATCCACCGTCCAGGATATATGGCATTCAGGAAGTGGTGGTCCGTGGTGCTAAAGTGTGGTGGAGCTCCATCATTTATAAACCCCATGTTTCTTTGTGTAGTGATCCGCAGAGCTTGCAAGAAACTAGGAAGTACTTGCTCCAGGAAGGCACGGTACGCTGAGCAACTTCCTTATTTTCAACGAGTCGGTCAGACGTTTTGGCAAGAAATAGATCCTACTAGCCAATCCTAAACGATACCGGCCCAGATGTTCACTGATATTCTCTGCTGGTGTTTACAAGGGGTAGTAGCAGGGGGATTGGATTATGATTTTGTTAATTCACATTTTACCGAAGTTCAACTTGGGCACTGAACGTTATGCTTTTTGACACACTGAGTGGGATGCGGCCGTAGGTTGCATTGTAAATATTGTTCGTCTTGATGAGTACTATCCCTCCTCTTATTTTGTCGACACAGTTTACGAACACCCTGTATACTCTGGTGGTATCAACTATACCACTGGATATTCTAATATACAGGGAAACATTGGACTGTTAATCAGAGGATCGTGGTTTTCAAAGGAAGGAAAAGAAGCGCTCACACCTTTGGAGAAATGTTAACTGGCAGCCTAGAACCGTCGCCATTGCCCCGGAGGATGAAATGACTCCTGGGTCATTGTTTATTTCGAATGTAATTCCAACAGTACAGACATTTTCCGTATTTCTCAAAAACCTGTGCGAACGTCGTAAAATAGCTGTCTGGTATTCAACAAGATGATTGGAACGTTAATGTTGTGAATGTAGAATATTCAGTGGTATAGCTGATACCACCAGAGTATGCAGGGTGTTCTTAAACTGTGTCGACAAAATAAGAGGGTTGATAGTACTCATCAAGAAGAACAATACTTACAATGCAACCTACGGCCGCTTCCCAGTAAGTGTGTCAAAAGAGCGTTCAGTGCCCAAGTTGAACTTTGGTAAAATGAGAATTGACGAAATCATAAGCCAGTCCCCTCGCTGCTACCCCTCGTAAACACCAGCAGAGAATATCAGTGAACATCTGAGCAGGTATCGTGGAGGATTGGCTAGTGGGACCTATTTCTTGCCAAAACGTCTGACCGGCTCAGCGTACCGTGCCTTCCTGGAGCAAGAGCTTCCTGGTTTCTTGCAAGTTCTGCCGCTCACTACACAAAGAGACATGGGGTTTATGCATGATGGAGCTCCACCACACTTTAGCAACGCGGCCCACTACTTCCTGAATGCCATACATGTTGCACAAAGAATGCTATACATGTTTCACAAGGCGATGAAAAAGTTAGTACTTCTGACTTCGTTTGCCATTCCTGATAATCGCTCCAGCAGTCCAAAAAGTTATAACATCGATCCAGATCAATAGGTAGAGTAGAGGTTCAGGGTTTTGATTCGGTAAAGGGTACCCTTTGGCGGCATTTTAAAAATGTCGCAAGCTAACGTTATTTATTTCATTCCATTCTAGCAACCTTAACGCCTAATTTAAAAATTAGTTTTGCTTCATTTATGTTTTAGAAGTTGTAGCTTTTCGGTTTTATATACTTTTTCTTCATAATAGTTTTCCGTTTTGATAATTACTATGACTCTTAAGCTAAATTTAAAATTTTTATCGTACTTTGGAAAGTAATGGTAAGAGAGAGATTGAGTTTTTATTTATTTTTTTTTTGGGGGGGGGAGGTTTTTTAATGAAGGATTGATAGCATCAAGGCAATGTCCTGCAAAATTGCCATTAGGAAAATGGTTTAGCGTTTAAATCCGCAAAAATTTGGGGACTTTTGTAAAATGTCTCCAAGAAGTACCTTCTTCTGTATTTCCACCGAGGTTCAGGAACACTGACTATGAATGAAACATTTTCTCTACAAAATTCCATTGTATAATTGCTTACACCATAAATGCACTGTTGTGTAATGGGCCTTATAACTTTAATACTATAACTACCTAACCAATCGAAAGCGGTTTTAATAAACACCGGAAATAACAAGTTTAGTGTTCAACAGATCTGGTGTCTTCATATTTTTAAAAAAATATTCCTAAAAAATATTGCAATTCTAACACGCGATGTAAATTATATTCAAAAGCTGCAAAGTTGCTAAAGAGCTCAATAAATCTTGGTTTTGGATTTCAATAAAAACTTAACTGTAAAAATTAAAGGTAAAATAAATGTTTATACATGGATAATATTAACGTTTTCCAGTTCACTCTTGAAATTACAGAACAACAAAGGTCATTTCAACATCAAATTTTTTATCAAATTTTTCTTCTTCTCTTTCATCTATATATATAAAACAGTTCCGTAACTGACTGACTGACTGACATATAACGCACAAACCAAACCGCTGGGCCTAAAGGGCTGAAATTTTGCATGGCGATTCTTCTTATAGCGTAGAGGTACACTAAGAGAGATTTTTGAAAAATTCTTCTTAGATTTTTTTAAATTAAATTTTTAAGCTGTTTTTGTATCATTCTTTAAAGTTTGCATTTAAAATAATAATCCGAGGGTTATAAAATTCATATCACGGGAAATATCATAAAAATTCCTTTAAAACGAAATCTTTTTCGAATCTTTATCTCCATTTTCTGATTTTTGGGGAATTTTTAAACATTAATTTTTAGAATTTAATTTATTAAATTCTGATCACGTGGTTTCTTTTCCCTTTGTGATACTTCAAATTAATTTTGCGTCACGTGCATAACAGCGAAATAAATTATTGACAAAAAAAATATTAAAATACGATAAAGGATAAAATTTAACCACTAGACTAATTGAGATGGAAGTTTTTAAAGAATTTAATTCAAATTAGTATGTTTTATGGATATTAAACATACAAATTAATTGCATATATTCACCGTTGTATTTAATTTGAATATTTTCTTCTACATTATTTTGTCTATAAAAATAACCGTTACGATTTTTTTTATAAATATATTTTTTGGCATTATTAATTGCATACATTGGCCTTTGTATTTAATTTGAATGTATTCCGTAGCGAAGCACAGGTATTCAGCTAGTTGAGTATAAAAATGTTTTGTTCATCAATTTTTCTTTGGACTTTCTGTTTTTTGCCTTCTAAGGCCCTAATTCTTTTTCGACTTACGTTTCAAAGTAAAACACTGATAGTTTATGAAATTAGAGATTTTTAGAAACTTAATTAAAAGCATTTATTTCGATTTAATGCATTTTTATTAAATTTTCTTCAAGAAAATAAATTAAATGACGTCAAGGTTGCAAATAATTTTGAATAAATCAACAGTTCTCTCTCCTTTTAGCAATTACAATTCTTCATTTAATATCATCCAGTAATCCTTAAGTCATTAATCTTGAAGCCATACAAAAGTAGATTTCTTCACAAATAAAATGCTAAAAAGATATTCCAATATGCAAAATATCTTAAAGAACCGGAGCTTTACCTTCAGATGCGTATGGCAAAGCAGTGCGTCGGAGAATATCTCAGTCTTTCTGAAAACACAATATTAGCTTATCGCCAAAACATCCTGTCTGGGGTCTGTCTGATAAATCGGAAGACTCTCTATGAAATGGACATAGATATAGCCTCAACAGAGAATATAAAATAATGCATGTATGACATGGAAATGCGATAAAGACTGCAGGAAACTTTTAGAAAATTGCGTAAAATGACTATTTTTGCACATGTAGTAAGTTTCATTTCCAGATTCTTCAACACTAAAGACAAATTAAAGACTAATTTTTTTTAACTGAAGTTTTCTCTTTCACTGCTTTATTTGATAATTTTTTTCTATATTTTATAGTTTTTCTGAATTTTGCAATTTGTTAAATTCTGGATTAATTTCGCAAAGGGCATCTTCTTTTGTGATTTAGTGAAGCGGTTCCATTTTTTTTTTTCAAAATATTTAACTTGTTGGGCAACTTTATGGAGTCATTCGGATTCATAAATTAGAGAACACTGCCTTAGTTTTGTTCTACTTCGTGTCTTCCACTTTTTTTATTTTACTGAAATGAAGCGCATAGCTACGGATATTACTTGTACTTGCAGTATTTCTTCGAGAATACTATTTACTGATGCAGTATCTACTAACGATAATTTATAATTGATGAAAAATAATTTTCACGTACACTCATCTACGATCTCCTGCGATAAGCATAATGGATAACGATTCCCTATTATATATAAGTATATATAAATATATTCGAGTGCACACACACATACACACACACACACACACACACACACACACATATATATATATATGTGTGTGTGTGTGTGTGTGTGTGTGTCTGTCTGTCTGTATATATATATATATATATATATATATATGAAATGACCCGGATGGTCATCTCTTGAGAATAAGACATCGAGGCCGAAATCAATACGATTCGAATTCAACGAACAAAGGCAGTTTAATCCATCAAAACATCCTTAGAAAACAAGCTCCAACTCTCTTCTGCCAGTATACAAGTATCTTTAAACGGGTTGCCGGAAATTGGCGAGGTAGGTTAGTATTGTAACGGGGGTAAAGGGCGGAAAGGGTACCATAGAGAGAGAGAACTCGGATTACAGGCGATTAAAGATTAGAGGTGGTTAAAATTTTATTACCTATATATATATATATATATATATATATATACTAGTGTCCAAAATTGTAGAAACCTCTTGGAAAATGTGTGTTTTTAAGGTTTAATTGGGTGATTTTTTCATATAACTTCTTTATTTTCAACGAAAATCCTCTGAAGTTATATATATTGCTGGAGAGATAATTTTGTACAAAGTCTAATGCAGTTTACCAAAATGTATTAGCTTTTTACATTAAAGTTATTGCTAAATAAACATTGGAAGAAAATACTACTGTCTTTTCTAAAGAGAAGGGATTTCATAAACTGAAAATTTACCAAAAGGAGTAATTGTTCTGAAAGTCCATCACTGAATGCGATGCCAAAAAATGGATCTATTAAGGTGTTAGCATGAGTTAGCTCACATCTTTTGCTATCAGAATAGATTGTAAAACATCTTATTTAATTGTGCGAGTATCACAAAGTTGGTCACTATTTTTTGCGTTTTTGTTTACTTTTATATCTTTAAGTAAGCTGTGTTATTTGTTTAAGATGACAATCAAAGAAGAAAAGAGTTTATTGGGCACCTGGAAAGAGGTGCAAAATAATTTATTTACCTGAAGAAGGAAACACTTCTTCGTGTAAATAAATTCATGCAAATATAAGAAAAGTAGGTGGAAACATAACCAAAAGGGTTGGTTGTTTTGGAATACTATAGGGATGTTTTTTTTTTTTTTTTGGGGGGGGGGTCTGCACTATGGATAATTTTACCGTTATGATAATTTTATTTTGGATTCCGAACGGCTACAAACATCAATGCCAACAGTGGGAATTGCAGCTACAGACTCTGGGGACAAATGCTAGCACCCTATCCACAGCAGGAATTTCTAAACTGTTGAATAAGTATCAACAGATCCAGTCGATTCAAAACTAAATTGGGAAAGGTTGGAAAAGATCCAGAAAATCATGTTATGATAGAAGGAAGAAAAAAACTGTGCTTGAGTGACAGAAGACAATCATCTGAGGCAATTAAAAATGATTTTCGTGAATGTGGTGTAAACATGAATGCCAGGAGTGCTTGACGCATACTTCTGATTAAACGCCAGAATCCACCCTCCAAAAATAAATAAATAAATGAATAAATAAATATAAAAAAACCTCTTTCATCTCTCAGAGATACATAGAAAATATTTGAATGGGCACTTAAAAGCATATTAATTGGTCAAAATAAAAGTGGAACAATGTCATCTGGAGTGACGAAACTAGAATCCATAATTAGTAGTGATGGAATGAAATATGTCAGAAGTCTCGAAGATTTGCTACCTAAGTGCACAACACCTACTGTGAATCATCCAGTTAGTGTTTTGATGTATGACAGCAAAAGGTGTGAGAAGAATATGTGGGAACAAAGGCATTTAAAATAGCAGAAAATGCATCAGTGATGTATTACAGTCAAAATTAATACCGTCAGCACATGACCTCTTCCGTAATTAGGCAACTCCTATTTCATAAGGACTCTGCACATTTTCGTGTTCCTGTTAATGTAAAAGTGGTTTTAGAGAATGATACTTTGTTGTAAAAATGGCCAGACAATACCCCTGACCTCAGTCCTATCAAAAACTTTAAGGACCAACTAAAGAAGCTTGTTATTCAAAAGCAACCACAGAATAAAATACAACTAATAGCTGCAATTATACAATCATGGTATCATATTATAACTCTTGAGCTAAAATCATAAGTTCACTCAATGAGACGTAGCTGTCAGGCTGTAAATGTAACAAAAGGCTTCCCAAGAATGTACTAACAAAAATCCTTAGAAACTAAGAAAATTGCTTTGTCGAAGTCCAGTGTGCATATTTTTTTAAATGTAAAGTTTATCATAAAGTGTATTGTATTATGTTCTAAATTAAATTCCCATTCTAATGATGTGTGTCTTTTGGTATAATACTAAAATATATTAGTGCTGTTAAACTTTAAAAACGTACATTTTCCTAAAGTTTTCCACAATTTTGACACTAGTATATATTTAGTACTGAACCCTTAGACAATAGGCCTAATACTCTAGATTAGCATACAAGGAAAGTTTGTTCCATTCACAAATTTATTGTTGTTAGCAGCCACTACGAAATTAAATGAAACAAAAGTAGAAAGTTTCAGCAAACTCTATAAAAGTAATATCCTTGCAGCTGTATATTGTGCTACACGAAATGAAAAAGGGTAGAGATATTTCGATCCCCAGCCCCCAACCCACCCACCCTCTCAAAAAAAAATTTTTTTTAATTCAGTGGAGAATGAGACTTTCCTCGTTGCCACTTTTGAATCAATTAAATAAAACTGTTGAATCAGAACAATAATATAGTTGCCGTAGATCTCCAAAGGCGATCACATTCATATACACAGTGAGTAATAAAATATATTAAATTGATACAATAAAAAAAAATAATAAAAAAAGGCTCACCCTCTTTATCAAACTACGTCAATAATCCAAAATGTGAGAATATACACACCGAGGAGACAGTTACCGAAAAAGTAATAAATCATGCCACATTTACATTGCGCTCTCATCCGCAACATCTTCATTTTAAACTAATTATAAAACAACTATTAAAATTAATGGTTAGAAAATGACATGCCTCTCGGCTCATTAATTGTGAAATTTCCATCTAATACTTCTAGTCTAAACTCATAATTCTTAAACATTTGCAAAGCTTCTTTTTTTCTCTCTCTTACAAGCAAAATAACAAAAGATGATCTCCCGTCATCTCTAATGAACAGGTTCAAGAGTTTCGCATTTGCTCAGCACTCGGGGCCAAGTCTTGAAAATTGACTACGAGAAGAATGTGCCCCGGACACGCAAGCATCGCGAGGCAATATTTTAGAGTGGGATACGAGAGTGAAAAAGTCATTAATTCGGGTGGAAGTTTTGCTCCACCGCCATTCACGTCCCGATGCTGATATGAAAATATTATTGTCGCAGAACAAGGGGTATTTTCAGATCACTCTCATGAGTATTGTGTAATATGCACTTGAGCACGCAGCAGAAAAAGGGGAGTGCACGCACATCAAGGGGATGTTTATTGTCAATTTCTTGAAAGTAACGCTGAAACGCATTTTCGCCGAGCAGTCATCGCTGAAAAGAGTTTCAATGTGAAGTAATTGCCTTGATTAAAGTTGGGGCTTTATCGTGAGATAACGCTAAGATATTTCCTAAATATGTTTTTGTTTCTCCTTTTTAAGGGAGATATTCAGGGCAATAGGCGAATGGTAGGGATTAGTCTGTCGTAGCTGAAGTCTCTGGATCGAAAGCATGCATTTGAGTATAGCATTCACAGCCGTTTGATTTCAACTTTAAACTTTAAAGAGGAAAAGAAGAATATATATATATATATATATATATATATATATATATATAAGTAATTAACTGGGGAAAGAATAATTAATTTAAATTTAAAGGGGGCTTCGGGATTAATTTATTTTCGTAACGAACAAGCCGCTAGTTTCATATGCCAAAACGCATCGAGAGGAAGGGTTTTTCCCCGTTTCAGTAAATGACCTTCGATTCGCGGTGGAAATGAAGTTCCATGCAGAGAGATTATTTTTAGATATTGTACAGGTTTTGGCGGGAAGAAAACTTCTGGAAGATTCTAAATTGGGCTCTGCGCATGTGCCAGGAGAGTAGACGCGCTGTTTTGACCTCGAATTCAGTCAGATAGCGGGAGATTTTTCAACAGTGCGGTCACGCGTCGCGAGGAAGGAGATGAATTTCTTGGACTTCAATTACAGATTGAATCGGGTAGCTTAATTTTTGGAATAAACTATTTAAATGTAATTAATTTGTAATCATTTACCGCGGCCTACGTTTACTGACTGCAATATTATTACAGTTGGCTCTCTGTTTAACGACTTTCAAGGGACCGTGAAAAATCGTCCTTAAGTAGAGATCGCCGTTAAACAGAATTTGGGAAAAAATAATATTTCCCTTCACACTTTACGGGCTTAGGACTGTCAGTATATTTCTTAATATATTGGCGTGTTCAAAAATGTTTTTTTTTTGTTATCATTATTATTTTATTCACAAAAAGTTATTTTAAATTACATTGAAAAAAGAGTAAAACAATACAATAAATCAGGTTTTAAAAAAGTCAAACAGTGTTGATTTCTCCATATTTCGCCTTGTTTTCGTTACTCTCTTTTCCAGATTCTCTAAAATTTTAAATGTGTCATCTTCCATATTCGATGTAATATAGCATTGGAGAACAACTAGAGCAGAAGTCTGTGTTAGACAGTGGCAGTGTCTCGTTTACCGTGTCTTCAACTTCATCTTATTCGTCTGACACTGTGTTTTCGTTTACTATATCTTCATAAATTCGTTCTACATTTCTGTAATCTGTTGTTAAAACAGATTCATCACAATTGTAGAAATCATGTAGTTTATCATGTAAATCATGGAAGTTTATCATGTAAAAAAATTCGTCGTTAAACAGAAACAACGTCGTCTTTAAATAGAATTTTTTTACGTCGTAGGGGCCGGGACTGGGAAATATCGTCTTTAAATAGAGATCGTCGTTAAGTAGAGCTTCGTTAAACAGGGAGCCAACTGTAATAGGTATTAAGGAGTTAAGAGGAATTTACGATATTAAGAGCACGCCTCAGGCAGTCATTTAGACGGGCTCGTCATATATATATATATATATATATATATATATATATATATATATACAACATAGTACAAAAGAACAGTGTGTAAATTTTCATCGAGCTTCTTTCCTGGAGAGCCCATTACAGGAGCAGTGGCTGCTGAGTGCTCTGGAGATGTAGACCTTTGTATAAGAGACCTACAATTAGGGCGTGTTATAAGAAGCTTTTTCAAGTGGATAAATGTTTAAACTATGCTTTAATAAATCTATTTTTATTACTCAAATAAAGAAACGATTTAAATGATAGGTGCAGTGGTAACTTTTCTTTATACTCACTCAAAAAATTTCTAAGTTATGTTGACTTTGCATTTAATTTTATTAAAAAGTTGGTTAGTTTTTTTGTCAATGTCATCTTTTGTTTTGTACGCTTGTAGTTCTTTTAACGTAGGATTACGTTCCGCAATAACGGTCCTCCGGGAAGAAAAAAGTGCCCGTCCTGGGTCACGAGTTATAATTTTGGCAGCGCGCCAAACCCAGTAGCGGTAAACAGTTAAACAGAAAAGTACGAAAATGGTTTAAAAAAAAAGAGTTAAGCAACGATAAGTAATCCCACGTTAATAACCAGCGGTAGTTTCGTTAAAAGAGACTACCTGAAATATTTTTCCCTCTTGTTTCCACGGTATTTATAATTCTTACTTTTCGTAAACAACAGAGCACTGAGTGGTGAACAATTACCAATTCTTAGAGCATGAAAATTTATTCAAGCTTTTAATTAATTGCCCGCAGGGAAAACAATTTATCATATACTATAATTAATACGTGTAGTGAATTGTCGGTTGTTTCTTTCATCATGAACCGGCATGAGAACGCGACATTTCTCAGAAACACAAAATTTCTCTGCATCAAAAGTAATCTGCACAAACAGTGGCTGTCTGAAATTCTTCACTGTCTGATGAATACATCACCTAAAGCAAACACATCTATCTCCCCCCGTCAAACTTCTACAAGAGAATTAATTAAACTGGTCTTCCGACAAATAAGAAACAGAGAGTTACATAAGAAAACGACATCCCAGAACAAACACACTAAACAAGGCAGTGAAAGGCTTTAAGAACAAAATTAAATGCGGTATTAATTCTCTGGAGCTTCTGAAGCAGAGTAAATAAATATTTTAGGTACGAGCATCTAAATGCTGACCATTTAGATAAAAATATCCATTGAGTTTCATGTAAAAAAAATTTTTAATTTTAAAAAAGTATATGTGGGGACTAGGATTTATAGTCAATATAAAAAAAACAATAAAAAAGATGGGAATGGGAATAGTGATTAGAGTTATAAAGAGATTTATTATTATGGCAGCATCTATTTGTGTTTATTTTAAATCTCTTACCCTGCAACTATGAAAGAGATTAGATTTTCCACTGTTTTCAATATACTCTCATTTGAATTTTTCACATTTCTACTGGGAACGCTTATTCCAGAACATTCTTTGTTGCTGTTTTCTAGAGGCGTAAATCCCTTGGGTTCTTAACGGAATTACCTCCACATCTACTATTTGGATATAGATTAATTAAATTAACATATATTCAGAAAAAGTATACCGGAATTCTTATATAATTCTTCTATGTCCATTTTTTTCATCTAATTATGTAGTTAATTTATTGGTTTTTAAACTTAGTGAACTTTGGTTGTTTGGAAATTGACAAGAAATTTAAAACTTAGATTTTTTTTTTGTATTTTTGTTAGTTGTTAAAGTCTCTCAAAAAGTAAATTCAACAGTGTGTCTCATACGTCATGACTAAAATGCATAATTACGATATTCCTGTTGGCGCTAGAATTGTGATCGCCAAGTTGCCAATACCCACGTGACCAATCTGTAGACGCCGCCTAACGGCCAAAACGATATGTGCTGTTAGTCTTTGTAATGAATCTGTCCATGTTGCCTGGTGTAGTTTGTGTTCTTAATGTGAGGCAATAAAATGTGTGTAATATTATATTTGTATTTTATTACAGCATCCCACGTCAACAGGTTATGGGCCCAGGCACCCATCTAAGCGCCATGAGCAGAATGCGAAATGTTTTATTGGACATTATTTAAATTATAACGAACTGTGCTTGAATCGAAACTGGTGAAACATGTCGTCTGTTGGGTTCACGAAAATTGAAGCTTTAAATAAGCAGAATTATGAAACATGGAAAATTCAGATGAAAGCCCTGCTTATCAAAAATGACGAATGGACTTATATAACAAAGGATGCACCTGATCCCAAAACTTTGAAAGAAGAATATGAAACATGGAAAATCGGAGATGAAAAAGCTAAGTCTGACATTATTTTATGTATTGAATCCTCAGAACTGAAACAAATCAAGTATTGTGAAACTGCAAAAGACGTTTGGAATAAACTGAGTGATATTTTTCAATCGAAAGGTCCCGCAAGAAAAGCAACGCTATTAAAATCGCTTATCCATTTGAAAATGGCGGAATCGGAACAGATACAGAATCATCTGCATGAATTTTTCGATATAGTAGATAGACTAAAGGAAATAAACATTATCATCGATGAAGAATTATTATCCGTCATGCTCTTGTACAGTTTACCGAAAAGTTTTGAAAATTTTCGGTGTGCAATAGAATTCAGAGATGAGCTGCCAAAACCGGAAGTACTTCGAATTAAAATTATAGAAGAGAGCAACGCCAGACATTCGAGCTCAAACAAAATAAACACGAGTGGAGCCTTCGCCGTGAAAAACGCAGCCGCCAGAAACGGAACGAAATGGAAGAGTACTGATCGTCGATACGACATAAATATTAAGAAAAATTTACTCTGTTTCCGTTGCAATAGAACTGGGCATCGAGCGAGTGAGTGTTATTCAAGAGTTGATTTTTTGAAACCAAAACGAGAACATAAGACTGGTTTTCTAGCTGAAAATAAGTTTGCCAATGGATGTGATAATTTTGTGGCAACGAATTTTTGTATAGGGGGGTTATTTTAAAACTTTAATATTATAATTACTAATACGTTAGAATTACTCTTTACAATCTTTAATATCTATTTACATTTAATCTAGGTTTCAGTTAAATTTAAGTACAATATATACCATTAGTCATTAGTGGTTAGTACATTTTAAGGACTTGCGTTGTGTGTTGCAATAACCCAAAATTATATTTATAAAATCTGGTTCTACTTACTGTTGCATCACTGTGGTGATTAATGAGCCAAAAGAAAAATGAAATTAAATCTAAAAAAATCAAAAGAAAAACTAAAGAAAAATTCAGTAAACAACAAAAAAAAGGAAATTAAAATCATATTACCCAATTAATATGCTGCAACACTAAAAAAAAAGCTATAATTTTACGAAGTCATGAGGGGAGCCTTAACGCCATTTACTAAAACGTGCATGACGCCAATACATGAACGTCGTCGAACCTTTCCGTTCAGCCATCATCGGTCTGGAATCCACTCCTAGCCTCTTGGCTCGCCTCTCCCCTCTGTCCTCTTTCGCATCCTCCGCCCCCGAGTAGACGCTACGTTTTTTCACCTTGGATTCCGCGAGGAAGTAAGAAGGTCCAATGTGCGCCGTCAATCTCGGACGAGGAAAACGTTGATATTCTGCAATGGCAGAAGAAATCTTTTCTTCGACTCATCGTTGATATATTTTCATCTTCTTATTTCACATAATAATTGTTGGTTACTTATTTCCTCCTTGAAAACTTACAGGGCATCTACGAATCCCTGTATTCAACCGCGTAGGGAGCGCTCTCGTATGCTGCTAGGCTCATCAACATTCCAAACGTTCCGAACGGGGAGGGTGTCCGTGACCAGTCGCCACCGGATGTCTCGGTTTACAATCAACTGACAAAAAGGGGGTTCTCAAAAGGAAGGATTTAACTTTAAAAGAAAAAGACACACTATAATTTTGCATTCATTCATTAAATAAAAAAAACCAAAAATTCACCAGCGTACCATAATACGTACCAGCCACCTCACAATTATTTCAAAATAAGACTGATTAATTTATCTATATTTTAACTATAAGGTATAACAAGTGATGATCTATTTCAATTTAATTCTTCACAATGTCAAAACATTTAGAGAAACTTGCGCACACTTCCCCAAATGTGATGACATTAATCAAATCAATTAATATTTGATCACCACAAGTTTAACCCTCACATATATTTAGCAGAGGCTTAATAAATTCATTTATACAAAGCATAACCGTTACTAAAATTTACTTACTTACTTACTTACTTACTTTATTATCTCAATCCCCGATATTAATATAACCGTTAATTATTTCTAAAACTATTAATTATCATCACAACAATTTAACGACAGAGAATACAAGATGGTGTTTATATTCTGGTTGCACTACTCATCTTAGTCGCAGCAAAGAAACATTCGTAAACGTATGGAATACAGATGAGGAAAATATCAAACTAGCAAATAAGGGTTGATTTTTACAGGCACGTAAAGGGAATGTGACGGGAACCAGCCTAGCCCGAGCGCCGGATGCATGTGTTTATACAGAGACGGGAGTAGAAAGTGGCGTGAACGTGTTTCATTAGTTGTGAAAGATTTGTAACGTCATGGCGCGGTTTCATTTTTCAGTTAAAGATTTAGCCATTATCACACTTTTGTTAGAGGAGTAGGAAGAGGAGAGCCAGAGCCGTGCTTAGGGGTGGACAAACTAGGTAACCGCCCAGGGCCACCATTTTTATTTCTCATAGCAACACTTTTCTAAATGTTACGGGTTTTTAAAGAAATCCCTCATTTTTCGCGGTTTCTATAATTCAACTTATAAAAATATATATGTTTCGATTTTTTCTAAAGAATCGCAGAAAGAATCTTAATTGACAAACTACCCTTTTGGTTCGAAAAATTTCTGGGTTAAAAAAGCATGATTTATCTTCAATTCAGTTATAGTAAACCCTTGATTATCAATCCTTTTTTTCAATATCAGCTTCTACTATCTGTCAGTCACTACACACAGTCATTTGAAGAATTATAAACCGTTTTGTCGGACTTTGTTCGTTTTCATGGAATAGTTACAAACTGAGAAAAACGTGAACATATCCTTGTGAACGAATACTAATACCATTTGGTCAAATGTTTGCTCTATTCAAAGCAAACAATAGACATTTCTCCAGGGAGTGTAAGACAAATAAGTAAATGCACTCCAAACAGAGCCGCCCAGAGACTTTACGGGGCCTGGGGCAAACTTCTGTTGGGAGCCCCAAGAAATCTGATTAATCGAATAATTTTTTTTTTGGGGGGGGGGCCATTTTTTAAGGAGATTATTTTGAATTTTGAAGTACGGTACAAGTTTCAGAATTTTCTTTCGGAGGAAATCTAATAAATATTTTTTTTAAATTTTTGGGGCCCCTCCGGCTGTTGGGGGCCTGGGGCAAAGTGCCCCAGTTGCCCCCCCCCCCTCTGGGCGGCCCTGGCTCCAAACCTGTTGGGAAGAAAGGGGTTTGAAGGCTGAAGGAATGAGGTAAACAAAAAATGGCTTTTACTTGTTCTCCCTATCAATATAATGGATTTTATTTCCCACTTTTCCCACAAGAATTGAAAATATTACAAAGCAGGTACAATCAGAATGCTTTGAATACGGATTGTACGCCTGTCCTCCTTGGCACTTATTTCTAATGAAAATGATCTCTCATCATCTTTGGACTTTTCACTTTTAATATACAATTTTGCTGCTCAGAAAACAAGAAAAATTGCTTTATAACCAACAAATCCATACATGTAAGTATTTGTTTTTAACAATTTACACTTTCTAAATCGTGTA
Source organism: Dolomedes plantarius (assembly GCA_907164885.2). Classification (NCBI taxonomy): domain Eukaryota; kingdom Metazoa; phylum Arthropoda; class Arachnida; order Araneae; family Dolomedidae; genus Dolomedes; species Dolomedes plantarius. Next base: position 117,784,555 of record OU015491.1, on the reverse strand, counting down.
AATAATTTTTCCATTGTTTCATTATTCATACAAATTCATAAATTTTATATTTTAGTGGACCAATTGTAATTTCAAGTATAATTTTCTCCTATTGCCTTCCGAATTGTCATTTTGAACTTTGGATTCATGTATTTTGATGGGCCAAATCGTACAAAACCTCTCACCAGCTCAATGAGTTTTCATCATCCATATTAAATATCAAACATAAATAACAGCATGTAAATTATATCTTGAATAGCCACTTTTTACTTTCTGCCATGAACGAAAGATGGCCGAGCAGTGAACGACTTCTTGCTTCGAATCGTTGGCGCCGATTCTCGGCCGGGAATCTGCCGAGAATCGGACGTGTCATGGCGTAGTATAAACAGTTCCATTGAAAAACAGGGAGGAAATGATTACGACGACTCGTCGAGCGCTCGGATCGTTCCCGTTACGTTCCCTTCTCGTGCCTGTATAAATCGACCTTAATACGACAACAAGGATTACAGCTAAGGGAGAAGTCAACTTGAAATCGAAATTTGGAAATAATATCATAGATGTTGACATTCAAGATGTATCTCTCGTTCCAGACAATAGCTCTAACTCGAATTTTCCATGAAAGTAAACTTTTTCTTAGTACTGTCATGTCAATTTTACCCCATTCCTCTTGGACCATTTTCCAAAGTTCGTTCAGTGTTCTTGGGTGCTGTTTTCCTTAGGCTCGTTTTAATAAACCGAAAGAGCAAAAGTTCATTGGAGAAGCGTCAGGTGATTTAAGAGGTTTTTCATTAAATGGGATACACTTTATTCCTGTTTCTGCCTCTTTTTTGCTAAATAAGCGGCAGTTGATTTAAACTGTGACTAGAGGCTTTGTCCATATGAAGCTCAACGTTATCAATGTCCTTTCCATATAAGGCTGGAATTTCTTCAAAAATTGGTTCTAAAATATTCTGCTGTTAGTAGAGTGAATCAATTTTGGCTTTACTTGAGACTTTTTTTAATTTGCCGTTGTAACAAAATTTTGCAACTATCTTGAATCCCTTTGGGAACTTTTCTGTACACTGACGTAGCCATATCGTACGGTCATTCCCGTCAGTTGAGCAATAGAAAAGTTATCTTTTTATATTACAGTCACTTAAATACACCCATGCCTCATCTAATGTTACCACAAATTTCCATTTTTCAGCAGCTAGGTGTTTTTCATATAATTTTCTACAATTTGTTTTTCTTTCAGCAATATGCTTTGGCAAAAGCAGACGAACTTTAGGTTTAAACATCTTTTTTAGTTTCAAATCTTTCTGAATTATTTTACTTACAGTGCCAGAAGATATTCCTATTTTCGATGCAATGGATCTTTCAGTCGATGAATTTTCTTTTAGGATCAGAGACTTCACTTTCTTGATATTTACCTGCGTTCAAACAATCTTAGGAAGAGGTTTCGCGGTCATGTTTTCATTTTTACTTTCAGTTAAACGTTCTTTTTTCCTTTCAAATTTAACAAATTATAAATACCTTTTTTTGAAATGTCATAACCGCGATTTTTACACCACTGTATAATTCGTTGATACGAATATTTCTCCTCGGAAAGCGCAGTTACGTAACCTTCGAGCCATCTATCAATTTTAGGAACCATTTTCAAAATAAATCTTTTATTTTACATTCCAATCAAAACAAAACAGTAGCAGACGATTATTCTGAATTTGCCAAATTTTTATCTCAAAATGCAAACTCCAAAAATAAATTACAAAATCGTTTCCATAAAGTGCGAATGACCTTCTGTAGGATTTATCTCATCGTAGCATCGCAGCAGCTAGATCATAGACTGATGAAATCGACGTAATTTAGAATCATCAAGTATTGGTGAGTGTAGCTCTTAAATTTATTTTTTGTTTGTATTCGAACAATAACGATCCTTATGTCTCTCGGATAAAGAGACGTAAGTGTAAAAACTCTTACCGTAGCTAGACTTGGACAATAGCAGTTCTTAAAATACCCAATAAAGCTTTTTTTATCGCTAATGTATTATATAAATAACTTTCCTCATAAAGCTATTTGCCTTACTATTTTCAATCGTTTGAAGAGACGTTTTTGCAGAAGCAGATGAGTCGAAACTACGGTGTCTGGACTTCGAAACTAATGGCCTAAAGGCTGGAGCTATCCTAGCTTGTAAGAAAATTCTTTTTTTTTATTTAAAAAAGAAAAACACAACTGTTTACATACTCTCCAATTTTCTTTTGAGACCAACGTACAAGATGACGAATTTGCATTCCAATGACACAAGATGTTAGACACACATTTTTTTTTAACTAAAACTTTCCAGCAATAATTTTGTTTGCTCAAACATTTTTTAACATACTTTTCACTTCAAAGTTCTTTCCACGGTCGACTTTTACGTTAAAGACTATGAGCTAGGAGCAGGAATAGAACCCAGGGGTTGTGGATTCAAATCTAGCTCCCTAACCACTTGATTACGTCAGTCTGAAAGAGCAAATTATCCTTTGAATACTATCTCCTACGAGTATACTCAAGTTTACAGTTGATACTAAAATTTGAAAAAGTAATTCAGTTTTAACACAGAGGCAAGAGTGAAAATCAACTGACAGCACTTAAAAAAATCTTTATAAATCTACCTTTTTTTTCTTTTTAGTTTGAAGGTTGTTCAGATCAGATTCGCATTAAGTTTCTCGGGTCCGATTTGCAAATATGGGACATCCGATATGGTTAGCAAATATTCTAATCATATTTTTCCACGCTGCAAAAATGAAATGTTGTTTCAGGGTGTATATATATATGTATATATATATATATATATATATATATATATATATATATATATATATATATATATATATATATATATATATATATATACATATATATATATATATATACATACACGGTAAGGGCTTGTGGCGGCCCAGTGGTACAGCGCGCTGGTTTTCGGTGCTGAGGGTGCTCTGATCGAATCCCGGCGTTGTGCTACTAAAAATGCTTCCGTTCGTGTCGTCCCTTCATAGGGGGTAATGCTGTCGGCCTATATGGTGCCCCCATAATAAAATGGTCAGTAAAAAAAACTGCGGCGTAGTAAGGGCGAATGTTTGATTACAAGTGTCGCCACATTGGTTTAAAAAATTATATATATATATATATATATACGGTAAACAATCTGAAGGATTTAGTATCACCACATGCATGCTGTCTTAAGTATATTACAAAAATGGAAGCATAACTTGAAGAGTACGAAAGCATGTTTAATATACAAACATGGGATACACAAAACATGTAAATTCGCTACCTAGAAAAATTACACTCTGAAACAGCCTTTCATTTTTACAATGTAGTAGTCGTCGTATTTATGGTCGACTTATAGTTAGTTGTCACCTAAAAGACATTTTCAGGGACACTTCTGGGATGGTTCTGTTCATTGTTAAGTTTTTAAATCCTGGATGTGCTAGACGCCGGCCTTTAACTGATAAACTTTTCCTACGCAAAAGTAAACAAGACTGAAAATTAACTGACAGCACTGAAAGATTTTATTAATCTACTTTTTTTCTTATTAGTTACAGTTCCTGTTCTCGTTTGAATGAACCTTGACGCTTGAAGATGAGCTAGGATGGTTATGCGAGGCTTTCCTGATATGTAATGCATATACAACGTTTGTCCAGAAAGTTTCGTGAAAGTGTCTATAGTTACAATGGATTGTTGTCTTACTGAATCAGCTGTTGCTGTCCTTCGAAGTAAGATCTCCTCCCAGTAGGCGGTAATGCACATCTGGGAATGGTTGTGCAAGTCTTGAAAAGTCCTGGCGTTGTCGTCTTTAGGGATGGCCTTCAGCTGGGTTGTAGCATTACGTTGGATGTCAGAAAACCTGTGGCCCTTCAGGGCTAATTTCAATTTGGGGAACAAGAAAACGTGGGGGGGAGACAAGTCTGAGGAGTAGGGTGGGTGATTCAGGGACGCAACTCGCCTATTGGCCAGGAACTACTGCATCAGAAAGGCAGTATGTGGCCGGGCATTGTCGTGAAGCAAGGTCCAGTTGCATTGCTTGGCGTACTGGGGGCGTACCCGATTGATCCGTTGCAGTAGACGTTTCAGTATATTCACGTACTTATCAGCATTTAACGTGGTGCCCTCAGGGAGGAATTCTTTATGGATGAGACCCTCAGAGTCGAAGAACACCACGAGCATTGTCTTGATGCGGGATTTCTCACTTCTCATCCTCTTGCTTTTCGGTGACCCTGGACCCCGCCACTCCATACTCTGACGCTTGCCGTCGGGGTCGTACTTCAGGCACCAGGTCTCATCACCCGTGACAATGGTATTCAAAAAATTTGGGTATCGATCCGCCATGTCGATGAAGTCTCCACAGGCATCAAGCCAAATTTGCATTTCTTCCAGCGTCAACGTGTGGGGCACAAGTCGGGAGCAAAGCTTGCGTTTACCTAAATCCTGGGTCAGTATGAGGTGGTCCATCTCACGACCAGCTCCCACTTCCTCTGCTATCATTTGCACTGTCCCGCGATGATCCTTGGCCAACAACTCCTTTATTTTCTGTAGGTTGTCCAGGGTGCGTTCAGTTGCAGGCTGACCACTTCGGGGGAGTCTTCAATGGTGTCCCGCCCTTCTCGGAAGCGTTTAAACCACTCATACACGCACCTCAAGGTGATAGCACGTCCTTCGTAAACTTTTAGCAGCATTTCATGAGTCTCTTTCACTGATTTTCCAAGTTTGAAACAGAACAGCATATTCGTTCGCTGATCCATTTTGAATTTCGACCGAGCGCACAACACCTTCACTCTACAATGAACTGTTTCCACACGATAAGCTAACTCCCAGTGCACCACTCAGGAACTGGTTCAGACCAGTCTTCACCTGTCGGGCACGGTATGTGCCGGTTGCAAACTCTTACGGCCGTGAGCACTATGACGTCATTTACCGAACTTTCTGGACAAAGGTTGTATCACAAATTTCCGTCTTAACAAGTTCTTTAAAAAAATACTTCTATAACCAAGTGACAAAACGCCCTTAAATTAAGTCGAATTTTAATTTTCTCCCTCCACGTGCTAAACGTTCCCTCTAACATATTTTGTATCATAATATTTTCACTGTAGGCTCCTCGTAAAAGTATGTATAAGTTATATTATGGCTCATTAATACACGAAAGAGAGTTACATTATAATTTAACCTTTGAAATTAACTGCTAGATGCAGGATAAAAATTAACTCCATCAAGTGATTTTCTTAAAAAGTTTCATGAGTAGGATTCAGTACTTACACGATATTAAAAATCTAATAACCTAGAGACAATTTTTTTCAGTTTAAGCATTGGAAAGCGTAGTCTTATACTTGTACGACAAATATCTTTTTATATCCTGGTTGTATTTTTGTTCTGTTATAGGAAACTTAAATAATGGTCCTAGATATTGATTTTACTTCAGACATTCATTTTTAAATTATTGGCAGGTAAGCGGGCACTTCCATAATGAGACTTATATTTTAATATAAGTTTTAATTCAAAACGATTCCTCTAGGAAGAATTTACTCGAAGGACTTTTAAAATATCTTCTCTGCATTATTAATGGCAGCATTAAATGATCGATATATGTCCGTGTGAAGGGGTATATTCAAGTTCTTTTTTTTCATTTCGGCAATTGCTGTAATTATGGTGCTCATGTTTCCAATGATTTTTTGGATCCTTAATCAGTTTAATAATCTGTGTTTTAGAAATATCAATTATGTTTGGCCAATTATTATGCTTTATCTATGTATATATAAAACAGTTCCGTGACTGACTGACTGACAGACAGATAACTCAGACCAAACCGCTGGACCTAAAGGTTAGAAATTTTGCATGGCGATTCTTCTTATAGTGTAGGGGTGCACTAAGAAAGATTTTTGAAAAATTCTTCTTCGATTTTTTAAAATTAAATTTTTAATCTGTGTTTGTAACTTTTTTTTATGTTTGCATTTAAAATAATAATCTGAGGGTTATAAAATTTATATCACAAGAAAGATCATAAAAATTCCTTTAAAATGAAATCTTTTTCGAATCTTTACCTCCATTTTCTGATGTTTGGTGAGTTTTTAACGATTAATTTTTAGAATTTAATTTATTAAATGCTGATCACGAGATTTCTTTCTTTTTGTGATACTTTAAATTAATTTTGCGTCATTCAACGAAATAAATTGACAAAAAGATATTGAAATACAGTAAAGGATAAAATTTAACCACCATACTAATTCAGTTGGAAGTTTTTTATGAATAGGAACTGATAGATCACATTTATCCAGGTATTGCTCAAATACAGAATAAGTCTATAGAATGGTTTTGCGAAAGGGCCATTTTGACTCCAAAAAACGATGAAGCTGCATTCATTAATGACATGTTGCCAAAGTCCTTTGATGGGGAAGAAACGGTCTACAAGTCGATAGACGCTGTCTGTAATTCATATGATGCCATTAACTATCCGGTAGAGTTTTTAAATTCCCTTAAACCACCGGGTCTTCCATACCATAAGTTCTCCTTGCGGAAGGGCATACCCGTAATGCTCCTTCGGAATTTAAAACCACTGAAATTATATAATGGGACTAGACTACAAGTCAAAACCCAGCATAAAAATTTAATCGAAGCCATTATTTTAACCGGGTGTGCTCAAGGAGAAAAAGTGTTCTTATCATGCATTCCTCTAATACACAATGACATCCCCTTTGACTTTAAGAGACTGCAATTTCTCCTCAAAGTATGCTTCGCCATGACGATAAATAAGTCTCAAGGCCAAACTTTAAAATATGCTGGCGTAGATTAAAAGAAAATTGTTTCTCACACGGTCAGTTTTACGTAGCTTGCTCACGCATAAGTTCGTGGATAAGCCTGGTAGTATTAGTTCCGCCCAATGACGAAACAAAAAATATTGTTTATAAGGAAATTCTTTAAAAAACAATTTCATTATTTTGTCATTGTAATTATCCTAAAATGTACTCTGTAGCGAAACACAGGTATTCAGCTAGTATTCATATAAGACCATTTCGGAGCTTTTGTTACAAACTAATTAATTATACAAATCTGTCGAAAGTTAGTATTCAGAGCTTATAGTCACTAATCGGTTATTAACAAGAAGCATAAAAAATAATTTTAAATTGAAGAGATTAATTCGAATAAATTGAAAAACCCTGTTTAAGCTTCTTATATCCACAGTTTTTAATAACTTAAGATTTATCTAACAGGTATAAAAACCGGCATTTGTAGGACATAAAATTCTATATTTTTTTCCGCACTGTTTTAAAGTCGTTTATTTTTGTTATATTTATAAATCCTCGTATAATTAACAGTATTTTTTATTCTCGTTGGTACATTTACTAGCGCCAGTAACTTTTTGAGATAAAGTATAATTATGCGTGTTGAGGCATATGACGCACAAATTTAAAAGCATTATCCAGTTAAAGACTGGAGGTGTTCAAGACGGCTACAACGGACGGAGGCTTTAAGTGAAATTTATGTGAGTGAAAAGATAAGATACTGCTAAATTGAGAGAAAAAATTTATCCGAGGGCACTTATGTAAAATCAAGGGACTTTACGTAACGCCTACCACTAAAATTGGAAAGAAAATGGACTACACAATGACAAGCAAAACTCTGCTTTAAGTTGTTACAGTCAGTAAATAAAACTAGAGGGTTTTTTTTGTCTAATGTCCCTGGGGGCTGACGACATTACACCCCAGTTCGGTGTACATATGAATACAAGGAAACAGAAACACACAAATCACAGAAGAATTTTATTAACAAAAGATGACGCCGGCGATGGACGATGGGTTGCAGCTCCTCTTTCTTTTGCAGGCGGAAGACTGACCGATTTCCCAGAATACAACCAAGTCTTATGCGGGAAGCGAACCCGTTCCCCCGGCGTGGCAAGCTGATGAAACTGGAGTAATGCATGCCAGTATACGAATGTAACTGCCTTTCAAGGAAGTCACGATGAATGATAAAGATATCAATCGGATTCAGCGTACTGTATTTTGTGTTGGATTATTTGACTCCGTATGAAGTGCCCTTTCGCCATTTTTCCTTACAGGGTTTCAATGTTTTTCAGGTTTACTTTTCCTTTTATCCGGCAACACTGATTAGAAGAATTTTTTTTAGTTATTACTAAGAACCTACGTTTTAAAATTCAGTTTATAAGAATAGTGCAGAAAGTTTTTTTTCCGGTGATCTATAATGGTTAATCGTGTCAGTCCAGTTTACAGGAGTTACAAGGCTTGAGTTCCATATACTTTGATGTGTTTAAAAAAAATGTAAAGCAATAGGATTGATACCTTATAACAGTTTAAACTTTTAACATTACTATGATTGCAAAACTTTAAGATATTACTAAAAAACGCTACAGTGGCGATGCTTAGGGTTTTAGCGGCCCTGGGCGAAACACATTTACTGACAATAAAATTTCTCAACTATTCGGTATTTTGCAACTATTTCGTGATTTTATAGAATCCAACAAAACGGTTTACAATTCTTCAAATGACTGTAAGTAGTGACTGACAGATAGTAGAAACTGATATTGAAAAAAGGGATTGAATGTAGTCAAGGTTTTACTACAACTGAATTGAAGATAAATCATGTTTTTCTAACCGAGAAATTTTTCGAACCAAAAGGGTAGTTTGTTAATTAAGATTCTTTTCAAAAAATCGAAACTTTTTTTTAATAAGTTAAATTACAGAAACTTCTATAAATGAGGGATTTCTTAAAAAACCCGTAACATTTAGAAAAGTGTTGCGATGAGGAATAAAAATGGTGGCCCTAAATTTTTAGCGGCCCTAAATTTTAGCGGCCTTGGGTGGTTGCCCAGTTCGCCACCCCCTTAGCATGGCCCTGAAACGCTATTGATGACTACCGTATGTATGTGTAGACATACGAGAAGATGGATTTCGAATTTCTTTCTAAACATTCCACATAAAAATCATAATTTAAACTAAGTTGCAAATTTTGTGGAAGTATATATATAACTAAAAACTGCTTGCTCCGAATTTTCACTTAACGCGTATTCCATATTATTTCTCTAAGTACAAACCCTTTTCTAAAATATAACCTAGGAATAACATATTTGATAAATTATACTAACTTTTAAAGCACATACCGACATTTTTCCAGGCACTGAACATTCCTCAACCCCGTCATCAATGATCAAAATTATTAACATTACCATACATGGTCAAGAAACCGAACCGTATGCTCTTTAAGTATTAATAAATAAGCCCTGCTGTCTACTACAAATTATCCTTTAATGCACTACAGAAAGCCGTGTAACGGAACCAAACCCAAAATAAATAAGCTATATCGTGTAGACCGCGAGAGGGCGTTCCCAGCACTTCGCACGGCCGATAAAATAGTATAGTGTTTTGAAAAACACCAGAACCATGTACCGATGATTGCCTAGCTGGAGTGTGGGAAAGGGGAATATGTCCTTATGCACTTCATGTCGCAACAATACTGTAGGCACACTTCCAGAAGCTTAGGTAAGCGATATTAAATTTGTATTAGTAAAGTATTTGGTTTCTAGTTTGTATTATTTATCGGTAACACCATGGCGATCATGAAAGCTAATCTTTGGCGTCATGGTGCATCGGCCGGGAAATGCCGATGTTAATATTAGAATTTAATTTAATTCGAGATTGGATTTAATGGTGTATAGGATTTATTATTGATTTTGACCTCATTAGAAGTGTATGTTGTGATAAGTTAACAAAGGATTATTTTTGGTTAATATCAATTCCAACTATATTTTTGAAAGGAATTAAGGTTATATATATTCTTATGAGGTTGATTACTTATATTTTGATTTTTGTATTGTGTATGTAATTAGTATAACTGCATGATTTTAGAATTGCATTGATCTTTTCTTTAACTGTTTTTGAAAGGAGAATTGAAAATGTCGGTACACAACTCTAGTTCTAGTGCAGAGGTTGATTTAGAAACGCTTAAGAAAAAGCGTAGCGTAATTAGGCAGTTAACAAAACTAATTACTAGGATAGAAAATATTTTCGTTACACCAGTAGATCAAAATTACACACTTGCGGAGAAAAATGAGGATTTAGGGGAAGCAGATGATCAGTTAAGAGAGAAATATGAAATATTGAAAAAATTGGATTTAGAAATTGAACCCTTAATTGATGCGGATGATCTAGAGAATGAAGTTTTACAAAGTCAGGAATATTTTGAGAAAATTGTAAAATACCGAGGTAAAATCAGTAGGCATTTTAGTCATTTAGTAAATTTAGAAAATGGAACTACTGTACAGAATACAGTTCCGAATCAAATTGAAAGTACCTCATATGGTAGGGAAAATGTTTACCCATCTAATGAATCTAATGTTGTAAAATTGCCAAAGTTGGTAATTTCTAAATTTCTTGGTGATTCTAGTGGGTGGTTAGATTTTTGGAATCAATACGAAAATGCGATTCACAACAATGACTGCCTGAACAAAATTGACAAATTTAACTACTTGAAAATGTATTTGGGAGGGAATGCGCTTAGTGCAGTTTCTAGTTTCGCTTTGACTGCTGAAAATTATGATTCGTCAATTAAATTATTAAAGGAGCGTTTTGGACGCATTTCCTTGATCATATCCTCACACATGGGAAAATTATTATCTGTTGAGCCAGTAAAAATTGTGTCCAATGTGATGGCTCTGAGAAAATTCTATGATAATTGTGAAATACAAATATGCAGTTTGCAGTCATTAAACGTTGCGGCTGGTTCATACGGAAATTTATTATGCCCCGTAATACTTAAAAAATTGCCCGATGAATTATGTTTGGAGTATAATCGAAAGCGAAGTACTGATTCCGAATTTGATATTTTAGAGCTTGTAGATTTTATCCGTAAAGAAGTCGAGTGTCGTGAAGCGTCTTTTATGCTTAACCCTTTCACCGGCTCAATTCGAAACTCAAATTCACCTATCCTGGCTTCTGAAACTTGTACAGTTCTACCCTTCAAGCGGCCCGATTCCCTGGAAAAAAGTTTGTTTTCACTGCAAAAATACTTCTTTCCCCCTTTTCGGAAGTATCTTTTGCCTGTCACCGCAACCCTCTACAGTAATAAAATTTAGCACCCCGCTAGTGTCTCCCCCAAATTTGTTCCCCAACAAGAAAGCGGAATTTTTCTAGGAAACTGTACGTGTGTGTGTGTGTGGCTTATTCCACCCGCTCTAGCCGTAGGCTAGACCAGAGGAAAAGGGGGAACAGCTTTTGAGGGTCGTGTATAAGAGATTTCCGTTCCTCTGAAACACTCCTCCGTAGCGGTTGATGATAACGTTAAAATGCTATGAAAATTTGGCAAAAATATTATATTCAATTTCTTCCAAACTTCAGATATTTTCAAAACAAAGCATTCGAAAATATAAATTAAATATTAAATATTTCAGATTTTAAACCATCTCTTATAGTTTTAAGTTAATAAAAAATTCTAGAGAATTCCATTAAATATTTCATCTCACTAGCATAATATTTTTCACACGTTTTCCCATATAAATTTTATTTCTTCATTGATTTCAGGAACCAAAAATTTAAACTTCTATAATTACCATTTTGTTACACAGAAGATACATTTTAACAGCCGTAAAAATATTTACACATTCTGAAACACTGCAAGTGGTTAAAAAATGTTATAAGTGTAAATTTTGCATAATTAAAACATAATAATACACAAATTATTTAAATGTGTCATGTTACAATCACATTGTTTTATCCTATGAATTTTATATTTCATTGTTAAACGAATTACACTCACACAAAACGATAAAAGAATATTGCAGTTCACACACAGAATTACTTATTGTTTCGTATATGTAATGAAATTTCGGAAAAAAGAATTATTTTAACAAACCAAAATTAGATAATATTAAATTTTAGAATTAAGGTTATAACATAATATTCCATTTTTGGCATGATCTCAAGGTTAGTATAAAAAGTGACACACAGTACCAAAATGACTGCTCAAAGGTTATGCTTGAATATATATGGTTTATTTACACTACTATATATTTTATATACAATAACACTTCAAAATTCATTAAACTTTCTTCAAATTATTTAATCTTATTCTAAATTTCTTTCAAGTTAATCATTCAATGCAATTTTTCTAGATATTCACAAATGTTAACCGCAATAATTATCACAATTAATTTCAACAATAAATATTTGCTAATAGATACACACATCATTGATAATCAGTTCCATCAGTAATAAAATTCCTCATCATAACTTTGTTACTACCAATTACATTCATCAATAATTTTTACTAATAGTTATACACCTCAATAATAATGTTTTGTCATTTATTAAATTCCTCACAATAACTTTGTTACTACCAATTAAAATCACCAGTAACATTTACTTATAGTTACACACATCATATTCAAAATCACCAATCATCAATCATATTCAAATTCATCAGTAATTAAATTTCTCAACATAACTTGTAATTAATGTTTTAATTGTTTTCAATCTTTCTCTCAAAATCTTAAAATTTTAGGAATGCCGAAATTAGAGTTCCAAATGACACTTCCCTATCATTAATATAAAATACTCTGAAACAAACCTTGGCTGACATCGATGACACCACATGTATACGCATGAGTTTCAGTCCTCGGACTCATTAACACTCACAGGTATAAGGATAATAATCCGTTGCGTCATAATTGGCAGTCCACGTAGAATATCAGTAAACACAGTCTGGAAGTTACCACTCAGTTCCTGACCTTTGTGCAAGGGTGCAGAGTCTCACGGCTGGCATGGGGTTGATCGTTGTCGTCAAGGAAACAGGCTCAAACTCTTAGCGTCAGTTCCAGATCATTGGGCAAGGGTGCAGAATCTCTCAGCTGGCATGGGGTTGATCCTTGTGGCTGAGGGAATAGGCTCAAATCCGTGTAATCTGGTAATCAACTATTTTATCATGCAAGGGTCAACAGCAACATGGTTTCACCCTTGCTTTTAGTTTCGACTCATTTATTCTATATGTTTTCACGACAGTATATTTTCTTTTATATTACAAATAAATAATTATATCGCTAAAAATTTGTTAGTTCTTTCTGATGTTACAATTATAGATGCAATGATCTTGTTATAACCTTAATACATAATACCATATTTTCAAGTGCTACAATTTTTTACAACAGAAGATCGATAATAGATCGCTATATCATACACAATTGCTTACAGATACACCCATTGTATGGTTGCAATCCAGAACTGGTACGGGTTTTTTATAAGTTTTCCCATGTTTTGTTATATTTTGCATTTCTGTGGAATGGATCGTGCTTAAAATGGCGACAGATCTTTTATCATGCCACTTCATTATCAAAGTTTTCCCCCGTTGATAAGCAATCAGCTCACCCTTTTTCATTTTCTTATTTTTGATTGATTTGCAGTGCAATAGCGAATTAATAACAATTTTGGAACAACATCCAAAATTAATTTTTATAATATTTATATTGCAGCCGAAAAATTTTGTTGATGAATGAATATTCATGCTTAACTTATGACTTGCCAATTTTCATGGTTTTCATGCAGAAAACCAAATTTTTTGAAATATCAGAATTAAAAATTTAGTATTTTCTCGCAACACACATATTGGATTTGAGTTCAATTGAATGCACTATTTAGACGCTATTGCACATACGTACATACACAAGTTTATAGTTAAATACACAATTTTACAAATCAGTTTTGTTTTAATCATATTCTTTTTGTGTCTATGAAAATACATCTTTTTTTTAACTGCAATTTTAAGATTGTATCGGTCATATCAATGTCCTAGTTAAATGCTGTAATAAAGAAATTCCGATAATTTGGTTGTTTAGAGAGCTTAGGTCAATTTTTGGTACTCGAAGACTAATTTGACCGGGACTTACTGCTTAATGTCGATACAGATGAATACAAACATTCATATAGAAAAGGGACTCGAACCTGCGAACTCCAGCACCGTAAGGTTCACCCGGAAAATTATGCTTTCATTAATTTGCTTCCGACCACTATCAAAAATCAATGAAATTTTAAGGAAACAGCTACGGGGTCCGAAAATCCTCTCGCTGGGAAGTCGGCTACGCAAGAGAGGGGTACGAAATCAGGAGAAAATTCCTATCTCATGAGGATGATCAAAATTGTGGAGATAACCTCGAATGTGACGCTCTAAACGCCTTACACCTGATAATTTGGGTAGGTAGTTCAACGTGAGTTAAAAAAAAAAGAAAAGAAACACCTAAGAATTTCTCACCAATCCCTCCAACCCATTAATTTACAGATTAAAACAAGATGTTAGAAGACCGAGATGAAGAACTAAACAATATTTTGTTACACGAGGGTTAATTAGATAGACTGGAACCTAATTTTAAAGCCGATTACGAAAGGCGGGAATCATCCATGCCAGAAGTAGGATTCGGGACCGAAAGACAGAGCCCTACCATTCAGCCATTTCCCAGTATGAAGCACTGTACAACATCAAATAACTTTTCAAACTTGTATGGAAAGTAATAAAATAATAATTGAAAAGTTTGAAATGTAGCCAAATTGATAAAATAAAATAAAATATGTTTAGACATTATTTTAGTTATTAAAATCGTTATTTTAGTTATAAAAATTATTAAAAGACGATTAATTAAATTTAAATATACATAATTTAAATATACAGTACATGAATTAAATCCTGATTTAAATTAGGATTTAAATCACTTGATTTTTTAAAAAAATCATTGATTTAAATCAAAATTACTTATGTATATAGTTTTACATTATGTTTCATTCAAATGTAATTTTATTAGCTATAATGGCTTTATCTAGATTGTAAAGTAAAAGATAAAGTAGGAAGGAACTTCTATCATTGCAATATCATATTTTATCTATCACTGTGATTAGTAAGAGTTTTGTTGACATAGGATAAAAAAAATCATGGTTTCATGTATTTAATATATAATTTATCATATGTAAATACTAATAGTGCAATGAAAACTTTATCATTAATCGTAATAATAATTTAATCATAATTTAAATTATTGCCTTTGAAATTTTTAACTTGTTAATGTTTAAAAACATAAAAATTCGCGAATCTCCCAGATTATGATCCTAGGGAAATTCATAAGCGCCCTGTTCCTGTGGCCTTACAACAGCCAGCTAGATATTCCACACCCTCCATTCTTGACCTTCCTTCTTAGAAACTGATGCAATTACCGAACATCTGACTTTTCGGGAAAGTCGATCTGCAACCCCCCCCCCCCGCCCCTCCAACTTACCAACGTCGCTCTATTCAGACCCCCATGCCGTGAATGCGTCAGAATCGGAGATGTACATGTAGGGGTCTTCATTCCCCAATTTCGGACAATTCGAGGTTGTAAATCAAGCACCTTTTATCGTTCCGAAAACGGGGGAAAAACTCCGTGCAGTGCTGGAAAAATAACCTGCGCCTGTTCAGGGGTACGTCACTGCCCGAATGAGACGGCTAAGGTCGGACGTAATATTTCGTCACTGCCCGGATGAGACAGTCAGGGCTCGACGTAATATTTCGTCACTGCCGTTGAAAGGGTTAAACAAGATTCCACTAGTAAAGATTTTGAGTCGGGAATTCAGTATAGAAATAAAAGTGAGAATAATTATAAAAGCTCTCCACGTAGAATGCCTTCAGCATCTGCGTTATCAGCTAATTCTAATATATATTGCATATTTTGTAACAACAAAACCCATGACAGGGCTAACTGTTTTTTAACTGTTGATAAGAAAAAGGTGTCAATTAAAAATCAGCGCCGCTGTTTTAAATGCTTGAAAAGGGGCCATCTCTCTAAATTCTGTTTTTATAAAATCTCGTGCGGATCGTGTATCAGTCGCATAAAACTTTGATCTGTGACAAAGAATTTAATTCTATAATGCCGAAAGAGGAAACTAAAGAACTTTCTCAAGCCTCACAGGAAGATAAAACCCCGACACAAGTTTCGGTTTCAGAAACGCATCTGGCAAATGGTCCTACGTTACTTCAAACTTGTTGCGCAATTCTTAAAACAAAACATAAGGAAAGAAGGGTGAGATTATTATATGATTCAGGCAGTCATAGGACCTTTGTGAAAAGAAGTATATGCCATGACTTGAACCTCCAGGCCATTAAATCAGAGCAGTTACAGATTTATGGGTTCGGCAGCGAGAATCCGAAACACTTGAGCTGTCAAACATTTCGGCTCCCCCTGCAAAGCATAAACAATCCAACGCAACAAATTGAGCTGGAAGCGCTTGCGGTCAGCAACATTACGAGCGGAATTATTGCCCCGCCGCCTTTGAAAGTAAAAAATATGGCTTGGCAAAGGGGGATCGAATTGGCTGACACTGCGGAAAGATTCGATATAGACATACTTGTGGGAGCTGATTATTTATCTGAAGTGTTAAAGGGCACATCTGTTCCACTGGGTGAAAAGCTCGTAGCGACTGATAGTCTATTTGGATTTGTAGTTCAGGGTCGTGAGACTAGTGAACACAACAATTCTGTTTCGGGATATATAACTGTGAATCATGCTGCTAGTTCTGATTTTGAAATAAATGATTTTAGACTGTTTTTTGAACTAGAAGGTATGGGCATTGATGTAGTAAAAGAAAATATTTCAGATTCTGATAACGAATTACTTGAAAAATTTAGATCCAATCTCGAATATAAAAATGGTCGTTATGGTGTTGGGTTAATGTGGAAACCAAATGCTAAGGAATCGTTAAAAAACAACTTCGAGGTAGCGTCAGAGAGATTCGGTAAGTTACGTAAACGCTTTAAAAAGGATCCCTCGTTCTTTGATAAATGCAAGGAAGTAATTGAAGAATATGAACGTGAAGGGATAATTGAAAAGGCCCCAGTAAATGATAATAAAGTAGAGTTTTATTTACCCCATATGGCTGTAATTCGTGAAGACAAAGTCACAAGTAAAATACTTATTGTATTCGGTGGAAGTACTCATGCCAGAAATGAGATGTCAATTAATGATTGCCTCCACATTGGACCAAATTTATATCCAGATATTTTTGATCTAATAATTAGGTTTAGAAAAAATGCTATTGCCTTTACCGCTGACATAAAACAAGCGTTCCTTCAGATAGGCATACATGAGGAGGATAGAGACGCGACGAAATTTATTTGGACGAATAATCCTAATGATGATTCCAACACTATTGTTTATCGATTTTGTCGGGTTTTGTTTGGAATCAACTAAAGCCCATTTTTGTTAGTGGCTACCATAAAAGAGCATATAAAAAGATATGAAGCTAAATGTCCTTCAACATTTGAGTTTCTAAATGAAAATGTTTATGTTGATGACGTAATTGATGGTCATTCAGATGTTGAAAAGGCGTATCAAACTAGTTTAGAGTGTATTAAAATCTTTCAAGAGGCTGGGATGGATTTAAGGAAATGGTTAACAAATAATGATAAATTACGGGAGATGTGGAAAAATTCGGGTGTTCACATGCAAGATGATCGGGATGAACCTTTAGGCCAGTCTGTGTTTCCCTTTAAAGTCCTAGGTGTAGGTTGGAAACCGACAAATGATATACTTAATTTTGACGTAAAAAATATAGCCAAAATTATTTCTGAGGAAGATATTACTAAACGTTTTCTGTTAGCAATTATCAGCCGCGTATTCGATCCTGCAGGATTCGTAGGTCCCTTTACTGTAAAATTGAAACTCTTGATTCAAAATATATGGAAATTAGGCTTGGGATGGGACGAAGAACTCCCGCCAGAGATAAGTTCAGAGTGGAGGCTATTATACAAAGATTTTTTAGAATTAGGAAGTTTGGAAATACCGCGGTATTATTTTTTCGAGAGGTAGAAAAAACTGAGCTCCACATTTTCTCTGACGCTAGTTCGAAGGCCTTAGGTGCGGTTGCTTATTTAAGAGTAATTACGTGCGCTGGAATTGTGATTACAGCCTTTGTTGCCGCAAAAAGCAGAGTTGCACCCTTAAAGCACCAAACTCTTCCCCGTTTGGAATTACTAGGTGCTCTCCTAGCTTCAAGATTAAGGAAAAGTGTTTCGAGAGCTTTAAAAGAAAAAATGCAGCGTTATTTTTGGACAGACTCTTCAAATGTGTGTTGTTGGGTCAAGATTCCATATATCCACCTCAAACAATTCGTAAGCAATCGCGTTAAAGAGATTCAGACGTTAACCGAGACTTCTGCCTGGTCCCACTGCCCTGGTAAAACCAATCCGGCGGACTTGATATCTCGTGGCACATCCATGGTAGATTTGAAAAATAACGAACTGTGGTGGCAAGGGCCCAAATGGTTGCGTGAACATGAAGAAATGTGGCCTGCGAAGAAATTACGAGACGTTAACGAAGGTGATTTAGAATATCGCAACAATGTAGTGTCTCAAGAGTGCATAGTGTCAAAATTCAGTAAACTCTTGAAGGTTTTAAGAATAACTGCATGGGTGATACGATTTATATCACGTTCTAGAAAGAAATCCAACAACTGTGGTGATATAAGTACGTCAGAGCTTCTAGATGCGGAGAATTTTTGGCTAAAAAATACCCAAGCGGAATTTTATGGAGCTGCAATAAGAGCTTTGCAGAAAATCAAAGATATTTCACCTGTGTCTCCTTTGTATAGTCTGTCCCCCATTCTTGATGAAAAGGGAATTTTACGAATAAGGGGCAGATTGGGAGAAAGTGCCTTCTCATTTGAAGAGAAACAACCAATAATTCTCCCAAGACAATCTAAGTTTGTCGAACTGCTTGTAAAGAGGGAGCATGAAAGTGTGTTTCACGGCGGAACTGACACAACATTGACAAAAATTCGGAGAAGGTATTGGATAACTAAGGGTCGTCAGACTGTGAAAACAATAATCAAACAGTGTTTAATTTGCCAAAGGTATAGCGCAAGGCCTGCTGAGCAGCTCACATCACAATTACCCAGAGACAGAATAGCCGAAACTCCTCCATTCACAATTTGTGGACTAGATTTCACCGGCCCCGTGTACGTAAGAAATCAGGATCAGTCACGGAAAGCCTATATCACACTTTTTACCTGTGCTGTCACCAGGGCTGTACACTTGGAGTTGGTCTCGGCTATGAGCACTTCAAAGTTTTTACTTGCCTTTCGCAGATTCCTATCAAGAAGAGGACATTGTAAAGTTATTTACTCAGACAATGCCAAATCCTTTAAGTGTGCAGATAAAGAACTACGTAGATTTATGGAAATTTTAAAGGTCTCTAAAATCAAAGACTTCATTTCCACGGGAGGTATCACCTGGAAGTTTATTGTGGAACGTGTCCCATGGTGGGGAGGGTTTTACGAAAGACTCATGAGGAGTGTGAAAGACCCCCTACGAAAAATTTTGGGGAAATCCCTCCTCAATTTCGAAGAACTTCTGACTACTCTCACAGAGGTAGAGTCCGTTCTAAACCATCGACCTATATCATACGTTTACAATGAGCCAGATGAACCGAGTCCTCTTACGCCAGCTCACTTCCTACTATTTGGAAGAGAAAACATCCAAGTCCCTGTGCATTTCATTGAGATGTTGGAGAAAACGCCCACAAGAGAGCATCTCACTAAGAGACAGCAGTACCAATCGAGGCTCTTGAATCAACTTTGGAAGAAATGGAAAGAGCAATACCTGTTTCAACTGAGGACTGCTCACAAGCTCAAAACTCCAACGCCTCAGCAAGACTTGAAAAAAAATCAAGTAGTGTTAGTGGAAGGTACAAACAAATCGAAATTGCTATGGGATATAGGAATCATAGAAAGTGTTTTTTATGGACGTGACGAGTTTGTGCGATCTTGCATCGTACGCACTGCAAAAGGTCAACTTAGGCGACCAATACAGTTACTATATCCTATAGAGACTTAAAACATTTTATTGACTTTATATGAACAAATTTACATATATATTTTTTATATAATCTCTTTCAGTATTTTACATTTGATGATTGTTTAAAGTGTTTAAATTTTTTCTTAATTGCTTATTTAAGTATTTTATGTGTTAAATGTTGAAATTTATTATGAGTAATTAATTATGTTATCAGTTTGTGTATTGAAATTTTAGTTTTGATGATTATTGCTTTCAAGTGTTATTGGTTGTGCGGAATGCTGGAAGAGGTTGCTGTCTATCAATTTAGGTTTGGGAATTGAACTCTTGGAGTTCAAGGTGGGGAGTGTAACGGAACCAACCCCTAAATAAATAAGCTATATCGTGTAGACCGCGAGAGGGCGTTCCCAGCACTTCGCACGGCCGATAAAATAGTATAGTGTTTTGAAAAACACCAGAACCACCGATGATTGCCTATCTGGAGTGTGGGAAAGGGGAATATGTCCCTATGCTCTTCATGTCGGAGCAATACTGTAGGCACACTTCCAGAAGCTTAGGTAAGCGATATTAAATTTGTATTAGTAAAGTATTTGGTTTCTAGTTTGTATTATTTATCGGTAACACCATGGCGATCATGAAAGCTAATCTTTGGCGTCATGGTGCATCGGCCGGGAAATGCCGATGTTAATATTAGAATTTAATTTAATTCGAGATTGGATTTAATGGTGTATAGGATTTATTATTGTTTTTGACCTCATTAGAAGTGTATGTTGTGATAAATTAACAAAGGATTATTTTTGGTTAATATCAATTCCAACTGTATTTTTGAAAGGAATTAAGGTTATATATATTCTTATGAGGTTGATTACTTATATTTTGATTTTTGTATTGTGTATGTAATTAGTATAACTGCATGATTTTAGAATTGCATTGATCTTTTCTTTAACTGTTTTTGAAAGGAGAATTGAAAATGTCGGTACACAACTCTAGTTCTAGTGCAGAGGTTGATTTAGAAACGCTTAAGAAAAAGCGTAGCGTAATTAGGCAGTTAACAAAACTAATTACTAGGATAGAAAATATTTTCGTTACACCAGTAGATCAAAATTACACACTTGCGGAGAAAAATGAGGATTTAGGGGAAGCAGATGATCAGTTAAGAGAGAAATATGAAATATTGAAAAAATTGGAAAAATTTTATCGCACGGCCGATAAAATAGTATAGTGTTTTGAAAAACACCAGAACCACCGATGATTGCCTATCTGGAGTGTGGGAAAGGGGAATATGTCCCTATGCTCTTCATGTCGGAGCAATACTGTAGGCACACTTCCAGAAGCTTAGGTAAGCGA
Organism: Dolomedes plantarius; assembly: GCA_907164885.2. Lineage (NCBI taxonomy): Eukaryota > Metazoa > Arthropoda > Arachnida > Araneae > Dolomedidae > Dolomedes > Dolomedes plantarius. The sequence goes on along the minus strand of OU015491.1, from coordinate 117,763,408 downwards.
TATTAAATTTGTATTAGTAAAGTATTTGGTTTCTAGTTTGTATTATTTATCGGTAATACCATGGCGATCATAAAAGCTAATCTTTGGCGTCAAACCGCTCTTGACGCAGTCTGGATTCTATCAGACTAAATTGTAAACACTTAGAACATGTGGTCAAAGCTTGTGATTCCACTAACCCAGTGGTTCCCAACCGGTGGGTCGCGACTCGATCCTAAAACTATTAAAATGGTTTTTGTGTACTTTTATAATTGTAGTTTTTATCTTCACCTAGGAACATTTGTTAGTGAGTATGAAACCACTTGTTGCATGTATTGCAAACATATATCTATTGTTAAATAAATAACTGTTTTGCTGCAAAGTACTTATATTTTGTCAACCATTTTCAAATCAGAACACAAATTGTTTATCAATAATCAATCTGTATCTTCAAAACAGCATATATATATGTAATATTTGATGGTAAATTATATATACATAAGGAAGGGATACGATACAAATAAGGTTTTTTACTCCATCATGGACCGATGAACCGTGGAGGTATTCCGATAAGGAAAGGTGGGTCGCCAACTGAAAAAGGTTGGAAACCACTGCTCTAACCAATTTTGCCCAGGGGATGGCCGAATGGCTAGGGCGCTGGCATTTGGTTCAGATCCTGTGGGTTCGAGTCCCACCGTTGGCATGTATGTTTGTAGCCGTCCGGAATCGGCTTGTAAAACTGTAGGTCCCGGTCAAATTAGCCCGGCCAAAAAGTTGACCGCAGCGCTCCAAACCAATCCTCTAACCCAGTGGTTCCCAACCTTTTTCAGCTGGAGACCCACCTTTCCTTATCGGAATACCTCCACGGTCCATCGGCCCATGGTGGAGTAAAAACCTTATTTGTATCGCATCCCTTCCTTATGTATATATAATTTACCATCAAATATTGCATATGTATATAATACAGTCAAACCTCGCTAACTCGAACCTCGATTTCACGAATTTTTCGATATCTCGAAGAAAAAAATTTCCCTTCAAATTTCCTATGCTCTCAATGTTAAAAAAACCTTGATTTGACGAATTTTTTTGGCTCATCCCTCGATAACTTGAATTTTCTTTCCATAAATGGAGAAGAAAATGTTTCTAAAAACAAGAAAAATAATATCCAAAAAATAGAAATTTCTAAAAAATAGGAAAGATATTCAAAATTTACAGTGATAAAACCCTCCATAAACTTTGAAATGAAAGGATATAAAGACGGAAGATAACACAATGAAATCACAACTTCTCTTTACCTCCCAAGATGGGAGTTGTTTCCTTATCTCTTTTCAGTCAGTTGCCACGCATATGCAGTGACCATCCATCCTTTCTTTTATTTTTTGTCCTTTTATTCTCCAAGGTTACTTTCTAGAGGGGTTGGGGTGGCTTTAACGAAACAGTAAAGGAAGGCATGAACCAAAATCAAGAGGTGGGTCACTTCCAAGAAGATTGTAAAATTTCTTATTGCAACAAGGGGTAAAAGACAAAAGTATACGTGGTAATGCATGCCCCTGCTGTCTCGCATTCAAGCTAGTGCTGCTCATAAAAAGACTGAAAAGTTACCTTTCTGTTTATCATGGTGATTGCAGAAAAAATTAGCAATCGTTAGGAAACACCATTTGGAGAAGGTGAGATCTTCTGCGAGTTATCTGTTCAAAATGGCTAACAAGCGAAAATTGAATATGCTTACTATTGAAGTGAAGAAGCAAATTATCGATGAAGTTGAAAAAAGTTCGAAAAAGAAAAAGGAAATTGCAAAATGGAATTTGGAATTCTAGGCAACACATTGTCAACAATTTTAAAGAATAAAGCAATTATCCTAGAAAAAAATAAGCAATTATCCTCGAGAGAAGCTCAAAACTAGTGAATTTCCAGATATGGAGAAGTGCCTAATGACGTGGAATACGCAATGTAGAACTCACAACATTCACCTAGATGGACTTTTAATCAAAGATAAAGCTGAATCTTTTGCAAAAGAATTAGGTTATTTAAATTTCAAAGGCAGTAATGGTTGGTTTGAAAATTTTAAAAACGAAACAACATTACATTTTTGAAAATGTGTGGTGAAAGTGCTAAAGTAGATAAAGATGTTTGTGCAGAAATTAGAAAGAAAGTAAGTTTGATACTGAAAGATTAAGACAAAAAAGATGTGTTCAATGCGGATGAAACTGGACTTTTTTTAAATGCACTTCAGACAAAACCATGCATGTAAAGGATGAAGCATATCATGGAGGGAAGAGGAGTAAAGAGTGTTTAACTTTATTGTTTTACGTGAATATGAATGGAACAGAGAAATTAAAACCGTTAATAATAGGGAAACCGTAAAAACCAATGTGTTTTAGCGAAAAAAATCTTTTTCTTTGGATTACGAAGCTAACCGAAAAGCTCGGATGATATCTAACCTTTTTGAAAATTGGCTCAAGAAATTAAATAAAAAAAATGAAAAGAAAAAGCGGAAAATAGTGGTTTTCATTGATAATTGTACGGGACACAATACCATACCTAAAAGAGAAAACGTAAGAATTGAATTCCTCCCCCGAATACTACATCAAAAATTCAACCATTTGACTAGGGCATCATCCAAATCCTTCATTTGCCACCAAATGGGACAAACAAAGAAGCACTTTTTGCAGTGGACACTATGAGGAGATATGTTGAAAGTCAGCCAAATATGCCGGAGGACACATTTAAAGTCATTGCCCTCTTAGAAACTGCAATAGATAAAATTCCATACTCTTCTCTAAGCGAACAACAACTGAATCTTTTTTTCAAATAATTTTGTAAATAGTGTTAAAATGGATTAAAACATTAAACATTAAGATAAAAAAAATGGATTAATTTTTAAAAAGGTATGTAAAAAATCGTTTATTCTCTCTTCTACTATTGATAACATGCGTTTTTTGATAATTCGAATTTTCGATATTTCGAATTTTTTTGTCTCTCCCTTCAAGTTCGAGATATCGAGGTTTGACTGTATATGCTTTTTTGAAGATACAAATTGATTATTGATAAACATTGATTATTGATAATTGATTATTGAAGATACAAATGATTATTGATTTGTGTTCTGATTTGAAAATGGTTGACAAAATATAAGCACTTTGTGGCAAAACAGTTATTTATTTAACAATAGATATATGTTTGCAATATATGCAACAAGTGGTCACTGCACGATGTCCTCAGTAAGACTGAGGGACTGAGGTTAGTAAAAAAATAGTGCTCAAGTGGCGTGACCTTCGACAGTGTGGCGGTAGAACGGGAGGGAGAGCGGCGTTGCCAGAGTGTGCACCACCCGTGTGACTGTGTGAGTCATCTGGGAGGAATGTAGTGGTTCTGTTGTCTGCCCCAGATGCCAAAAATCAAGAACCAAGAAAACAATCAAAACACTATTCGATTTGTTTCGATTTTTCTTATCTTTTCTGATGGTTTATTCGATTTTTCTGATAGTTTTAAAATCGAGTCGCGACCCACCGGTTGGAAACCGCTGCTCTAACCAATTAAAAAAATTCTAACCTCTGGTGGTCGAGGAGGAAAATGTCCATTTTATGTACATCTGAAAGCATTCCATTTTTTTTCTCTCTCAGCCTAGCAGCCATCGTGTAAACTCACGCTCTCTTGATCTAAGAGTGTTGATTTGTAAACGAGCCCTTGGCGTTGATTTCTCTCTCTTCGCTTTCCGTCTATGTCCGCCAAAGTACTTTTTCTGTATCCACGACTGCTAATCCGTCTCGATTTGTGTATCACCATTCTTATGTGAGTTTTGCCTAAGTCTATCTCCATCCAGTGGACATGTGAAATAAAATCTTTCGAAGATCTGTAACAGTGCTTGGTCTATGTTATTCTGCTCCATGACTGAGTCTCCTTCATTTTGTGTATTATTACTTACACACACACACACACACACACACACACACACATATATATATATATATATATATATATATATATATATATATATATATATATATATATATATATATATATATATATATATATATATATATATATATATATATATATACATATATATATATATATATATATATATATATATATATATATATACATTTGAATATGTACATAATTTTTAAAATTTTTTCTCGGCTTCAATTTAGCGGTAGATCACACAAATATTTTGTCGCCAAATCCCAGTGCAGAATTTGGGCTATTAGGCTTGTAGACACAATTACTGCTGCAATAAGTGCAATTATAAAAATTATTAAAATGCCTCATTTTAAATTCGTCGAAATCAAATAGAGAAACTTTTAATAAGGAGAAAAAAAGTCTCAGATAAGGTGCATTATGATAAAATAGCATTATCAACAGTTTTATAGGGCAAAGTTTAAGCTCAAACAAAAAGCATAAACCAATGATTACAAAATCTCCTATTCAGCTGGGCTCTAAAGAGAAAGAATTTACTTGAATCTCTTATTCCTGTTTTATTGTCGATAGCAGAAACAGTTTTGACATTTAAGATGAAGCAGACTTGGTCACAAATAACCATTAATTTGGTGAAAACAAATGGAGAAACTCCATCGATACAAATTTCTGTAAATAAGAAAGAATTGTATCTTAACCGATGCGCAATAATGTAATTCGTCCTCATTTCAAATGTTCTTCACTTCAGTATTTTATTTTATTTCTAAAAAAGTTTCGCAATACAAATAAATGAGGATTGTTTTAAAGGCTGTCCTGTATGAGTTGTAATTACCATATCCCTATCCTCGCCTACGGTTTTTATTTTTAAGTGTGAAAATATAAAATATAGGCAAAATAGAAACAAAACCTGTCAATCTTCGTTTATCTCTCTATTTTATATTATTTCCAAATTTTGTAAAAAGAAGGTCCACTTATCTAATTTCACATATTTTTCTTTGCTCATTGCTTGTGAAGTAGATACACATAAACTCATTCATCCCTAACAATGTATTTTCTTAACATATTTTAAAATATTCGATCTCAAACTTCAAAGAAATGTTTTTACTTTTCAATCCTCATAATAGATGGCACTACTGAATAAAGGCAAAATATCGGAAAGCATAAATCCTAAAAAAATCGGGCCTAAAAATATGTTGCCTAAAAAAATCGGGTGTTATTTCAAATGATGTAACATTAAAATTGCAGCCAGACCAAAGAAAAATGACATTCAAAGTGATTTCTAGATTTCTAAAAATTTACATAATTAAAATTAAAAACGGTTACTCATATTAAGAGAACTGAAATTAAATTCCCTGATTTTTCAAGCGGATTAATTAATTTCGCGTGTAAAATATGAATTAATTACCCTTTAGAACCATCTCCAAAATAAATCTGCATTTATCGGAAGTAAAATATATGGCTAATGCACTAAGTATCTTGACTGAAATAATATTTTTTTAAATGGAAATTTTCTATTTTTATGTTTGTATGAAATAGATTATTAGCTTAACTTCATGGCACTTTCTGGGAAGATGCACATTGTACAATTTATTCATCGGAGTAACCTAAGACGTTAGTTTTTGTTTAACTTATACTCCGTTAAAACGACATTTTTTATTTGAAAATGACAATTACATCTCTAAAACAAGGTTTCTGTAGGTCTTAATGCTTTGTTTCTCCATTTTCATTTATTACTCTCGCTAGCGCATTGGCTTTCGGTGCCAGGTGTGTGGGTTCGAGTCCTACTCATTGCATGGATGTTTGTAGCCGTTCGGAATCGGCTTTAAGCAGTAGGTCCCGGTCTAACTAACCGTCGTGTAGCAAAATATTGACCGAAGTGCTCCAAACCAAACTTACTACTTTGACCATTTTGTGTTTCAATCATTTCTCGTACAATTTACATCAACACAAAAAGCAAACCAACGAGAAAGTGGAATTTATCTCCTCCCCCCCAGCTGGAAAAATAACAAGTACAAATAAAATTGAGGCTGAGCTCAGTAACTTATAATTGATGTTATTGAATATAATTTTTAAGTGAAGCATTCCGAGAATATAGAAATGTAAGAACAGCAGAGAAATGCATAAACGGTAATGTATTTGGTAAACATTCTACGGTAATGTATCTCGCAGAGCGAACAGGAAATTTCATAATACTTGAACCTACACAACGTTTCAAGAAATATGTTATCAGTTAAGTATCATCAGAACTCTTAATACTTTTCATTAATTAATTAAAACAATTTAATTGTCATAGTCTCTAAATAATAATAAACGTTTTGCTCTTTCATTTCGATATTTCAATTTTCAATAATTTATTGACTAAAGATTTTTTTCTTCTCAACAAACGAAGGAACTTTTAAGAAAATGAATGTATCAGGAATAATATTTAGATATTTTGTGTAAGTGTTTTCGATTGGCGATTAACAACTAACGAGTGTCGCCATTTTTTGCTATGTAACGCTACATAGTTTTCTTATCACACTATTGCATTTTACCATATTGTAATAAACTTCATAAGTTTTTTAACGATTCATATTATTTTCAAAATAAACACATGTATAAAATAGTATTATCGTATACTTATATACAGGCCCTTATTTTCCATTAGGCCCAGTAGGCCCGGGCCTAGGGGCCCCCAAATGTTGGAAGCAGCCCCCCCCCCCCAAAAAAAAAAAAAAAAAAATTTATTTTAAAAGAAGGAAAAAGAAAAAATTCCCAATTCAAATTTTTTTTTATTATTTTACCTCTTTTAATAGCAATTTTTTTATATATCCTTTCAAATTTGATTGGTTCATCATATGTATGTTATAGTGCAGAGGTGGGGAACGCGCGACCTGCGTGATCTTCTTGTGCGGCCTTCATAAAAGCTAGCACTTGTATTAATTAATATTTAAATACATAGATTACAACAATTTGCAAATCAATGGAATTAAATAAAGAACGGCATGAATGTATGTACAGTGTTGGCCAAAATAAAGTTGACGTTTTGAAATAGTTGTCTAAAGTCGCTACAATTGTATATTTATCCAAATGAGCTTCGTTTACCTTGATTGTATGATGATAATTTTAACTACACTTTATATGTAATTTAATGCTCAGAGTTTCTTAGCAATACTACCAGACATGTTTTATGATCTCTACACAAAAACTATTTTCTTACTATTATTGTTGTGACTGACTCCATGTACGTTAAAAGTATTATTTTTTCTGCACGAATGGCAACAGGAAGATTTGAGTTCGGGTTTTTTTGGAATTGTTTTGTTTTTAATTTAAATAAATGAATGCTGTTCTTTTAAAAACGGAAGCCTTTTTGACGCTAAAAAGGATCCAACAGAAATCTGGAAAAATGCTGTTGAATATCCATACCTACGAGAGCATGCACGCCGTTTACTTTCCTGCTTTGGAAGTGCTTACTGTTACGAGTCAATATTTTCTCTCATGACAAAAATTAAAACTAGTTTAAGAACGCAAATCACAAGTGCTCATTTAGAGGACACAATTAAGACTTCCCGTTAAGAAAGCTTGATCCAAATATTCAATTACTTTCAAGCAAGAAACAAATGCAAATATCCCACTAACTTAAATTTTCATCGGATTTTAAAATTATTTTAGGAATTGTTGTTGTGTCAGTCATTTATAATTTAATACTATTATTTTTCTATTGTATTTCTTTATAATGTTAAAATTATTTAAAAATACTTCTACTTTATTATTTTTATTTGAAATGGTATTTAAATATGTAGTTGTTTATTAAAATTTAAAAATCTGGATGAATATTTATATATATATATATATATATATATATATATATATATATATATATATATATATATATATATATATATATATATATATATATATATATATATATATATATGTGTGTGTGTGTGTATGTGTGTGTGTGTGTGCTTAGATAAATAAAAATACCAACAGTGAAATATAAAAATTTACAGCGGTATCTATGAATCTAATAATTTTATAAAAAAATAATTAATGATTAATGTAGTAACAAGTTTTTACCCTTATGTGCATACAAAAATAATTTATATTTTAAATTTTTATGTCAAATAATAAATAAATAAGGACTTAATTTTTTTTCAATATTTTTCTATATAATGCACCAAATTGTTAAAACTATACCTAACTATAATAATTTCATAAAAGTTGCATTTATAGGTACATCAACTATACGGCCTCCTTTATTACTACCTAATTTAGATGTGGCCTCTAAAGGTGAAAAGGTTCCACACCTTTGCTATAGTGTATCTAAGGGATTAATAAGTTTTTCTGGTTGCATTGTATTGGTGTTAATATGTTGTATTGCTTTTTGTTATTTGATAATGTTCTAGGCTTCTATGCTTCAAATGGCCAATTCTTGGTAAAATGATACTTTCACAATAATTCATGATTATTTTGCGTGTGTGTCAATTTTAGAAAATTTATGCCCACATCAGTGTTAGGGGGCCTCAATCCCGAGTTATGCCTATAGTCAAGAATTCTCTAAATCGGGCCCTGCTTATATATATATCTAGTATAAAAAAATGTTCATATCGATTCAGTAACTTCATTCTTATGTAATGTATATAGCAAGATATAAAGTTTCCATTTCCTGTAGCATTTCTGTCAAAAGAAAGCTTATCTAAACTGATATAATTTTTTTGACTTCCTATAGTACCCATAATCAACTGTCATTGCTTGTAAGGCTTGAATTTTCTATATAGGAAGAGAGATTTGGGTATACCCGAATCTCTCTTCCTATATAGAAAATACATATATGTATGCAGTTCCTGATCTTATCAAGTTCTGGAATTCAGAAGGAGTTTCAAAGAAATATTCAGGACTTAAACTATTATGGATTTATCTCTATTTTTGGCGATCAGTATCTTGCCCGGGCATTACTACATATGTTGAGGTGACAGGTAGAACGCCAATTTTAATGTGTTATTGTTGATTCTAAGCATTTCGTTTTAAAATTTTAGCGATTGTTTTTATTTTCAGTGTATATCTAGAAGTATTATCTTGCAACTGGCGTATTTCTTGCAAAAGTAGGTGCTGTTGTTGTTGTTGCTCCTAATGATCCCTGGTCGGAAGTTGCACAGGCCACTAGAATCTGCCCTTCGACAATACGCACTCGGACTCTGATTGATCAATGGGCGGAGCCGCTCACTTGACGTTGTTTTCGTCCCTTTAAATATGGTACCGCTGAGTAATTTAAATATGAGTAATTTGTGACTATGGTTATTCACACATGATTTCTAAGACGAACCATATGATGAATATATTATATTTATTAATTTAAATTGAACGGGTAATGGAGGTGAATGCAAGTTTATAAGGTTTTTTTTTTTTTGGACAAAATTATGCGTGATTGCACTGTGTTTAAATAAACGATTTAAAAAAATTGAGACTTTCAAAATTTTGGTACCATTATAGTAACTTTGAATGTAGTTATAATACGTTCATTATTCCGCTGTTAGAGGTATACGGTGGTTCTGCGTGGTTTTTTTTTTTTTAACTTCTTTACTCAAGCAAATTCATGACTTTCAATGTTAACTTCTGATACGTGAACACTAATTTCTTGCTCACGTGTATAGCTTGAATGTTCGTGAAATATTAACAATAAGCTTCTTTAGAATTTATTTTTAGCAATTTTTCCTCTCCTTATTTTAGTACTAATCCTGTATTGCAAAGATAAACTTTTAGCAACCTCTTTTGTCAGAACATTCTTCCAAAATGATTTTTTTCTTTAACTAAATGTAAAACTTCAAGTTATAAAGTACTTATCTAATATATAAAAATGAATGTTTGTCTCTCTGTAATTGTATAGAAATCCACAGTTTATGAGCAACGGTCGTGAAATTTTACATACAGGCGTCTTTAAAAACAGCCGAGGGTCTGAAGAACTTCAAAAATCGAAATTAATTACCGTTGATTTTTAATTAATAAAAAACCAACAATTTTTAAGCTGTTACACTTTGTGGAATCACCCTTCTGAATATGGCGTCCACGTTAGGGTTAGCTGGCAAACAGCGAGCGAAAAGATAAAAATAAATTAAATAAAAAAGTTTCAAGTTATATATTAAACCAGAATAATAAATGTAAATAATAATCTTTCAAGTCAGATTTTATACTCTAAAATAAATCGGAACCAATGGCATATTGACACTATCACACGCGATGGAAAATTCGAATCAACAACGCTAAGTGTCACGATCTTTTTTAATCGCTACTGCAATCCCCCTAGCTTATGTCTTTGTGTCTATTGAAGAGTTAAAGACTAAGCTTCTATCCTGCTAACTTATTTCTCACTTAAAACTCCTCTTACTCCATAAATGTATGTAATTCACCAACCCATAGCAACTTTCCAAAAAACTCATTGCGTATATTTTTTACTTTACTCAACAGTGTTGTATATAATCATGGCGCTTTCGTTAAAACGGTTCATTTGGTACCCCGTAAGACTCGGGTTCGAGTATGGGATCGTGCAAATTTTGCTAAACCTGTATTTTCAGCTTTTTTATGAAGGCTTTTTTATTTCAGCTTTTATTTTATTATTTTTTTTAATTATTATCTTTATTTTATTTTATTATTTTTTAAATTATTATTTTTATTTTATTTTATTATTTTTTAAAATTATTTTTATTTTTTTTCAGCTTTTTTATGATGAAAGCTTTTATTTTATTATTTTTTTAATTATTATCTTTATTTTATTTTATTATTTTTATTTTATTTTATTATTTTTTAAAATTATTTTTATTTTTTTTTCAGCTTTTTTATGATGAAAGACCGAATATAGCTGAAATCTGAGGAGTTTATTATACATTTATATATTTTTAATTGGTTTTCATATTATTAATGTGTATAACATTTCGTATGCTTTTTTTCTATGTTATTTATACTGTGCTTAGTTTTTTAATGGATTTTGGTAGGTTTATTATAAATTTATATATTTTATGTTTTACTTTCCAGGATTTTTTGCTCCAATGATAAAGCTAAATCCTTTCTATGTTATTTATACTGTGTTTAGTTTTAAAATTGATTTTGGTTAACAAACATTCATCAATAATTTATTTCTGGGCATTGTATTGCTAACAATTACGATAACCAACAATTTTTGAAGTATGCGATTCTCGATTCACAGAAGAGCAATAGATGGCACCACTATTTTAAACTTTTAGTATTCCATAAACTAACACCTGCTAAACGTTCGTTTAGGAGGTGTTCCTAAACGAACGGTACATTCAAATTAAATACAATGTCAGTGTATGTCAATATATATATATATATATATATATATATATATATATATATATATATATATATATATATATATATATATATATATATATATATAATAAATACGACGATCGATGTATACGATTGATGTAAAAAAAACAAAAAAATATATTAATAAAAAAATTGTAAGGGATATTTTTATAGACAAAATAATGTAGAAGAAAATATTCAAATTAAATCTCATAGAACATACTAAAGAATATAGTACAGTTAATGTAGTACAGTTTGAGGAACATATCTTTTACATTATTTTAATATTTTTTTTTAATAATGTCCAATCGTCTGCCGCATTTGCAAGAAAAAAAGTATTTTTTTGCCTATTTCGCTGTTATGTGAAGATAAATTTATTTAAAGTAACAAAAAAAGAAATCGCGTGATCAGCGTTTAATAAATTAACCTTTTACACGCCAATGTTCCTTTTTTGGAACACCATGTTTAATATTTTTTTAAAAATAAACTGTGATATCTGTCAGTTTGAAAAAATTACCGTATATTATAGAAGGTATGATTGATTTTTTGACTTTTTTTTTTCAAATATGAATATTTTAGCGTAGAAAAATTTCTAAAAATCAGCTTTTTTCACAATTTTTACAGTACGTAAGAAAAAAATTTTTATAAAATTCCTTTTAAAATTCAAATCCACCCAAAAATTTCCCCATCGTACTTCCAAAGGACAAGTTTAACGAGTTAATAAAATAAATTAAAATAATAACAAGAAATATTTCCTCAAGACTGCGTAAAAATGCAATGTTCCAAAAAAGGAACATTGGCATGTAACGATATACAAAAGCAGTGATATCACACGTGATCAGTGATTCTGCCGTCAATCAGTGATTCTGCCGTCTGATTACTTAGAAAATTCAGCCGAACTTACAAAGCTGTGTGCCCTACAAAAAGGAGACTATTTAGACGTCGACGCAAATGACATTCGGCAGTTTCTTGGATTACTGTTGTTTAGTGGCTACCACTCAGTACCTGATGAAAATACATATTGGAGCTCACAGGAAGATTTGCATATCCTAATTGTTAACAATACAATGCCCAGAAATAAATTTCGGATGTTAAAAAGGTATTTCCACATTGTTGATAATAGTAAATTGGAACCAGGCGATAAATTAGGAAAAATTTCTTCCTTTTATAAAGAGGTTGGAAAAAATTTTCGTCAATTTGGATTTTTTCATGAAAATATGAGTATCGATGAATCCATGGTTCCGTGTTATGGACATCGTTCGGCTAAGGTGTTCATACGTGGAAAGCCAATTCGCTTTGGTTTCAAAGTTTGGATGATCTGCTCAGCAAATGGTTATCCTTATGCTATGTCTATCTACGGTGGAAAAAGTTCGAAAAATGAAAATTTGCCACTTGGATCAAAAGTTGTCTCCGAACTATTATCTTTTATTGACAATCCAGAGAAACGCAAAATATTTTTCGATAACTTTTTTTACATCGTACAGTCTGCTGACAGATTTATCTAACAAAGGCTTTAAGGCAATCGGCACAGTGCGAGATTCCAGAACGGGACAATGTTCTCTTAAAACAGCAAAAGAAATATCGAAATTTCAACGTGGAGAGTTTGATTACCGATGCGATGGAGAAGTTTATATGTGCCATTGGAACGATAGTTTTGTTGTAACTATTACATCAAATTTTATCACTCACGAACCATTAAGAAGAGCAAAAAGATATGTCCGAGCTAAAATAAAAGTTGATTTACCTTAACCTTACATTATAAAATTATATAATAAAGGAATGAGTGGAGTACACCTGTTGGACCGACTTCCTGGAAGTTATCGACCAAAGTTACGCAGCAAAATATGGTACTTTATTCCTTGATCATAGTGTGGCATGTAAAAGGTTAAATTCTAAAAATTAATCTTTAAAAATTCACCAAAAATCATAAAATGGAGGTAAAGATTCGAAAAAGATTTCATATTGAAGGAATTTTTATGATCTTTTTCGTGATATAAATTTTATAACCCTCAAATTATTATTATTTTAAATGCAAACTTAAAAAAAGTTACTAAAACAACTCAAAAATTTAATTTTAAAAAAATCTAAGAAGAATTTTTCAAAAATCTTTCTTAGTGCACTCCTACACTATAAGAAGAATCGCCATGCAAAATTTCAGCCCTTTTATTTCCCGCGGTTTGGTCTGTACGTTGTATGTCAGTCAGTCAATCAGTCAGTCAGTTAGTTACGGAACTGTTTTATATATATATATATATATATATTATTATTACTATCTTTATATCGTAACGTTAACTTCATGCGCACGCATTATTTTCCTATGCCTTTTTTTATCTTTATAATAGCGTAATTTTCATATGATTTTAAACAACAATAATTTTTAATTGGCATTCAATTCGCTTTTAAAACTTTATATTTACACCCTATTTAAAAGAAGTAGGGTGTAAATTTTTCAAAGAGGATGTTTCAACACCCAACTTCAAAGAAGTAGAGTGTAAATTGTAGTGTAGAAAGTTGGTAAAATCAAAATTTTGTGCAATGTATTTAATTTCTCGATTAAAAGTATTTTTTTTCTAAAAATTAATTTATTTCGCTTGAAAAGCTAAATATTTTATGCACGCGGTTTATATTATTATTACTATCTTTATATCATAAAGTTAACTTCATACGCGAGCATTATTTTCATATGCTTTTTTTATTATTATCTTTATAATAGCTTTATTTTCATATGCTTTTAAACAACTATCGTTTTTATTCATATTATGTTGGTTTTTTATTAAATAAAAATTAAGGGTAATTAATTTCGATTCCGGAAGTTCTTATTATCTTTATTTTCATATGCTTTTTCATTTACGAATTATTCAAATGTTGGTTAAAAAACTTATGTAATTCATACATTTGCGTGAGTTTAATTATTGTAATTAATAAATTTATATTTCTGGAGAGGATGTTTCAGGTTTTAGTGGTACTATGATGAAAGGCTGAATCTACCAAAATTCTGAGGAGTTTATTATGGAGAGAAAAGGAATTTAATATGTAGAGGATGTTTATAGGAGTTTAATGTGGAGAGGAGTTGAATGGTTTGCAGCCCTCAATCAAACACTTCATTTTTTAAGAGGCAACGCTAGAGTCATATCATGGTTCTATTGGAAATTTCTGCTAAACCTGTAATTTCAGCTTCTTTTTTTGCCCAAATGATAAAAGGCTAAATCTAGCTGAATTCTGAGGAGTTTATTATAATTTTATATATTTTTTATTGGGTTTTCATTTTATTCATGTGTGATTTCACATGTGATTTCACATGTTTTTTTCTATGTTATTTATAACGTGTTTAGTTTTAAATTAATTTTGGTTAGCAAACATTAGACAATTTGACTTTTTTACTTTTCAGATTTTAATGCTACAATGATGAAAGGCTGAAATTCCTGAATTCTGAGATGTGTATAACATTTCACATATACTTTTTCTATGTTATTTATACTGTGTTGATTTTGGTTAACAAATATAATTAAAATCCCGGGCAATGACGGGTACTTCAGCTAGTAGATATTAAAAATAAGTTAATTAAAACCGGTAAATGTTAAAATTAGAACTTATAAGAGCTAGAAATAGAAGTATTTAATAAATGAAACAATTTTTTGTTGTCACAGTTGTTCATATAATAGAAACAAACAATAAAATTAAAATTTTAATTTAATACATGAAATAGTGTATAAATAACACAAAATAAAATAAAAATTAAACAAACATAAAACAACTATTTGTACTATCTGTGCATAAACAGAACTTATGGCTCATCTCCTAATGTTTAAACTCAAACTTGAATGCTAAGTAAAAGATTTTTTTTTTTTATGATTTTCATAATAATGGGAAGGATGAGTTTTCTGTCGGATAAGTTACATGTTTAATTGTTTGTTTATAAAATTTGTTGTTATAAGGAAGTATATATTTTACATGGAGTTAGTCGCAATGACTTTTAGGCAAAGTTATGTATATATTTATGATGAATGGTTATTTTTTTATTTATCCAAGGCAATATAACTGTGATTATTTTGAGTATTTATACATATAAAAGGTTTATTTAATACAGAATTCGTGGATATCAGTTGTTCCTCTCTAGGTGGCTTGCTTAATCTCTGTTTTTTGTTGAAAAAAACCTTTTTTGTGGCACTATTTTCTTGTTGGCAGGTTCTTGAGTCTTTAGGAAGTAAGTTTTGGGTATACTAATATTAAGTAAATTTTCCACCATATTTAGAGAAATTCATAACTTGTTGAGCTACTAAAGGGTTTATTGATGTTTTTGAGTTAATTTTTGCATGTATCATATTTATTTTATTTAAAATGCTTTATTTATTTCAGAATTATGTTTGTGATCAATAATTGTGCTTTTTGTTATTTGTGGGGAGGGTGTTGCATGAAGAGGATCAGAGTGTGGTGTATGTTCCTTATATTTTTTTAATATCATGAATATGTTTGCACATTTTTATTTAAAATTAAAAAATCATGACATGTTCTTTCATATGCTGAGGCATTCACAACAGATAATGTTACAAGTTTCGGTGCAAGTGTGTATTTTTGTGACTGTGCATGTTTTGCTTGCGATGTTTCGTATTTAATAATCCATCTGTCGTTGGATATTTGGAGGCAATCTTAAATTATCCTTTGGCCCTCTTTGTGACGGTTTATGTATGTTTTCGAGTTTTCACAGCATTTATCAACACACTTAAAATTTTTCCTATCTAAATAAATATGTTTTGATCGTGGTTTGATTGTAATATGCAATAAGTAGAGAATGCATGCCAGAAATTTTTTCCTTTCGATAAATTATCTTTAGTATGCATGCAATTACTTTTTTGAAAATATACTTTATCTGTAATCTAGCAATTTTGTACAGCTCTAAAATGTATTTCAACTTATTCTTTACCACTATGTTCATGTAAAATCAGAAGTGTGTCTTTATATGACTTATCAAGTGAAATGGTTTTATTATGAACATCTTCCTTGTATGTATGTTTATGATACAATTGGAAATATTAAGTTATGTTGTATTGTGTTAGATTTTTTTAAAATTGAATAAACTGATACATTTATGTCTACTTTCAAATTCATCCGCACATATCTTTTTGTGTGTTATGATATGCAGAAGTGAATTAATTTGAATGAAAGGAATTAAATAACATGATTCAGACTACATGTGTAATTTGGGGTTTTCTCTCAGATTTCAACAAGTATGAGTAAACTTTCTGTTCAAAAGTAAAATTTTGCAGGCTTTTGCATACAGATCTATAGTAATTTGCAATGATTTCTATTTTTCTTTCACTAATGACTAGAGACAGAAGTAAACTTGTTGCTTATGCCCCTTGACCGACAGTAGACATCAGATCAAGTCCCGAAGGCTATGGGCGATAAATGTGCGGTTCCTGTTTTGAATTAGCACCACAAGGGTCGGAGTCCGACTTGGCTAAATGACCGGTCCCGTAATTTTGAACTGAGTCAAGTGATGAGACCGGAACACTTGACCCCGCACCTCCAGAGGTAAATTTGAGAACTTGGAGGACATTGTAGCCCCGCCCTATTTTACGTGCCCCGGCCACCATTAGTGAACACAGCGGTAGATTTGCAGCGACGAGCATTGAACCAGCGACGTTCAGATCACTGGCCCGCTGCTCTTGCCAACTGGGCTACTGCGCATACAGAAATAAACTTAAAATACATATTCAAAAATATGTGAAAAAAATGTGTGAAGTCATTCTCAAGATCTTCTGTGCCTACAATATCCAGCAAAAATTGAGTGGTCTTGTTTAGTTGTACAGTCGAACCCCGTTATAGCGAACCCGGTATATAACGAACTCAAGGATATAACGAACGAAAATTTTGGTCCCAGGGGATTTTGGGATGCAGCCTACACGCCTATATAAAAATTATTGTTAAAAATTGATAAAATTGAAAATAACAGCACTTAGACTATAAAGTTCGGGTAGGCCTAACTTGTACGGCGTACCGGAGCTTGCAGCCGTCGACCAAGCGGACACCCTCGGCGAGCGCCGGCAAGGAGTGAGGCCTAGTGCTACTGTTGGGCTCCATGGGAACTGTGGATTCTTCAGGCAGAAGATATAATTTGCATTACTAAATAAGACTCAAGAACATTTCAGTGATTGTGAAATTCTTATTTTGAATAAGCTAGTAGCTTACGAGCCTTTTTTGGTTAAGTACAGTCAATGTAGGCGGTTTATTTATTTGTTAGTTTATTTGATTGTCGCATATGTTGCTGCTTTTAAATGCTGACTGAGCAGTGTCTTTTTGTGCAGCTGTTTAGAAATCTATTTGTGTAATGCATTTTGTGTTAATTATATTTTAAGGTGCTAATATATTGTATATCCTGTATGAACGACATATCCTGTTCATACGACATAGTTGATTTATTTTTCAACATTGATTTAAGGTTTGCAATAAGTAAGGAGCAATTCCCCCTAGGGCAGCGTCTAAATCGGCTTTTCCCAAATCAAAAACAAAAACAGTTATTAAAAATATGGAAGTGTTAACACCAGGAACGATTCGTAAAGAAGAGGAGGAAAGGGAAAAAGATAAAGATATATTAAAACCAAGTACGAGCGATAGGGAAGAGGTTATGTATAGTGTAGCGTACTGGAAATATGGTTTTTTTTTCCCGAGACCCCACAAGGGCTGAAACACAGCTGCGTGTTTTTCAAGAAATGTGTTGTTCGGTTCCACCAGTTCGGAACACGTGGGGGGGATTAAAAACCGTTTTCCTCACAGAGGCAGCCACTAAAGCTGTCATCTTAACGTTCTGAAATGTAGTAAAGTTCGGCGTGTAAGAAGAAACTGTCAGCCGATAATCTGCCGACCCTCCACCCCTTCTGAAAAATCCAGACATTGGGAAGAGCGGCGTAGAACATCGACCCGAGCGGTTGTGTATTTGTAAGGCTCCTGTTTTTTTTGGGCCGGAATGGGCCCTGGAGCACGCACTGTAAATCTGCACGTAAATTAAGTGAATATGTCGAAAATGTCTAATGTTTAATTTTTTTGTTAATAAATTGTTGAATTTTTGTTTTAAAAATTTGGCCTTCGTTTGTTAATTAGAACTCTGTCTTTCTTGGTATGGATCAATAGTTGTGAAATTTCTTCAAAATGCCTCAGAGAGTTTATCAGCCTTACAGTGACGCCACAGCTTAATTGGTGATCAGCGGTTGGATCCGTACCCGGTTTTGAAAGCAGAGTCAGTATGCCAAATTGCGGGTCATTTTTCTCGGACCCATAGAATGTACAGATTTTAATACGCCGCCGTAGCGGGGAGTGTTCAGAGGAAAACCTCCCCTTTTCGAAGGAGTGATTTTTGAAGAATAGCAGTGCTCCGCGAAAGTTAAGAGGTTATCGACCCATCTTCGCAGTAGGGGAATCGCGATAGTACCTCTGTGCTCCTGTGTTTTTCATGGTGCGGTCAAGAAAAGGGGTGTTTTCAGGGGTTTTTTGACCCCCGTGTTTTCGACTGTGCAGTGAAATTGAGTGTTTCGGCGTCTAATGCAGTTTCGTTTTTGTGTGGATTCGTGTTGCGGTCAAGATTTTCTGGAAGTGAAAGTGTCAACAGTGTGAGCTGTGTTGTGAGATGACCCTTGCGCTGTTTCCTGCAAAAAGCTGTAAGTACTGCTTTTAGATACTCAAAATTGCATTGTTTTTTTTTTTTTTTTGGATAGGTATTTTTCGGAAATAGTTTTAAGTTTTAAGTTGTGATGAATTGCTTGAAAAGTACATATCAGTGCAATTGTTTTGTGGGAAACGTAGTGTATTTTGCAACCGTAGTATTTATATGTAACGTGTGAATGGCTAAACTAGCTATGATGCAAAAAGTGGTTGAAATTCTTGTGGAGGGTAAAAACTACCCTGGTTGCGTTGCCTAAAATGTTTTTTAAAAAAATAGATACAAGCGGTATTTTTTTCTCAATAATTTTTTGAAACAGTTATTATTTGAGTTTTTTGTTATTTTTGGGTAAGCTACCTGTCACAAACTGTTTGTTTTAAAAAAATAAATACAGTGGTATTTTTTTTGTTTCTCTCGATAATTTTTTTAAAGCATGTATTGAGAGTTTTTGTACGTTAACTAACGTTGTTAATTAGAAGGTTCTAATTGTTTTCAAAGGTTAACTAAGCTAGTGCCTTTGTGGGTTGGATATACAAACTGTATATTCCGGTTAATGCTTGTAGCGGTATAAGTGTTGATTAACGTTTGCTACTTGGTTATTAATTGAGTTTTTTTTAAATAAAAGGTTGACTAAACTAGTGCCTTTGTGGAAAATATACAAGCTGCATATCTCAATTATAGTAGCGGGATAAACGATAATTCAACGACTTGCTATGTAGAAGTATTGTTTTTGTGTGTTATCGAATGTTAAAAAAGGTTAATCTAATGTTTTGATTTTGAAAAAGTTATTATTGCAATTTGGAAAAGTTAAGCTAAAGTGTTATATATGAAATTTTTGCTATTTTGTTTGTTTATGTGTATGATCCCATTGTAAAATACATGGTTTCATGAAGAAAATTTAATTGAAGGTGTTTTAGTTATTTTGAGTTTTTTTTTAAATTTTCCTTACCTGTGCCTATAAATTTGTGTTTGATTTCGGTGTATAAAAATGGCTTACCTCAGTAAAGGGAGAAAGGCAGATTTGAAAATTTTGGCGATGAGGTTGGGTCAACAGCCCGCCCCAGATGCATTAATAATCCATCTAAAAAAATTAATAGAGAGTAGTCCAAATTACGAGGAGAATTTTGTTAGGGGACTTCTTGAAACCATTATGCAAGATAGATTACGACAGGAAAAAGCGGCTAGGGTACGGGAAGAGGCGGAAAGAGATAGGATTTTTGCTATGGAGAAAGCTGAAATATATAGGATTTTCGAATTGGAAAAATCGCGAATTATATCTCAAGCCCGTTTGGCGACCCCAGAATATCCCCAGAATACGGTAAGGGAAACAGTGAATTATGATTCTGAGCAAATGGAAGAGGGGAAGAAGACTCAAGTAGACTCTGCGGATATTCCGCAAGCGGAAAAGCCGTCCAGGGGAAAAATAGGTTCTCAGTCCGAGAAGAAAGAGGTAGATTTTTGCTGTGAAAACAGTCGGAGAGCGGACCCTGCTCCGCGAACTTGGGTGGAGACGAAAGGGGAAAGTCTAGTTGAGTCGGGAAAAATTACGACAGAGGAAAATGAGGGAGTAACCTTGCCGTGTTTTGAAAACATTCGGGGGCATCTGAGAAAGGCCAGCCGAGTTGTGGGGATGGGAAGAAAGAGTTACTGTTAGGGCAGGAGGTCGATGAACCTGAGGAACACGACTCACGTTTGAAAGATAAGAACGAAGACTTAGGAGGATTGTTAGTGATCCCGGGAGAGTTAGGAAAGTTCGGAATTGAAAAAGGGGTAATGGATATGAGAGAAGGTGAAGAGCATGAGGGTAAAAGGGTGTTAAGTTTGGAAAGGAATGTGAGAGAGGAGATAGCTATAGAGATAGAGATGGCAAATTCAGTGGTCGTTTTAGAAGCTGAAATTTCGGTTACGAGATCAGGGTTACCTGCAAGGGCCAAATTGTCCAATCCTGAGAGTTCCAGTTTTTCTTTCGGGTTAGGAAGTAAACATCTTGCGTCGCGAGAGGTGATGAGAAAGAGTAAAAAGTGGATTTCGGAGGTAGATCAGTCGGGAGAGAATTTGATTGACTTGTATTTCGTTTCGGGTGGTAAGCCTGGAATGAGTTGCACTATGCATCTACCTGTGGTTCACATGGGCATCACGTTTTTGTATTTTTTAATTATTAGTAAGTGGATAGCTCATGTTGAAAATCCAGATTAAATACACAGGAGGTTGATTTACCTTGTATTGCTTGTATCTGTTATTAAATTGATTTTTTTTTGTCATGCAATAGAAAGGTATAGGATTGTTGTATTTTGGTATGGGTATTTATGTGTTTATTAGAATTATTTTTATTGCTTATCAGTGAATGAATATTGATTTATGGAAATTAAGTGATTTTATTGAAAATGACATCCCGTACAAAATAAATGCACTGAACGCGAATTTAATAGGTTATTAAATTTTCAAAATTTTGGTTATGTGCTTTGTTAAATTTTGGTTGCAACTTGAGTGTTAAAGGTGGTGCTGGCTATGTGTTTTTCTTTCAACTCGTCTGTATGCCGGTGCACAAACTGTGCTATTGGTGGTGTAGGTGTGGTAGACGGACAAACTTTTTCTTCTGCGAAGAAAAAGTTTCCTGGAGCGTGGAGGAGCTGTAGCGTACTGGAAATATGGTTTTTTTTCCCGAGACCCCACAAGGGCTGAAACACAGCTGCGTATTTTTCAAGAAATGTGTTGTTCGGTTCCACCAGTTCGGAACACGTGGGGGGATTAAAAACTGTTTTCCTCACAGAGGCAGCCACTAAAGCTGTCATCTTAACGTTCTGAAATGTAGTAAAGTTCGGCGTGTAAGAAGAAACTGTCAGCCGATAATCTGCCGGCCCTCCACTCCTTCTTAAAAATCCAGACATTGGGAAGAGCGGCGTAGAACATCGACCCGAGCGGTTGTGTTTTTGTGAGGCTCCTGTTTTTTTGGGCCGGAATGGGCCCTAGAGCGCGCACTGTAAATCTGCACGTAAATTAAGTGAATATGTCGACAATGTCTAATGTTTAATTTTTTTGTTAATAAATTGTTGAATTTTTGTTTTAAAAATTTGGCCTTCGTTTGTTAATTAGAACTCTGTCTTTCTTGGTATGGATCAATAGTTGTGAAATTTCTTCAAAATGCCTCAGAGAGTTTATAAGCCTTACAGTGACGCCACAATAGGTAAAAGGAGCAGAAATATTATGATTCGACGTATGCATGCGGGGAACAAACAGTAAATATATTCATGAGAGTTTACAGATAGCTATCGCTTTGAGCAATTTGGAACCACAGGAAAAAGAAAGGATGTTGATAGACATTAATACATTGGTCACCCTCTTTAAGAAACAACAAACACACACACAAATCATTAGAGGATGTTTAGTTAACATCCTCTAATGTAATGTTAACATCTCGTGTAATATTAATACAAGACTAAAACTAAATAATAATGTAGTTTTAGTCATGTATTAATATTATATGAGAGGAAAAAGTCGAGGGAAGTTGGTGAAACATACGCAGAGGTAGTCAAACAAAAACCTAGATGAAGATCAAGGTCCAAACCTAGGAAAAACAGGAAAAAGAAAAGCACATAATTGCAATATATCCAAAAACAGAACAAACATCCATTGAATCGAGACTAACGGTGCAGAAAAATATAGATCCAGGTAAATTTAAGGGAGCCGTGACAGTATGTAGGAGAATAAATATATTAAAAGATAATGAAGGAAATATTAAGTATAAAGAAGAAGAAATAAAAATAATTCTAGCGGCATATCATTTTCAACGAGAAGACGAGCATATAAATTATGATTATGTAAATTCTGAGGATGAGCAATTAATTACAAATATTGAAGTGGAAAAAGTAATACAAGAATTGAAGCCTGAAAAAGCCCCGGGTTTGGGCGGATTTACGCAGAGTATAGTTCAACAGATCACGAATATAGATAGCCTATTTTTGATTTAAGAAACAGGGCGAACAAATAGGACAAAGAATTAAAAAAGTTACGAGCAAGAATGGCACGGGGCCGTTTCTTGTTAGCTGGGTCAGCAGGGTCGTAATCGGCAAGATTTTTAATAAGATCATTTGGTAAATCTTTATGGAAATTAATAGCAAGATCTTTGAGATAATTTTAATAGTGGGGAGATTTATCTCCCTATAAATGTCAACATTACGAAAATACCATGGGGAGTTAGTGATTTGCCTAATAGTCATGCTTTGAGCCACAGCCAGAATTTTAATGTTGCAATCCGCTTCATTAGTAAATGGAAAAAAGCTAGCGTGGTATACATACACAAAGATGGCAAAGATCCTCAAATCCTAGTTCTTACAGACCGATATGTGTACTCCCCATTTTGGGGAAAGTTTTTGATAAAATCCTCTCCAACAGATTGAAAATCTTGAAAGTATGGGTTTATTGTCTGAAAATCAAATTGGCTTTAGGAGGAATAGGGGAGTAGTAGAAGTGTTGAATAGTGTTTTTGATAAAATTAAAGAAAACAAAGAGAATGGCTACCATACGTGCTTAATTGCACTGGATGTGAAAAATGCATTTAATTCAGTTAGAATAAAAAGAATAAAGGAAGAACTTGACAAAACTGAAATGGATACTAACTTGAGGAAAATAATAATGGATTACCTGAAAGACCATACCGTAATTATAAATTAAGAACAAGAGTGGGAATATAATATTGGCGTACCACAGGGTACGTCCATTGGACCAATCCTGTGGTTACTAATTATTAACGAGTTGCTATTAAAGGATGTGGGCGATGGCAACAAAATACAGGCATTTGCGGATGACATTGTAATACTGCTTAGGAGTAAAGTTATATATAGATTTACAGAGACAGCGAGAGCAATAATGGAAAAATGTTCGAACTGGGCCGATAAAAACCAACTACAATTTAGTGTTGAAAAATCCAACTACATAATAATACCACACAAAGGATAAGTTACAAGGAGACCCACGATTAAGTTTAAAGGGCAGAACATCAAATACAATGAGCATATTAAATACTTAGGAGTTTACTTAGACTAGAAGTTAAATTTTAACTTTCATATGAATAATATTAGAGATAAGGCATTAAAATTTCAACACAGTATCAATAGAGTCAGTAAGAGTACGTGGAGTTTGAAACCTGAGATTGTCAAAAAGTTATATTTAACTATAATAGAAAATATACTAATGCATGGACGGCTGTCATGGTATAATGGTAAATATACAGTGAATTTAAAATTAAGACAGATACAACAACCATTCTTAATAATGTTGACTAAATGTTACAGAACAGTTTCGACTGATGCACTCCACGTTTTATCAGGATGCATACCATTAGACTTAACAGCTAAAATTGAAAAGAATATCTATGAAATCTACAATAAAGGATCAGAAATAAAATTAAGAGACATCGTACTGAACGCGCAGAATGGCGAAACAAAAAGCCGACCTCTAAAGAAAGTAAGTGAAATGAGGAAACATGAATGGACATATAACATGGAATCAAAATCGAACATTAAATACTACACTGATGGCTCAAAAACCAACAAAGGGGTTGGTGCGGCGTGTATACGTTGCAACCTTAATGTTATAGAACAAACAATACGTAAACGTCTACCTAATAATGCATCATTCTATAGCGCCGAAGTTGAAGACATTGACATGGCCATCACTGATGCTATAAGTAAAGGAATACAGGAAATCGATATATACAGTGATTCTAGAAGTACACTGCAAGCTATATGTGCATATTATTTTAAGGGAGATAGGATTGAAAATATAAAAAACCTAATATAAAGTCATGAGATAGCAGTAAACCTACACTGGGTTAAAGCCCACTGTGGGATTAATGAAAATGCGATGGTAGACGCTGCAGCTAAACAAGCGACAACACTGAATGAAATCACAGGAAATTATAAATTAACTAAAGAACATGTGGCACTGAGGGTTTGCTCTTTATTCAAATTTGTAACGCCGCTCATTCGACGTCACGTACTCAACGGTAATATAAGCTAGCAGCCGCAGTCCACAGCAGCTCAGCTACTTCCCCGCTTTTTGCACGCCGTACTCGTGCCGGCAGTTTTCTTGGCCGCATGTCTAAATACTTTGAATAAGTTTATTATGTTTTAATTTCCTTTTAACAAGTAGTTAGAATGCAACTTTTGTTTTTTATTTTTAAATCTTGAAAAATAAACAAGATTGGAGTCGAATAAGTCTGTTTCCTCAAATAGTATACTTATCACTACAGAACTCGGGACTACAAAATGGTGACCTCGAGACTACTGAGCGAATCTTCTACTCGTTAAACTTTAAAGCTGTGTTACGCAAGTAAGTACTTCTTTTCTAGTCCATGATTTTTCGCGTTGGAATTTGTGCACGTGCTGTTTGCATGGGTATTTAAAATTTTATTTTTTAAATTCATCTAGCCTTTTGTAGATTTAAAATTTTTACTAACATGATGCATTAGGGATTTTATATACTTTAAAAACAATTTAATTTGTTTTACCTCACATACGCATTATGGAAAACACGGCTGGAACCGAAATAGCACGCGTTGCATTTCGTGCACCCCCCCCCCCCCCCCCGCTCTGGAAAACTGACAAACTTATGGTTCCTTCAAGTTGAATCTAGTTTTGGAATGGCGGGTATTAAGGACGAATGCACTAAATTTCATTGCATTGTGACTTCTCTTGACATAGAAATCCTATCATATGTTAGGGATATTGCTGAAAAGTCACCCACAGAAGACTCATACAGAATGCTTAAGAAGCGCATTATAAAACATTTTTCAATATCTGAGAGTTCGCGATTAAGAACTATGTTACAAGAATTGCATTTGGGTGATTAAAAAACCCACTCAGCTCTTGCATGAAATGAGGTCTTTAGCTGGAAATCAAATATCTGATGATATTTTGAAAACTCTGTTGAATTGAATTGAATTGAATTGAGTTCAAGATTTGTGAGACTTATGCTACAGCCAGGCGGCCGGCTTTGTCTCTACATAGCGAACCGAAAAGGAAAAACATGGACGGGCAGACACTAGACCAACTAGCACGGAGAAACTTTGAAACATAAGCTTCGAACATGGGAGAAGGAAAGCGGCGAGAAGCCCCACCCGGGACCACAAAAACAAACCACGGGGGAGAAGAACCACGTAGACACCGCAAACCAACGACAAACAACAGACACAAAACAACACACACACGAACAAAAACAGAGATCACCCCCAACCAAGGGAGCGAAGCGTAAAACAAGCCAGGGCAACCAGCCCACGCCACGAACTCGTAGCCGAATTAATAACAGAATCATAAGAAGGGTTATCTCTAATCCCAAGAGAATTAAATAAAGCACAACGCTGCACCCGGAACTTGGAGCAGCTGAGAAAAATGTGATCTGGCGTATCATTTTCATTACACGTGTCGCACAGAGGGGAACGAGCCATATTCAACTTATGCCAAAGATGGTTGCACTGAATCGTTTTGGTACGCCAGCGGGCAACCAGAACATCAATCTGACGATGGTAAATCCACCTACGATGCGTTTGATTCTTGAGGTTAATAGCACCATACCGCTGACGATAAATGCTTCTATTCCATTCATCCTCCCCGGCAGCGTACATGTCACTTTTGATTCTTCTAATGATGTCTTCCGGGCTAACCACATTAAGTTGGTCCGTAGTGAAAGGGCCATGTCTACACATCTCATCGGCCACCTCATTTGGATAGATGCCCCGATGACCAGGGGTCCAGACCAGCCGAATGGAATTGATTCTCTCAAGAGCGTTAGTAATTTTACTATGCAGCAAAAGGATGACCGCTGGGGACTTCGAATGAGCCATATGAAGCGCCGAGAGAACGGAGAGGCTGTCAGAAGCAATTAAAACGTGATCAACCTCCTGGCCACACATATCAATAGCCAGAACGATAGCTAGAGCTTCCGCGGTAAAGATTGAGTTCAGGCGATGGGTTAACATGGCTTTCCCAGAATTAGTCGAGTGGTTTAAGGCCGCAATCGCCACTTTGTCGTCGGTCTTGGAGGCGTCAGTGGCGATCAAAACGCACTTTGGCTGCTAATTATTGATGAACTCAGCCCATAAAGCTGAAATCACAGAGTTCGGGAGATCTTTAATTTGAAAGGGGAGACCCTGCGTAACAATCTCCACCTGATGAGAAAGAAAAGTGCGGCCAGGGTCAAGGAAAAAGCTTGAGCCCAGACAGTACGTATCCATAGTGATATTCATGGTACGCAGCAAATCAGGGATATTGGATGAGTTTCCCGAAACACACCTATGAAGGTTACTATAAAGAAAAGATTTGGTATGGAGCGACAGGTGTTTAATAAGAAAACATTTATTAAGGTGCTGAATGCGGCATGCAATGCTGTTTTGGTGAACCTCAGCCCGAAGAACAGGGATCGGCGTCCACCGGGGGAGACCAGTGGCCAGACGGAGGGCAATGGAGTATAAGGCCTCCATGGTATTAGCGTCACTCTTTGAAATCTGGGAATACAGGAAACCACAATAGTCAAAAACACTGCGTATAACCGCATTGACGACTGGGATAAGAGTCCGGCTAGTGGCGCCACGAGTTTTATACACCAAACCTTTTAGCATGTTTAGCCGACGGTGAGTTTTTTCACGCAGATACTGAACCTGAGGCGCGGTGGACATGGTTGACGACAGGACGCAACCCAGAATTTTGATCTTTTTACTCCACGGAATAGGATGGCCAGCGATACGGCTTTCAGGGCAGGGAGACCTACCCCTTGAAAAATTTATAGCCGTGCTCTTCGATGGGGAGAGAGAAAACTTCCAATAATTACACCACTTTAGAATGTTATCAAAAGCTGTTTGCAAATCATTGCAAGTGGTAGCAGGATCATCACCAATAGCATATACAAAAATGTCATCAACGTAAGTCAGCACAGTAACCCTGGACGGGGTCGTTTCAAAAATATCAAGCATATACATAGAGAAAAGAAAAGGGGACAGAACGCTACCCTGAGGAATACCAGACGTAACCTTTTGAGGGGGGGAAATGTGATTGTGCCATTTCACTTTAATGTTCCTATCCTGTAGCCACTTAGAAATCCATAATAAAACGTTTCCACCAACACCAACGGAAGCCAGCTTGTAAATCAACCCATCGATCCAAACGGAATCGTACGCCTTTTCAATGTCTAGGTTAACAAGGAGAATATATTTTTTGTTCAGGCGAGCTTCCTGGATATCAAGGTACATCTTGGCCAAGACAGATTGGCTGTCCCGATTGGGGAGACAGCCACCGAGGCCGGGAGGAAAAACATTGTGGCTGATAGACCAGCGAGTGAGACGATGGAGAATAATGCGTTCAAAAATTTTACTCCAAACCGAAGTAAGAGCAATCGGGCGATACGAAGAAATCAGGGTACTGGGCTTCTTGGGTTTCAGAATGGGAAGAATAATGGCAGAGCGCCACTGACTCGGGACACTGGCCGTATCAAGGAGATTATTAAAAATGCCACCAATCTTGCAGAGGTTATTAGGATCAATTTGCTTGATTAGCTTTGCCGAGATGCCGTCTTCCCCGGGAGTGGTGGGTCTAGTAGCCTTGATCGCAAGCTGGAGCTCCAGAGTAGAAATAGGGTTGTTAAAATCCTCCATTACATTGGTAAGAGCGTGCGGAAGGGGAGGGTGGTGTGAAGTAGGGTAAAGGTTCTGGCCGAAAAGGATAGCTTGACGATAGGGGCAATTGATACAAACACCCCGATAAAGCAAAGTCCCCCCAGAAGCCTGTAGGGTAGATTGCTTCTTAAGAATGCGATAGATGGTCTGCATACTGTTTTGACTATTACAGAGCTTGTTCCAAAAGCTACGAATGCTGCATTTTATATGACGCCGTAAAAGACTTGAAAATTTTTTATACTGTAACCAGTAATCACGCGAAAAAGTCCGTTTAGCCAGCCGAAGATACTTCCTTTTCTGTCCCAAGATCCAAGAGCACCTCGAGTTCCACCACTGTGGGTAGGACGTCCCAGTAATTCTTTGAGAGTGATTATTATCTGAGATAGCCTGTTTACTTGAAGACATAAGATCCGAGAAGGAAAGAATGTTATGGCAATTCATGCTATTATTTAAATCTCGGCCAGCCCTAGTCCAATTGGTCCGAAGTCGAAAGGTAGTAGTAACACCCTGAGTGTAAGGGCCATAAAGCTGTAAGAACATTGGACAATGATCCGAGTCAAAGCTATCAGGGTGGATATAAAATTTTACAATAGGGAATAAGTCTGGAGAAATGATAGCAAGATCGAGTACAGAAGGTGAATTGTTAGCCATGAAACGGGTAGGAATATCCCTGTTAACAATGCAAAGATCATTTCTAGCAACCCAGTCGAGAAACTGATTCACCGGGGCCAGACCTTGAGTACCCCGTTTTAGTAAATTTAAATTTAGGTCCCCCATGATAATAAAAGGTGGTTCAATATTATCAAGAAGAGAAACGAAAAAGCCAAGGTCAAAACTGCATCTGGGATTGTAGATATTTACAATGGTGAGAGGAGTATTGTTGACCCATAATTTAACAGCCACATACTCGATGAAAGGATGTTGAATGGGGAGAGACAGGTCGATGGAAGTAACATTACGCTGGATCGCGGTGAGGACGCCACCCCCACCGCCTCCAGGTCTATCTCTACGATAAAGGACTTTCTGATTGACAGCGAAAGAAAGAGCCGGAGTAAGGAAGGTTTCTTGAGTAAGCAAAACAGGAACAGAAGCAAAAACCGGACACCGGAGCCAAGCGGCCCTGGCCCGAACACCACGAACGTTCCACGACACAACAGAAAAAGAAGCCAGACCAAAAACAAAAAGGAACACGGACAAACCAAAAGAAGGCCGCCAGACAGCCCACCCCCCTAGAGGGGAGGGGAGTCAGGAAAGGCCCCCTCAAAAAACAGGGGCGGCCCAGGCGGAGGACTGGGATTATCAAGATCGGTGGTCCCGAAGAAATCCATCGAACCGAAGTCCCCAGCAGTAGAGGACAGGGGCGATGGCGAATTAGCTTGTGACAGTCTCTGTTTTTTCTTTATTTTTTCTCTAGTTTGCGGAGCACCCGACAGCGTCGGGGGGAGAAATTTTTGTAACATGTTCGTAAAGGATGATGTCATTATTTCGATGACTCTGTTGAAAGTTTCGACTTGAGTACTTAAAAAATTCTGGAGGGTTTCCTCAAACTTAGCCTCGAATCTTTCCATGCTCTTTTCAAAATTCGTGGTTACCTCCTGTAGATTAATCTTTTCCTCCCTATAGCTGGGAGACGCAACCCCCGCATAGGAAGGTGCCTTCCTATTGTTATTATTCTGTGCATAACGACGCCGAGCTTCTGTGATCGTTAAATGGTTAAGGCATTTGAATTTATTTATTTCCGCTTCTCGGATATATGCGCTGCAACTTTTGCTGATTGCTTCATGGCCCTCGCCACAGTTGCTACATTTCACTTTATCAGCCTGGCACGATTGAGTAGCATGTTCTTCTCCACACTTATAGCATACCACAGCGTTTTTACATGCCCTAGTCGAATGTGAGAATTGGAAACAATTGTTACACTGCCGGGGTCTATCGATAAAAGGCCGTATGCGTATTTCTTCGAACCACAAGTGAATCTTGTCAGGGAGTTGTTGACCAATTTTTGTTACCAGCATGGTTTTAAGCGGAACACGATTACCTCCCGTCAGCTTCTGAAAATGACGGACTTCAAAAACCGGAATGCCATTCTCTTACAGTTCTTCCGCAACTTCATTGCAGGTGACATTTAGCGGGATATCATAAAGTAAAAACTTTGACGTAAGTGTATCCGGATTTAATCTGGGCACGATAGGTACCGACAATATTTCATTAATTTTTAACAATTGGATGGCAGTATTGTTATCTTCCGTGACACAAACGATTTTTCCATTACGTGTGGCCTTTAAAAAACTTAAACATATCTTGGGACCGACGCGACTGACCAGCTCATCTTTCAGTTTTTTGGGGTGTGAAATTGGGATAGCCCCTGCAGGAGTTTCAAGAAAAATTGTTAAAGTTCCTACACCTTGACCCAAAGCTTCATTCAAAAATTCATGCGGCTGGAGCTTAGCAGACCAGAAGAAGTTGTCGTCAGCCGGCGACTCCTCCATACCAGAAAAGAAAAATTCAGAAACCACTTACCGCATACTCCGTCACCGGCAGCAGCAGAACCAACGCGACAAACAAAACCGAGGAAAAAATCAGAAACCCACACGAAAAGCAGCCACAAGAAGCACAACGCAACACAGGAAACAAAACACAAACGGTACACGAAGAACGCCTACCAAAAAGCAGCGAAAAAGCAAGATAGAACAACAAGAAACGCAACCGACTGCCACGTGTCACTAACCAAACTCTGTTTATTCAGCGGCTACCCGTTCATATACATGAACGATGCCACTAAAAACACATATGTTCTTTTGCATTTTCATGGAAGTCTTTGTAATTCTTGAAAGGTTTTACAATGAAAGATCCAAAAATCCCTCTTCTTAAATTTGGTCGAAATGTAACACAAGTTTTACAAAGTCCACCCTTAAGTTTACTGGAAGAAGCTAACCAATCGTAATTTTGTAACCATTCGTGACGAAAACTCTTTTTCCATCTGAGTCCCTTATAAAATTGTAATTTGATCAGTTGCATGTCCTTGAAAGAAAATATTCGTGTGTAATACCATGTAACCTACTAAATGAAGAATTTGAATGTCAAATAAATGACTTTATTGACATTGATAAAGAACAGTTTATATTGAAAGAAAAAGGATCCAGGTTTTTATGGCTGTACCTGTACTACAAGAAAACGCAAAACGTTGGAAAGACGGGAAGGAAGGCCCTCTTAATCTACTAAAATTTATTCAACAGTATAGATTGGAAAATTCTGTACCCAACATTGTAATTTTGCTAAGAATATTTTTTAACAATTGCTATTAGTGTCGCTAGTTGCGAAAGGAGCTTCTTTAAATTGAAGTTGATAAAAAATTATCTTCGTTCCACAATGAGAGATTTAAAACTACAAAATCTTGCAATATTGTCTATAGAACAAGAAATTACAAATAATATAAATTTTGAGAGCATTATACACGATTTTTCTACTATGAAAGTTAGAAGAGTAAATATATAAATATGTTTTGTTTACATACACATGTGTATACAATTTGTTTGTTTATCCAAAAGAAATGAAATTATTTATTTTTATTTATAAATATAAAAATATAAAATAAAGCATTTTATGGAATTTTTTTTTATAAATTAGGTATATGTTTTGTCTCATAGGTGGGGAAATTGCGACCTCCGTAAGTTTCTTGTGGTCTTTATAAAAATTGCATTTATAGGTATATCAACTTAAGCGGCATCCTTTATTACTGCCTAATTTAAATATGGCATCCAATGGTAAAAAAGTTCCCCACCTATAGTTTGTCTCAATTACAATTATTTATTTATGTTTATTAATTTATAAAAACCACCAATTGATTGACTTAGAAAGGGCGGCAAAAGTTCTAGCTACGCCACTGTATCCAATAAAGATAAACAATGTTGATCTTCATGGGCTTCACGATTCAGGTAGCGAGACTACAATGATCACTGACCAAACCCACCAACTCAAAAAATTGCAGAGTCAGTTGAAAGATTTTCAGCGAGAAGTGGAAGAATCTCGGTTAGTTAAGAATAAACTGAATGATCAAGCCAAAGAAGCTGAAACGAAACAGAAAGCTTTGGAATCTGAATTGATTCACTTACAAGAAGATTTAGCAATGTCTGAAAAGCAGAAAAGAAACTTAAATGAGGAGTTAGAAGCTTTGAGGAATAAACTTCTTGATTCTATGGATTCAACAGCTGCAAAACAAGCATTGAGAACTAAAATAGAGGAAGAACTCAATATTTTAAAGAGGAACTTGGAAGACGAAACTGCTGCACATCAAAACCAGATTCGTGATTTAAACCAGAAACCTACAGTAGCCACTGAAAAAATAAATGAACAGTTAGATTCAGTGCAAAAAGCTAAAATGCTTTAGAGAAGACTAAGCGCAATCTTGAATAAGAATGTGAAAGTGTACAAGAGCAAGTAGTTGAAGAGGAAGAAGCACGGAAAAACTTAGAGAAAAAATTAGCTATTGCCAATGTCTAGGTTGCAGAATATAAAAAGAAAGCTGAAGAGGAAGCACATGCTTCTGCTTTGTTAGAAGAACAAAAGAAGACGATGTCGAAAGATATTGATATACTGCAGCACAAATTAGATGAATTACAAAAGGTTCATGAAAAACTGGATAAATCAAAGAAAAAATTATAGTCAGAGGTTGAAGATCTTAACATCGAATTAGACAACCAAATTGAAGAACTTGAAGATGAATTTCAGTTAACTGACGATTCCAAATTACGTTTAGATATGCAAAAACTAAAGACTGATTACACACACTAAAGCACACTAAAGCACTGAGACACTAAATTGAATATGCAAACACTAAAGACTCAATTAGAAAGAGACTTGCCAGCTCGAGATGAACAAAATGAAGAAAAACGATAACCTATGAAAAGCAGGTTCGTGACTTAAAAGACGAGTTTATCAACATGACATTTCAAGCCACTAATCACCTTCGCAACGACGCCAAAAGCATTTTGAAATTACAAGAGCAAAACAAGAGACAGTACCGCAAACGTCGGAAACAAGCAACTGCCTATCATGTAGCAATTCAACGTAACCAATTTGGTTCTGGGCTCAAATTGCGCCCTAAATTCTTTGGTCCTTACGAAATCATAAAGGCTCGATCACGTGACAGATATGACGTCCGAAAAGTTGGTCTGCACGATAGTCCAAACTTGACATCTACAGCCGCTGATCAACTTAAAAGTTGTCCAAACACCTAGTGACGGTACATACAATTCCTTTACGACGACGACTTAAACTTGAACAATGGATATTCTATCATGATTCTGAACTATTTTTAATGACTTTTTTCTTTTCTTTGTTTTGTATGATCTTTCAATGACGGCAAAGACTATGGCACCTATGACGAGCAATTGCTATACAACGACGATAATGTATAGCTTTAAGACGACCATGCATGTTTTTGTTTTGTTTTTCTCCTTTCTTGTTTTTTTTTAGGTTTGGTTCCTTTGGATTTCCCCGTCGACAGGAGGACCTGTCGTGCCAGGATGCCCGAGTGCGATATATAGAGAGAGAGCTGTGGCGACAGCAAGGGATAAATCAGAGGTGTTCCCGCCTAACGGAGATCCTCGGCAAACTGCGCAAAACGCATGACGACAGACAGAGAGAAAGACGCCACGAAAGAAAGAGGTTATCAAAATATAACGTGCTAGCAGACGGCTCCGTAAACACGTAAAATGGTGTGTAATTTATGATAATTGTAATTGTTTTTTTGTCCTGTGACTCGTCGATAATAAATCAATGTTAATGTAAACAGATGTGTTCAATATTCAACGAAGAAAGCCAATTCACACACACACACACACACACACATATATATATATATATATATATATATATATATATATATATATATATATATATATATATATATATATATATATACATATATATACATATATATATATATGTATTCCTTCTTGGGCCGGTATTCTGGAGATACATGCTATCCCACCCCGTAAGGAAAAAGTTAAGGCTGTTGTGTACTTCTGGATTCGGCCACCTTTGTGTTAACCTATGGAGAAAATTTGTCCAAGGTTTGCCAACTTAGATTTAAAGATTTTTTTCTTTTTTAAAAAAATTGTACTCCATAATAGAGAAAGAAATTTTACACCTTGGGACATTTTCTTTTTTTAAATGCAAATAATATGTTAAAATTTAAATTATTTGGGGAAAAATCTGGTGGTGTGATTTAAATGCACCTTAATTCCTTTAGTGGACGAAATTTATAAAATGAATCCTGTTGTAAGGTGTAGGAAAGTCAGGCTACCTGAAAATACCATTTTTTTGGTTATCAGCATTTATGTAGCTGTAAATAGAAGACACATTTCTCCATAGGTTAACACTGAGGTGGGAAAAACCAATGCGGTAAGTACACAGCAGCCTTAAGTACTGTGTGTTGTTTCATATTGTTATTTCAAAAAAAATTTATTATCTTACATTAATGTGCTATTCATTACAGGTAGGAACGACACTTTATAATATCAATTTAGTTTTGGATAACTAGTGATTAACTTCCTGTAGATGAAACCTCATACTTCATAAATCTTTATGAAAATTAAGTACGAAAATGTGCTGTAATCACGAAAGAGAATAGAAAATTCCGCAACCAAACCTTATTTGCATATACATTAAAATAAACAATGAGAAATTAGGGCAGACATTCTCTATTTTTTTCACTTTAAATAAAAAAATGTCGGAGGAAAAATAGATCATTTGTAAGATTAAATACAGGTGGATTGTGGGTATTATTTGTATATTAAGAATCTCCCCAAAATTGTAATTTTTGTTATATACAGTGAGGGGCTTATTTGTTATGACCACCTGATAATTTTATGCAAATCAGCTATGGCATCCCGCTGTTGCTGGTATAGGATGAAATTGATATAAAAAGAGATTGCTGAATGATTCTAAACACATTTGAAGTATATTGATAGTGAAGGAAAGATGAAAGACGCGAGTAAAAAGACTTTAAATGGAGAATAATTCTGGATACTAGATGCAGTGGCTAGTATCATCGAAACTTATTTTCTTAGAAAGTGTTCGAGAGCAGCTGTTTTTGTTAATGTTTACAAAGAGTTAGCTAAGAAACAAAACTCCTGGTCATATTTTGGTGTGTCGTCATCACCGAATACTGGATGTTCGAGATGAAAGGAAAGTTTCCTGACTTATGCAGCCCAATAAAAGGGTAACAGTACGCCCAATTGCAGCTAATCTTAATAAAGGGCCAACTTCGATGGCTTCGAAGAGTACTGTTTGCCGCACATTACGCCGTATATCCGGTATGGAAGCCAAGGACCTGCACAAAAGACCTCCGTCTGCAGCTGACAAGATTAAAAGTCTCCAGTTCGCTCAGGATCACAAGGATTGGACAGTAAATTAATGGAAAAGAGTAATGTTGTCCAATGAATCCCATTTTAAACTATACCATGTAGATGGCTGAGTGCAAACATGGAGGAAACAGCACGAAATCATTGACCCTAAGTGCATTGCCCCAACGCTTTAAGCTGGTGAATGCAATGTTATAGTTTGAGGGAGGTTTTCCTGGCATTGTTTGGGTCTTTTAATTTGCGTGGATAAACGTCTGAATCCCAAAAGGCATTTAAACAATGTCGCTGACTAAGGGAATATCAAGGTTTACACTGCCCCCGGATGTTTTGAGGAGTACGAAGGAGACTTTACCTTGCTTAATTCCGCTCCATAATCACCGGAATTCAATCCAGTTGAGAATTTGTGGTATGAGGTCGAAAGGGGTATCAGGTAGCTGGATCCAGAAACATCAGATCTTAGAGAACTGGGAAGGGCAGTTTTTTCGATAAGATCTCAGATTCATCAAACCATCTCAAGTTAAATCTCGTAGAGTCCATGCCAACGATAATTCCAGCAATATACTGAGTAGGTGGTCATGATAAATTTGACCAGTATGTGTGTGTGCGTGTGTGTGTGTAAGTAAGAATGATGAATAACTTGAACATCTAACTAATTTTGCTTTGGATTCCAAGTAATTTGGAATACGAACAGGGTACAATAAAGGGAAGGGAAACACTTAAATTCCTCCAACTAAATTTAGCATACTCTAGTAATGCCTTTACCCCTCACCCCCTACAATGTTCAACCTTCTCTCTATCTAATGCATATCAAGAGTTACTCCCTTTATGATATCCTCCTCAAAATACGGTGCGGGGAGAAATCCTAAAGCAGGCAGGCGTCTTTGAATTTGAAACAAGGTATTTATAATTACACTGCTAATTTATAATTACTACATAAAATAAATTCAAAAGCGTTAAATGTCAAGATCTGCGCTTAGTATTCTAAATTTTGAAAGCATTTTTGTAATGTTTTTACACAACATTTTAGCAAGTTATGTCTGTCGTTTCGAAATTTCGAAAGTATAATTAATTTAAAATATTTTTAATTTTTTAATGCAAAAACGTCATGTATTTTTTAAAAGTTTACTTTCAAATGCCGAAAACAAAATTCAAACATGTACTATTGGGACACTTAATTAGAAAAGACATTCTGCCATGGGATTTTACGATATGCAAGTTCTATTGATACTCCGTCTGAAGTGTGTAGAGAATTGGAAAGAGGAAAGCTCTAGATTCGAAGCAAGAATGCTTTTCTTATTTTTACTTTCCGTTATACAATAATAGTATGAAAATGCTAAAACTAAGTTGAAATTCGAAATCATGTTTATTTTTTTTTTATTTTATGCTCATGGAAGTAGCTTACATATTAAAAGTCTGAAATTTGCCAAAAATCTCTTGTCAATCTCAGGGTTGGCAAACTTTTGAACTTTTATGCTAATAAATGTTGTCCAAATATTTTCCTAGCTCTGGAAAATGTCAAAACATTCAGCTAACAGGGTTAATTTTTGTAGAGGATTTCTGCATATATAGTTTTCTTTTGGGGCTTGTGGCGGCAGTGAGGTACAGCGCGCTGGTTTTTAGTGTTGAGGGTGCTCGGATCGAATCCCACCGTCGCTCCACGAGAAATGACTCAAGGACTATGTTCGAGTCGTCCCTTCATAGGGGGCAACGCTGCCCGCCTATATGATGCCCCCATAATAAAATGGACAGTCAATTGAAGCGTAGTATAGGCGAATGTTTGATGGCACGTGCCTCCGCTTAAGAAAAAAAAGTTTTGTTTTGAGGGCTTGTGGCGGTCCTGTGGTGCAGCGCGCTGCTTTTCGGTGCTGAGGGTGATCGGATCGAAACCCGGCGTCGCTCCACGAAAATGCCACCGTTTTTATCGTCCCTTTATAGGGGACGATGCTGGTCCACCTATATGGTGCCCCCATAATAAAGAGGACAGCAAAACCGCGGTGATAATAGGGGAATGTTTAAAGGGACAGGGCATTGGGAAAAACAAATTTTGTTTCAACGATAATTTCTCCTGTCAGCTAATATGGAGGCACTATGAAATATTCTGCAAAATGACTCACAATTTGTAAATTTTCCATATTTCTATATGCAAGCTAATACTGATGAAATAGTGTTAGATATTTTATCTAGAAAAACACGCCATGACAGTCCTTCAAAAGTAACGGATTCTGTAAAATATCTTCCAATAAAACCATGAAACCAATTACTTTTGACTGTTTTCATATTCCTATTAACCTTCTTCAAGAATCTTAAGTAGATTTAAAAGTGAAATCCGCAATATTAAAAGAATAATTTTGATGCCTTCCAAGAGTTTTTGACAACTTTGGCGTTGCGTTGACGTCCGAGAGCTCCGAGAAAGTTTTCTAGGGGAAGGTTTGTGTGGTCTTCGAGGCCTTGCGTGAAGTGGGTATCGTGAAGTATCCTCGATTGATTCTCTTCAAAATCAATGAATTGCGTTTAAACAGTTGTTTTTTTAATTGAATAATACTTATATTTTTTTTTAATAGTGGATTCCAGGCATGAATTAGAAGAAAAAAAAACGAAAAACAGATCGAAACAAAACTGAAGAAAAAGCAACAATTGTATTTTATTTGTGCGGATGTTTCTTAGCTATAAATGGGTGCAGAGCCGTGCACCCATTTATTATTACTTGCGTTCTAAAGATCAATTTTGAGGATTTAAAACTGTAAAATCATTATGGTATAAAACAGTATATAATGGTTGAAATTGCTTGGCTGTTGCTTGGTTGAATAGTTTGGTTGAAATTGCTCGAAGCGTTCCAGAGTGATGCTGGAACAAACACAAACCCACACACATATATATATATATATGGTGAAACTTCTCTATGGCTGCCAGTCATGGTTAAAAAAAGTGGCCGTCAAATATACACTCATGGACAAAAAAATTAGCGCACCAAGAAGGAGTCGTCAAAATGAAACGAAATTTTAGATACGTAATGACTACTTTGATATAAGTAAATGATAAGAAAATCAAAGAAAAAGGATAATTTATTTCAGAGAAAAAAGCAAAAGAACGGAGGAGTTAATACTCCGTTGGACCCCCCTCTAGCGCGAATGCACGATGCGATACGATCGGGCATTGAGTCATACAAGTTCTGTAAGATGTCTTGAGACATTTCGTTCCATATTTGCTGTAACCTTGCCTCTAGTTCGTTCAAACTCGTGGGATGCCCAACTCGTCGTCCCAAATGATCCCAGATATGCTCGATTGGAGACAAATCTGGGGATCGGGCAGGCCAAGGAAGGGTAGTAACAGTGCGGAGACAGTCTTGTGACACCCTTGCCGTATGAGGCCGAGCATTGTCTTGTTGGAAAATGGCTCCTGGGAGCCGTTGCATGAGTGGTAACACATGTGGTTGCAGGATTTCATGAACATACCGCTGGGCTGTCATGGTGCCACGGAACAATACGAGGGGTGACCGTGTATTGTAGGCAATGGCACCCCATACCATCACACACGATTGTCATCACTGCCGAGATTGAATCTGGATTTGTCGCTAAAGACGACCTGGTTCCATTCCGCTGCAGTCCAGTTTCCTCGTGCGCAGCAAAACTCCAAACGGAGGTGTCGATGGGTGGGGCAGCACACGTAATGGGCGCCGCGATATCAACTGTCCTTCAGCCAGGCGCCTTCGTATGGTTAGAGAAGACACAGAGGCCCCTAGTGAAGGTGCTACCTGTGCCTGGATGGAGGCCGATGAAGCAGTTGGCTGTACGCTTGCATTTCTTACGATGTGGCGGTCTTCTCGACGACTGGTCTGTCGAGGGTGTCCTGATCCTGGTCTTCGTGTACAAGACATCTCTCGGGTCCACTGGTCCCAACACCTCCTCACAACACAATCAGAGCGGCCTAATTGACGAGCTACTCGCCTAGCTGACCACCCAGCTTCCATCATCCCAACGATTCCCCCCCCCCTCTCAAACTGCGACAACTGCTTATATTGTCTTCGAACACGGCGTAATGGCATGTCTATCTCAGCTCTTCCTTTGTAAATGATTCAGCACACTCAAATAAGCTTTGGTTACCTGTTTTATACTCCATAGAGTACGATGTTCAACGCCCTCTACCGGCTATGCGTAATGCGCAATCATGCTGCATTTCTAATCATTTGCATATCTCCCCGACATGTACCTTCATTGCAAGTTTCGTTACGATCCCGCAATTATTTCTTGGTGCGCTAATTCTTTTGTCCATGAGTGTATATATACATATATTTATATATATATACACACACACACACAGAGACAGAGTAAAACTTCTCTAAACAGTCCTGTTTTGTTTACAACAGGTTCAAGAATCCATGGAGCCAATGTTATGAACGAAATCTCCTTTCGGTCACCCCTCTAAACGACCACTTTTTTGAGGAACCATCGCTGGCCGCCATAGAGAAATTTTATTGTATCTCTCTCTCTCTCTCTCTGTATATATATATATATATATATATATCGTTTTTCAAGCGACCGACAGAACTGAACGAGAAATGCGGGAAAACGATAGATATGGGAACATAACAAAGCAATATGATCATCGGGACTGGGTGAAATAAACGACACAAACGGGTAAACGATGATTCGGAGAATGATCGATCGATATTCCACTATATATATATATATATATATATATAGAGAGAGAGAGAGAGAGATAGATAGATAGATAGATAGATAGATAGAGAGAGAGAAAGTAAGTAAGTAAAACCTCTCTAAACGGTCCTATTTTGTTTGGAACCGGTTCAAGAATCGATTGAGCCAATGTTATGAATGTTATGAACGATATCTCTTTTTGGTCACCCCTCCAAACGGCCACTTTTTTGAGGAACCATATATATATATATATATATATATATATATATATATATAAATAAATAAATATATATATGTATGTATGTATGTATGTATGTATGTATGTATGTATATATAAATAGGCCGTGGCGGCCTTGTGGTACAGCGCGCTGGTTTTCGGTTCTGAGGGCTAGGTGTTCTTCTCGCCAAAAAATGAAATGCTCATAGCTCTTTTACAAATGGCATAACTCATTCTCAAATGCTATGTTCCGTTTCTTTATTTTGCTTTGTCAGTTTTATGATTTGAAGTTTGCAAAATTTAAATTGTGATTCGAAATATTGTTTTGTTTATACGGTGATATGTGTCACTTTTTTTTTAAATCTTTCGTAATCTTACCCATTCTACAGAAACTTGCAGTTTGA
Source organism: Dolomedes plantarius (assembly GCA_907164885.2). Classification (NCBI taxonomy): domain Eukaryota; kingdom Metazoa; phylum Arthropoda; class Arachnida; order Araneae; family Dolomedidae; genus Dolomedes; species Dolomedes plantarius. Next base: position 117,722,248 of record OU015491.1, on the reverse strand, counting down.
CTTCTTTTTATAATGTTTACATTCGGAATAGGTATGCGCGTAACATTCGATTAAATTGTGTTTTTAAATTGCTCATTCATATTAAAAATCATTCTCAAATGCTATGTTCTGTTTCTTTGTTTTACTTTATCAGTTTAATGATTTGAAGTTTACATTTACGATCTCCATTTATCCGTTCTTAATTTTACTTATAATTAAGGATGAACTTGAAAGAATATTTACTTTGGTTATCTGTTAAAAAAAAAATGAGACGGCTAGGATATGACAACTAGCCCAACATGAGGGGAGTTATTTCTGATATTCATTTAAGAGTTACATAAATTAATCCCAGAGATTTTCTGTTTGTTTGTCCCGTGTTCCTGTTTTCCTAAGTTCGGGGTTTCAGAAACCCTGACGATAATTTCCCCCTCACTCGCGGGTGGCAAGTCGGGAGCGCTAGCCCTCGCTGTGATGGGCGGTCCCCTCAAAGTTATCAATCATTCCCCCCCCCCCCCCAACAGACGAAATTCTCAGCAAATTTTTTTTTTTTATCTTTTTTTGTCAACTATTTACAGCTACATAAATGCTGATAATTAAATAAAATTGGTATTGTCAGATAGCCTAAACTTTTCTGCAATACTCTACAGGATTCATTTTATAAATTTCGTCCACCGCAGGAATTTATGAGCGTTTAAAACACACTATGCAGATTTTTTCCCCGAATAATTTAAATTTTAAAATATTAATTGCATTTTTTTAAAAAAACGAAAAAGGTACACATATGTAAAATTTCTTTCTCTATGACGGAGTACAATTTAAAAAAAAAATCTTTGAATCGAAGTCGGGAATCCGTGGACAAATTTTCTCCATAGGTTAACATTGAGGTGAGCGAATCCAATGGGGTTTGTACATAGCAGCCTTAAGGGGGGGGGGGCGTAGTGGGCAACCGCCCAGGGCAGCTAAAAATTTAGGGCCGCTATTTTTATTCCTCATCGCAACACTTTTCTAAACGTTACGGGTTTTTTAAGAAATCCCTAATTTTTCGCGGTTTCTATAATTCAACTTATAAAAAAAATATGTTTCGATTTTTTCTAAAGAATCGTAATTGACAAACTACCCTTTTGGTTCGAGAAATTTCTCGGTTAGAAAAACATGATTTATCTTCAGTTCAGTTGTAGTAAAACCTTGATTATCAATCCCTTTTTTCAATATCAGTTTCTACTATCTGTCAGTCACTACATACAGTCATTTGAAGAATTATAAACCGTTTCGTTGGAATCCGTTTTGTTGTCCGTCTTCACGCAAGCCCAGATTTCCGCATGGGCAAGTGGGGCAGTTGCCCAGGGCCCCCAAAATTATGGAGGCCCCCTAATTTAGTATAAGTTGTAGATATTTTTGAAAATTTCGTTTTGGGTTAATACAGTAAATGGAGGCAGATAATACAGTGCACCCACTATAGTGAAAGCATACTTATATCCATAAGCGTTTCTGGTTTAATATTTTTTGGGGAGTGTAATAACTTTAGACTGTGATCTATTTTGAATTTCAAATGAAAATTTCATGAATTTATTTATTAACATTAAAAAGTAAATTAATAAATCAACACTTATTATTATTATTATTATTAATTTTAAAATTTTTGACTTGTGGGTCAAAATTTTTTTTGAATTTCCGGTGGGTGAGTGCCCCAGATGTTCATGTTGAAATCTGGTTCTGGGGAGGTACATGCCCCCTTCTGAATCTATCCTTGGAGGGGGCCCCCGAAGTCTACTTTGCCCAGGGCCCCATTGGGTCAAAGTCGGGACCTGTCTTCACGGAATAGTTGCAAACTGAGAAAAGCGTGAACATATCTTTGTGAACGAATACTAACACTATTTGGAGAAATGTTTGGTCTATTCAAAGCAAACAACAGAGAAGACATTTCTCCAGGGAGTTAGGAAAGTAAGTAAATGCGTTCCAAACCTGTTGGGAAGAAAGGGATCTGAGGTCTGAAGGAGTGGGGTAAATGAAAAATGGCTTTTACTTGTTCTCTCTATCACTAAATTTCCTACTTCTCGAAGAATGGAAAATGTTACAAAGCAGGTGTGCAATCAGTATGCTTTGAATACGGATTGTACGCCTGTTATCCTTTTCACTTATTTCTAATGAAAATGATCTCTCATCATCTTTTGACTTTTCACTTATAAGAGACAATTTTGCTGCCTGCTCAGAAAGCAAGAAAAATTGCTTTATAACCAACAGTTTACATTTTCTAAATCGTGTAAATAATTTTTCCATTATTTCATTATTCATACAAATTGATTAATTTTATATTTTAGTGGACGAACTGTAATTTGATGTATAATTTTCTTTTACGTAGCTAGAATGTAGGTTTTTAGTATCGAAACGTAAAGCATTAAAAGTAATAATTAGTAAAATAAGTAGTGGATGCAGTTTTTTATCGGGCGGGGGGGGGGGGGGATCGGGGTTGTCTTACAAGATCCATCAGTCAGTACGTAGAAGAAATTTGATTGCCAGTAAATGTGTTTCGCCCAGGGCCGCTAAAACCTTAAGCACGCCCCTGAATGGGTGCTATGAATAGTGTCCATTTCAAAAGAAAAATAAAACTTGATAATAGCTTCAACCTTCAGGGGAAACTGTGAATGGAAATTAATCAGCAGAAATCTCTGATACCTCTCTAAACATTCGTTATAAATCTATGCATTTAAAATATATTATGCGATGAGTACTGAAGGCTGTAACTGTGTAATGAAGACTGTAAGGCTGCTGTGTACTAACTCCATTGGATTCGCTCACCTTAACTATGGAGAAAATTTGTCTACCCTTTACAGCTACATAAATGCTGATAATCCAATAAAAATGGTATTTTCAGATAGCCTGAACTTTTTTGCACCTTGCAACAGGATTCATTTTATAAATTTCGTCCAAGGGAATTTATCTATATATTTAAGTTGCTAAGCCGATTCTTTGGGTAGTCCGTGACAGAAAACTACTGCATCAGTTTGCTTCATTTGGGTCTTGAACGAAAGATTGTAAATTGTAGATTTGTCAAATTTGATTTTTGTAACCGCAATTTCTATTAATGAGTGATAATTTACAGTTAAAAATTGCTTTCTGCGCATGCTCAGTAACAAGTTTAAATCTGGCTTTCGGCACTCGCTGAGCACGAGACTGCATAAACACATTAATTCGTTTCTGATTAATTCTTTTCTGATTCATTAATTCGCTTGCTCAGTGATATGTTTAAATCTGGCTTTAGATACTTACTAAGCACGAGACCGCTTAAACACATTAATTTTTTTTTTCCCCGAGGAATCTCTCTAACTAACTCTCTCTCTCTCTCTCTCTCTCTCTCTACGCCATTTTTATTTTTAACTAGCCGCTGCGCGACCAACATGGTCACTTTTAGTTATATATATTCTTTTGCAAAACAATTCAACTAAACGTAACATATGTAAGGAATGTTACCATTACTTGTCAACATAAATTTACGTTGTTCATCAGTGGGAGTCATTAGTGGGAGTTTAGACAAAAAATTTATAATCATTGCTAAATTCACTATAAGGCTGATTCTAAAACATCATGATTAACAAATGTGAATTTCCATTACTTCAGAACAGAGTTAAAGATAAGACTGAGAAACCCGACATCAATGATTTTAAAAATTACATCCCTCTCTGTATGTACTATTTTTCAAAATGAAGATATCTACACTTTATCATTACGTCAAATAATAAATTGTTGGGAAAATTTCTTCACTTATAGAAAGGAGTAAAATTTCAGCAAGTACTAAAATATAGTGTAGATTACATCACTCTCTGTATGTACTCTCTGTTCGCAATTCAGATATCTCCACTTAATCATATCAAATGAATAAATTAAAATTATTCGAGAGTAAAATACAGCAATTAAATTGTACCAAATTACGTGCTATCGTCGAACCACTACACACACGTGCTGGGACGGCCGCTAATGTTTACATCCGGTAGTTGTAGCCGTTGCCATTCGGAGTGTAGAAATATCGTCTATTTTTGTGCCGCATACCTACGCGTTTTATATATAGAGATTATGTTTGTGAAATATAGAATTAAACCTGACGTAAACTGCTTATTTCGTGCTGTTGTGTAAACATATTTCTTTTTATTGGGTTCAATAGTAATTTCTTAAAACGTACGTCGACGTACGTTTTAAGAATATTCTTAATATTATGATTTTCAACATTTGGGAATGATGTGTTGAGTATAATGAGCGTATTAGTATATTTATTTGCTATCAAGCCGTCATGTTTTGGAGGGTACTAACTAGTAGACGTTTAAAACACACTATATCATATTTTTCTCCCGAATAATTTAAATTTTAAAATAGTATTTGCATATTTTTTCTTGTACCAAGATGTAAAATTTCTTTCTTTATTACGGAGTACAATAAAAACATTTTCTTTTAAAATCTAAGTCGGCAGTCCTTAGACAAATTTTCTCCATAGGCTAACATTGAGGTGAGCGAATCCAATAGGATTAGTACACAGCAGCCCTAAGAATTTAAATTTATGGATCTCTGGTTTTTGAGAATTATTCAGACTGAGAGGAGAAAGGGGAGGACTAGCACATTGCGTTCTTACCCATCTGGATACCCACCTGTTCTCGAGAGCTTTTGAACATACATATTTACTAGTTGTTACCCGTCAAAACATGACGGCTAGATAGCAAATAAATGTACTAATACACAAATTAGACTAAACACATCATTGTCAAATTTTGAAAATCATAATAATGCGCAGAAACAAATTAATGTGTTTAAGCTGCCTCGTTCTTAGTGAGTATCTAAAGCCAGATTTAAAAATGTCACTGAGCATGCGCAGAAAGCAATTTTTTTTTTAAAAGTTGTGAATTATCGCTAATCAAATAGCGCGAAATAAACAATTTCCATCGGGTTTAATCTTATATTTCACAAACATAATTATCATAAAAATAAAAATGGCAGAGAGAGATCTAGAGAGACTCCTCGGAATAAACGTGTTTATCATTAAAACGTCACTGAGCGTGCTCAAAAACAGTGAGTTTCTAAAGCCAGATTTAAATATGCCACTGAGCATGCACAGAAATAAATTTTTAATTGTAAATTATCACTAATTAATAGAAATGGCGGTTACAAAAAACCCAAATCTGACAAATCTACAGATTACAATCTTTCGTTTAAGATCAAAATGAAGTAAATTGATGCAGTAGTTTTCTCTCATGGACTGTCCAAAAAGTCGGCTTAGCAACTTAAATATATAGATTATCAATAATTAATAGAAAATGCGGTTACAAAAACCAAATCTGACAGATCGACAGATTCAAATCTTTTGTTTAAGATCAAAATGAAGTAAATTGATGCAGTAGTTTTCTCTCACGGACTGCCCAAAAAGTCGGCTTAGCAACTTAAATATACAGACTAGTTGGTACCCGTCAAAACATGACGGCTAGATAGTAAATAAATGTACTAATGCATAAATTATACTCAACACATCATTGCCAAATTTTGAAAATCATAATAATGCGCAGAAACAAATTAATGTGTTTAAGCGGCCTTGTGCTTAGTATCTAAAGCCAGATTTAAAAATGTCACTGAGCATGCGCAGAAAGCAATTTTTAATTGTAAATTATCGCTAATTAAACATTGCGAAATAAACAATTTCCATCATGTTTAATCTTATATTTCACAAACATAATTATCATAAAAATAAAAATGGCACACGTTTATTCCTCGGAATAAACGTATTTATCATTAAAACATGTCTCTGAAAATGCGCAAAAACAGTGAGTTTCTAAAGCCAGATTTAAACATGCCCCTGGGCATGCACAGAAATCAACTTTTAATTGTAAACTATCGCTAATTAATTGAAATTGCGGTTACAAAAATCAAATTTGACAAATCTACAGATTACAATCTTTCGTCTAAGACCAAAATGAAGTAAATTGATGCAGTAGTTTTCTCTCACGGACTGCCCAAAAAGTCGGCTTAGCAACTTAAATATATAGATGTCTTCAATAGCAAATAAGAGCCATAAGCTTCGTCCGAAAAATAAGAATGGTAGAAACTTATTTGCGTTTCACAAACTGAAATGGTCTCTTTCTTTTACAACACAAAGAATGAGTATGGAAAAGAGGAAAAAGGGGTATGGGCGTGTAGGAGAAAACCGTTCAAAAGCGATCATTTAGATTCTTGTGCCAAAAATAAGAAAAGCCTTTATTAGAATAGAGCTTGATATGCAGCCATAGCATGATAATACATTTTGTGGCTGTAACCAGGGACCGACTTTGACACAATGGGGCCCTGGGCAAAGCAGACTTTGGGGGCCCCCTTCAAGGACAGATTCAGAGGGGGGCATGTCCCCCCTCTTCAGGACCAGATTTCCACATGAACATGTGGGACACTCACCCAGGCCTCCCTTAAATCGGGACCAGAAATTCAAAAAAAATTTCGACCGGCAAGTCAAAAATTTGAAGAAAATAATAAATATTAATAAGAAGTGTTAATTAATTAATTTACTGTTAATGTTAATAAATAAATACTTTTAATGTTAATAAATAAATTCATGAAATTTTCGTTTGAAATTCAAAATAAATCACAGTTTGGAGTTATTACAACTCCCCCCTCACCCCCCCCCCCCAAAAAAAAAAAAAAATTAAACCAGAAACGCTTATGGACGTAAGCATGCTTTCACTATAGTGGGTGCACTGTGCTCCACCCAGGATTTTTTTCTTTATCCGCCACTACACCCCTTTACTATATTAACCAAAAAACAAATTCTCAAAACTATGTACAACTTTATACTAAATTAGGGGGCCCCATAATTTTGGGGGCCCTGGGCAAGTGCCCCACTTGCCCATGCGGAAATCTGGGCCTGGCTGTAACTCAAGGGCAGTATTGTCTTATCTCCGCCTTTGGAAATGAAATAATTTCACTCCCCCAATACATCACACATTTGTAGCGATACTCAGACCACGATAAGTATCCAGACCCATAAAGCGCACGCCTAATAACACCCAAATCATCTAATAATTGAGTCGAAATATCGTGGTCAAACTTAATTATTTATTTATATTTAACTTTATAAAATGTGAATTAACCTAAATCTTCATAAACCATTTTAATGAGTTTTGGTTTCATAAACTAATTCGTCATTTGCATACCTTAACGACCTTCCCATTCCAAAATTTTGTTTATGCATCATATAGTCACAATGAACATATCAATTGGACCCCTGAAATTCATTATAATGAAAATCTTCAGTCTTTTCATATAATTGAGAAAGTTTATCATTCAAATATGTCTAAATTCGATTTAAAAAAAATTCTTTAATTAAAACATATGCACAAACTGTTGATTGTGTATAATTATGAAGAAAAAGTAAATAACAGCTTTTTTAAAACCATTTCTTTTTATATGTGTAAAAATATTTATATCGCTAAAAATGCTACAATTTTTTTTTCTACTAGGAAAATGAGTATGGGGTGGGGGTGGGCTCACGAAATCAATCTAGAGCTAGAGTCGCAGATTGTCGGGGTTATGATGGAACTAAATACAGGGTGTCCAGGCTAAAAGTGTCCAAAAGTTATGACTTATTTTTACGGAACTACCCATTAGAATTTTAAAAAAAAAATGTAAATAGAAAGAATATCTCACCAAGTTTTAATACAGAGGCCGTTCACACATTTTTTAGACGATGTATATTGTATTCACAAAACTAAATTACATAAAATTCTTGTGTTTTAAATGTTCTATTTGACATCCCTTATTCTGAACTATCTTTCGATACCGCAATTTCCAGGATAATAATGCCTTTTGAAGTGTCAGAAGAGGTATTCTATCCCATTCCTCCTGAACAGATTTCCAGAGTCCTGTAAGGGTTTTGGGACGACGTTTGGATAATGCAGATTTTAAAAGTCCGAAAGCACAAAAATCCATAGGTGATACATCGGGAGATTTAGTAGGGATATCAGTGAAGGGTATGACCTTGATACTAGTTTTTTGTTCCATTTCTTTTAGGAAATTTACAGTGGATTTTGATGTGTGACTGCTAGCTTTGTCCTGATGGAGTCTCACAGATTGATGGCACTTGTATGATTGATGGCACTTGATGGCTTGCGTAAAGCGATGATATTTCATTCAGAAAAATTGGAGATAAAATATCTTCCTGATAGTATTTGGAGTTAATCTTGACATTTTTTTCCACTCTCTTTATTTTTAACTTGCCATTATAAGAAAAACCAGCAACAATCATGAATACCTTAGAAAAATTTTCTTTTGACTCTTTGAACCATGTACTTAAATTTTTTTCTCCCCTTTTATGATAATAAATGGCTCTTTTTTTGTTGCAATCATTTAAATACACCCATGATTCATCTATTGTGACAATTGTTTTCCATTTTTCTTTGGATAAGTGTTTCTCATATATAATCCTGCAGCGTGTCCTGCGTTCAGCGATATGATTTGGAAGAAGACGATGCACATTGCGTTTTTTCGCTTTCTTAAGATTTAAATCGCCGTTTATCATTTTGTTTACAGTGGACACCGAGCATTTTAATGATTTTGCAACTATCCTTTGACTAGGGGGATTTTCTTTTAACATTAAACAACGTACCTTTGCAATAGTCGAAGATATCCGTTTTTTCCTTGGATACTTGTTTGGAATTTTTGTCCCACTTGAGGCTCCTATTTGACGTTTTTTTCCTTTCTTGTTGACGATATTACCTATCGACGCTTAAGATATCACAAAACCATGACTCTCACATCGTTTTTGGATAACGGAGTATGCATATTTCTGTTCGTAAAGAGAATAAATGTAGCCTTCGAGCCACTGCTTTGTTAAAAACGTCATTTTGAATAAAAACAAAACTTTCAAGCCGCAGATGATAATTTTGACTTTTAAAGACATAGTACAATTGCAATTATTTCTTTTGCAGCAATTGATTTTTTATTACCGCTTACCAAAATCGTCTAAAAAATGTGCGAACAGCCTCTGTATTAATGATAGATTTCGATCATAGTATCATAGATTTTGTAGCACGACTAACGTCTATATGGTAATCAAGTTCTCCCCAAGTGGTCCGTAGCCAATCAGGAGTTATTAGACTTTTTTGCATGGGGATTCATTAAATTCTTTGTGTATAAAACAAAAAATTGAAACTGTGGATGACTTGAAGAGGCGTATCATTCAAGCAATTGGTATAATAATCTATGGTTGATATTAAAACTTGGTGGGATGTTCTTTGTATTTAAATAATTTTTTTTTATATTCTAATGGGTAGTTCCGTAAAAATAAGCCATAACTTTTGGATACTTTCTGCCCGGACACCCTGTATATTCCAAGCACAAGCACGGGCTCGCGAACAATATTCGTATACTTTATTATTGCTGAAACTTTTTGAAACAAGGTTTGTAGTCAAGCGAAATTCAAATTAACTTTTCATTCCCCCCTATTTACTGCTCTCATTTTGGAATATCATGTCCAATAAATGGAAGCTGGATTACCTTAGTAGATTAATAACCAATTACCTTTTCGTCACTCTCTAAAACGAAATAAAACTAGTATATAATTTCTAGCATACAAGGAAATCACTATCTCTTTTTAAATGTGCAATAAAAAAGGTGCCGCTTCAAAATTTCACAGACCTCTAGTTTCACATTTAATCAGGCAAATACATTAATTCATTTTGTATATTGATTTCGTTATTTCAGAAGTATAATATTTAGACTGGCTAACGATTGAAGATCTATAAAACAGTTGTAGCTTCTCGTTTGATGCTTGACTAAATTTGTGGGAATTTTCCTCCGTTTCTGTCTTTTGTTGTCAAATTACGATTTTTCATAGACCAGAATTACATCTTTTGTTATCGTTATCATACGATTAACAGTATTCCAGAATTTATTTCTAAACCGCGCGTTATTCTGAAACATGCCATGTCTTGGAGTGAATTATAGTGTCTGAAATACCTAGAACTTTTCACCCCCACTCTTGCAATACCTTTGACAGACATTTTTAGACAGTTTGTTATCTCCCAGGAGAATTATATTGAATACCTCATTGTTAGCTTTGCACCTGACCAGTAAGTTGTAGCTACCACGTGATTTGTCACATGGACTGGAACTAACAGATCAGCGTTATTCTGCATATCTGGCTATTAGACTGGCCTTGCTTGCTACTCTAGTTCATGCAAAACCTAGAGGGAAATTTCTTACACTGAATGTTCACCGATTGCTGTTGTGAATAAAACCTCGTGTGACTGTCCAGTACGTACAATCGTCAGTTGAGCGTCTACACGATTCTACGAGTACCTCAGCATTTCAGTAATACTTTCCCAAGGTAAGTAGACTATTATGTTTCCAGTTTAATTTTTATTGATATAATAATTCTATTATTGATGAAAGCTACTGGATTAAAAATAAGCGATCTCCGTTGAAGAAGTCTCTTCTATTAGTGGCGAGCGTATGAGAAAATTCCGATAATTTTGAACTTCAGGGTGCGGCAGAAAGTACCTTCTGATTTGGAACGTAAATAACAAAAATACAAAGCAAAATAGAGAAAGAAATCTTTTATACCTAAAAATTTATTTATTTATTTATTATTTAATTATTTATTATTTATTTATTTATTTATTTATTTATTTACACCCTTGGAACGTCCTTTCTTCCGCTCCCTTTATATAATCCAGTGGCGAAGCGAGGGGGGGGCAAGGGGGTCTATCATGCTCCGTGCACCACTCGCAGAGGGGTGCCAAATGGTCTATCTTTTTAAGTAATTCTATATATTGTGTTACTATATGTTTAATCCAGTAATATATATATATATATATATATATGTGTGTGTGTGTAGATATAGATAGATAGATAGAAATGTGTGTGTAAAACTATACCATCTGAATTTGAAAATTTCAGTATCTTATAATAACTGTCGAATGAAAATTTGATTATAATAAGATTTATAGTTACTGATTTTTCTCCTAAATTATATGTTTATATATTTAATCAGAAAATATTGAATTCAATAAAATTAATTTTATTTTAGAAATGTTTAGGATGTCGTGATCGTAATCTAGAAATAAAGAGAGGAAGCCAAAAAAATTCTATAAATTTATATTTTATATCTTTCAGATCTGAAATATTTATTCACTGTTTACTTATTAATTTATCTGTTAATCCCATATTGTTATGCTAATTCCAAAATGTCTATTAAATCAAATAGTTTTTTATAATTTACATATTTTCGATAGAAATGATTCTGACTTAAAAATATTGAATCTAATCGCAACGGTCCAAATTATATTTTACGGTATTTCAACCGATATGAAAATTTTGAATCGCGAAAGCACAAAACACTGAATATAATTGAACTGTTATTTCTAAATAAATAGCCAAGAAAATAATTAAATATTAAAATAAATCCTGTAAAATGTTTTTTTTTGGTCTATTTATATTTGTTCAAGTGATACTTCTGTGTATGTGATCTGAATCCATTAAAATCTCTTAATTATAAATTAGAATCTAAGCTATTGAATTTGAAACTGTGAGATTCTAAATTTAAAAGCATGACTGAATCCTTGTGTTTTTAACCTTTATCCCATTATAAAAAAATGCTCCATTTTAATCAAATAAGTTTTGGAGACATTTACATGTTAATTGCCAATTTTAATTATCATATATATATAAATATGTTTATAATATCGTAGTGCTTAAAACGAGCTTAAATCATTTTTTTATGACATCGTCAATTTTTTAATCCACATTTTTTCAATATATTATACTTAATTAAAATTCGATTTCAAGATTCAGATTGTCACCTAATTCAATGGGCACTAGAAAAAAATTCTGATGAAACTAATGGAGAATTCTTTATTTTCTATTACACGAAAATCAAAATCCTTTTGTGGGTATCACCGCTGATATGAATGCACAATGAAAGAAATTGTCTGAGTGTTTTTAGTGACACGCAAGGTCTGCATATTAGCCGTAAATCATCCCTAACATGCTTCAGGAACAGGGTTTCCCCCACTCTTAGAAAGCCCTCAGGCAGGGGTGTCCAATAGGGTGCAACGAAAAATTTTTTTTTTTTGAATTTCAATATGCTGTAGTTTTCAAAAAGTTGCCTTTTAACAAAATAAAGACGGAAATTAAATATTAGCGTAATTGGTGTATGTTTTGAGTTGGCGCAAGAAGGGCAAACTATTGGTTTTTGTTAAATTTTTGACAAATTTCGCAATTATTTTGAAATTGAATACACTTGTAGTACAAAAAAGTAGCAAAATATGTAATTTAAACATTCCTTTTAGGCAGGAGACCTGCTAAACTGATTATATAATACGTTTTACTTCATAAAAGTAGTACACATGAAAGCACTTAAAAGACACTCGGACATCACGGTGGAACGAAAAAAAATTTTTTCTGAATTTCAATATGCTCTAGTTTTCAAAAGTTGTCTTTTAAAATTAAAATTAAGAATATAAAATCTTTCTGCTCTATTAAAATATTTTCTAGTGCCTCAAAGGGCTTCAAAATGAATATTTTTATGAAAAAGTGATTAAATTTGTATTTTTTTGTTAATTTCTTTTATAGTATATTAAAATAATGTATATTTTCTGTAAGTAAAATATTCAAAATATGATATTTTGACAAAAAACTTGCATATTCTAAGTATTTCTAATTTTTAGATGCCATAACAGAACTGATTTTGTGGAATTTCGCGATTTTCATCATATTAATTTTACAGTAGCATATTCTTAAAATACACATTGGAATGAACGAAAAACAATTTTTAATTGACTGACCTTGGTTAAAATAAACAAATCACACTTATTTAGAAAAATATCAATGTAATGTCTATTAAGGCAAGACGTTATTTTGAAAGAAATATTCATGTGTTTCAAAAGTCCATATTAATCACACATGGTTTCCATTACTTATTTCACTGACACATTGAATTGTTTTTTCGTTTCAAATTTTGGCACTATCTTTTGAGAATGTATTTTTGTTTTTATCAATGCATGTCTTGCAGAAGTACCACGAACTAACAAGAATGACCAGGTAATTAATTTAAAAATCCTTTCTACTACTTGTGTGACATGGAATGTTGTTAAAGTCAATAATTTAAATGAACTACCCCTACGTCACCTATTTTGTTTCCTAGATGGGAAAACTAAAGGTCCAAATGAATTTGGAGGAGAAATAGGTAAACAACTAGAAAACTGCTATGAACTTCTAGTAATTGAATTTTCACCTATTGAAAATAACATTCCATTACTAGAAGAAGTAATACCCAAAGATCACTTTTTTCAGATTTTGGCGTTTATCTCGAACACGGTTCATCGCACAGAAAATTGTCAAATCTAAAAATTAAAGCTTATAAAATTCCCTTCCAAATGGCATATCCATGTTTGTACCCAAGTGTTACTGTTTTCGTAATATGAGCCGTTGAATATGAAAAATTTTCAAAAGAAGTGGTAGCGGTTCAGGTATCTCGTCAAACTTCGTCTTCTAACTCTTCCCCTTCCATTTCTCAGAAAACTCGTGATAGAGAAAATTGTAGAGCGAAAAATTTCCTTCAAAAATGTATATAATTATGCTAATTTATCTTCACCAGGTAAATAGTTAGAGCGTTTTGAAGTTTAGGGGTACTTTTCAACATTTTGCTTGTAAAATGCTCGTCCCTCAAGTTTCATTTCCATGGTCTGTAACTCTCTTAATCACTTTGTATGCTGTTTAATTAGATACGTATAGTATTCATAATCCATATAAATAATAAATTATGTATACCTGTACGTATAATATATATCTCGTAATATACAGAAGAACACTTGTAGTACAAAGGAGGAAGTAAGAAAACAAACAAAAATGTATAAAAGTTGTTCATATAATCAAAAAATGGTTATCAAGTAGATTCAAACAACAGTTACTTACATTAAATATATTATATACAATTTATTTCATCAACTGCTTTCCTATATATTAAAATCCGTCAATCTGATACTTTGGAAAAATTTTCAAACAAGTCTTCACTATCATTTTAGCTTCTATAGAATGTCCGAATTTTCCCGAACTGATTTCCCACAAAGGTGGCATCCCACTATAATGCCACGATCAAAGTAACTAAGCTCCTTTGACTTACTCATCGTCTCACAAACGCATAAATATGACCTGACAAACCACTACCAATACTTTTATAGCTTTCGGTTACGCATCAAATTACGTCACCTGCTAGATCCACTTCTTTAGGGGGGTGTCCGGATACTTTTGGCCAGATAGTGTATAACGTATTATTGAATATTAATGAATTATATAAATTATTAAATTTACTTAATGGGGTCAGTACGAGCAAAGAAAAATGAAAGGTACCTGTGGTGATTGAGATCATGCTCATTTGGCGGGGTCTGGAACATTAGCAGGAACATTCGTTCCTCAGCTCCAGCAATGTCTCCTGGTGAAGATTTGGAGTCATAAAACATTTTGGCGATGTTTGCTGTTTCATTGGCATACCGCTGGAAACATTGTACTATTGCTGCTTTGCTTTTACCATAAATCGCTGACGTGGTGTCCCATCCTGAGAAACTATGGATGAAGAGAATGTACTGGCTGAATGATAAGACCTGAAGATGTTGGGAAGAGTAGAGCCTGTCTTCTGTGTTGCCCAGTCCGGTCTTCATAAAAAACACATTCGTGCAGTGGCGGACCAAAGGGGGGGCGGTCCGCCCCGGGCCCCACTTACTAAGGGGGCCCCACGACAGGGGCCGTTTTTAAAATTGAATGATAACTTTACTACAAAAAATTACATTTTTAATTTTTAAAAAAAAATCAGACAAGAACGTTATTGTCTTTATAAAATATTACACTTGCATATTTTAGCGACTTCCAACATTTCACGTGCCCCCCCCCACCCCAATTTAACTTGAAATAAATGAAAACGTTAATAGAAGTTTAGTTAAAACTATAAAATTGTAGAAAACTTTTAAGAAAGTTGGGGTTTTTGCCGCCTTTTCAAACTGTGAAACTGAAGATTCCGATTATGTCTTCAGCCTTAACATAGATTTTAACAATGATATGATCCATAGCATAAATTCGATGCTATATTTTTTTCTGATTTTATTAATATTATATTTATTTTTCTCATTGTATAACTAACTACTCAAACATCAATTCTATTTTTATGCAATTTAAAAAAATCCCAATATTTCATATTTTAAGGACCGTCCGGTAGTCAAAGCGCTGAGGAGGGCCCTAACTGAATTCAATTCGTGCCCCCCCCCCCCCCCAAAAAAAAAGAAAAAAAGAAAAGTTAGAAGCACGCTACGCCTAAGGTGCTGAGAGATGCCATAGAGCTGACGCTGAGTTGCTGAGAATCGCCCGACATTCTTCATAATATTCCAGAACCCACGAACTTTTCTTGATGTATTTTAAATTTTTGTACGTAACCGTATTTATCCTAGAAGTGCAATAAACGCATGAAAATCATTAAATAGGCTGATAGTCTTTATTTTAGGCAAAGTCCTTATAGACCAGACCCTGATTTTCCATTAGGCCCGGCCCTAGGGGACCCCGAATGTTGGAGGCCCCAAAAAACTTATTTTAAAAGAAGAAAAAAAAAAGAAAATATCCAATTCAGTTTTTTTTTTATTTTACCTTTTTCAATATCAATTTTTTTATATATACTTTCAAATTTGATTGATTGGTTCATCATATGTATAGTTATATGTTTAGTTCATCATATGTATGTTATAGTGTATATAAGGGTTTGATAAGCTTTTCTGGTTGCATTGTATTGGTGTTTTAATTTAATGAAGAAGTTAATATGTTGTATTGCGTTTTGTTATTTGATAATACTCTAGGCTTCTACGCTTCAAATAGCCCATTCTCGGTAAAATGATACTTTCACAATGATTCATGATTATTTTTTGTGTGTGTCAATTTTGGAAATTTTACCCCCACATCACTGTTAGGGGGCCCCCATCGCCCCATCCCGAGTTGTGCCTAAAGTCAAGAATTTTCTAAATCGGGCCCTGTTATAGACTGGTTAGTTTTCTGGTGTCAGAAGTCCTGATTTAAGCATTAGGTTGAGGATAGACTGACGGATGACGACGATGGGCCTGGAAATTACAGGTAAGCCGATTCTTTGTGTCAGATTCTGGCTTTGGCGTAAAATTTTGAATAATGTTGTGTGGTTTGGAAAATTAGGAAAATTGATCGATGCCTAGATACAAGAGGATAAACTCAGATTATAATGACAAATGCTTGCGATTTTAAGTTTATAGCGTTTATACGCCTGTAGTCAGACATTTTGGAGGAAATCAACCACACTCAACACTACCTGCAAATTCAGGGGATTTCCTTGGACAAGGCTTTAAATAAACTAAGAGCATTGGAACTTTTTATTAAGGAAAGCAGAGAATCTTTAGTTAGTGATGCTTTGGACTTCGCTTCCCAGAAATGTGAAGAAATGGGAATTGCTATTGAAAAGAGAGGCAGAAAAAGATCGAAAAAGATGATGTCGGGTGAAAAAGCTAAAGATGAGCGTTTATCTTTACAAGAAGAACTAAGGAGGTTCATGTTCCAGGGCCACCCAGAGACTTTACGGGGCCTGGGGCAAACTTCTGTTGGGGGCCCCAAAAAAATAAAAAATGCAAAGAGACGAAAACACACATTCAAATTAAGTTACTCATACTTAAAATTTTTTTACATGAATGATTAACATAGTTATTATATTTCATTGCACTGCTCTCTTGTTATATTTTCTGAAGAAATCTAATAAATATTTTTTTTTACGACGATTTTTTTAGTTTTTGACGATTTGCATTTCAGTCGCAACTTGTGAAAGAAGTTTTTCGAAATTGAAAGTCATCAAAAACTATTTGCGCTCAACAATGAGCCAAATCAGACTAAATGGCCTAGCAATGTTATCCATCGAGATCAAGTTGGCTATGAAAACAAACTTTCATGAGACAATTAGACAATTTTCTGATGCAAAAGTTAGAAAAAGACAATTTTAAAAGGAGGCTTTTACCTATTTGAAATTAATACAGAATTCTTAATTTAACTTGCTTATATGAAATTTTTAAAAAATGTTTGTTTTTAATAAGTTTTCAGAACGCAACCCCCCCCCCCCCTTTTTGGAAATGTCCCTGGGTCTCATATAACATGTTTTCACACAACACGGCATTTTCTAGGTGATGTATTCCCATTCTATTTTTTTCATACTGATACTGTGAATGTGTATTGCCTTGTGAAAAGTAAAAATTTTTAAAGTTGAATTACCAATAAAGTTAGCGTAGATCAAAGTGAGGTATTTCTTTGGTTTTCCTTAAAGCTACCTGAATATTAAAAGTAAGTATTGGCGCCAAAATGGCTCCTTTTCTTTTTAATATGAATTTTGTCTTTAACTATTATCGCTTTTATTAATCAAACGGCCAAGCCTTTTACCATTCACCTTGGCCTGACGAAAAATTCATACAACGAAAATCAGCGCCGTACAATTGATTTTAACCATGTACCGAACAGTAAGTTAGCGAGGTCATGGCCCAGGCGGTTAGAACGTTGGTCTTGGAGCTGTGCCGGGCGGTACATCATTGGTTCGATTGCTCGAACCCAGGCTCGAACGTAAGACCTTTTTTATTAATTTAACGCTTAAACAGTAATGATCATTGCTCACCTCGTACTGCACTTATTCCGTCAATTTTTTTCTCTGCACACAGGTTCGTGCCGACGGGGGGGGGGGAGCGGGACATGACCCCCCCCCACAGAGATAAAATAAATTTTTTAAATTACAAAGTAATGAAAAAATATTTCGTATAGGCCTAATAGTAATTGTGTTATTTATTCTTTACCATTACGATCTTTATTGCACTTACATTTTTAGCGATCTTTATTGTTACAATTTTAGCGCTATACAGTGCCAGAAACAGTATTTCTAAAGTCAAGTGCCGAGCGCTGTTTATACACTTCTACAGTACTATCCGCGAGAGTGAACCGAACCCTTGCCTATCAAAGTATTGAAGGCGTCTTTTTTTCAACAGGGCACGCACGCACTGTTTCGTCGCGTATCTGCTTTAAAAAGCTCATCTTGTTAGATTTTCATTCCAATAATGACGGGGGCGTCGCTTTAAATATTTTATCCGAATTCATAGACATATGATTTTTAAGAAGTGCCATCTAGTACTCTAGATAGCCTAAAATGGCACTATTTAACACCTAATTTTCAAAATTTTCCGGGGGAGGACCCCCGGATCCCCCCCTCTTCGGCTGGGGGTATCCCATGCCCCCCAGACCTCCCGGAAGACACCCTCTTCTAGTCCACCCTGATAATAGGTCGTCAGGGAAATGGATGACCCCTAGCACATGGAGGTCTTGACCCCCCCCCCCCCAGAACAAAATCCTGAGCACGCCACTGTCTGCACAGGTCAATAGCCTGAGGAGACTGTCTGATTAAGGCAAAGAAAGGCTAGCTGTCATTAGAAAAAGTTAAAAATTAACATTTTTTGGGGGGGGGCCAAAAATAAATCCGCCCCCGGCCCCAAATGGTCTAGGTACGCCACTGCATTCGTGTATCGTGGGGTGAGTGCCACAAGTAAGACGAGCAGGTCTTACCTATCTACTATCACCACAGTTGAATGAGAGGTGTTTTGCCACCCACCTCTGACAATACTGCAGTCAGCATCTCCTTTGGCTGTAGTAGACTGTATACCTGTTGCAACCCAAGGCCTGAACTAACATAGTAATTAGCTTGGTTTTGTTCCGTTGACATTTGTCAACGAGAAGGAGGAGGGTATTTTTGTGTCGGCGAAACGGGGGTGGTGATTTTCCTCTTTTTGGGGATTTTTCCAACGAGAGGGGGAAGGAAATTTCAGTGTCGGCGAAACGGGGGGTGAAACACTTCATCAATGTCCTTTCCGTATAAGGATGAAATTTCTTCTACAAAATTTGGTTCTAAAACATTCTGCTGATAGTAGAGTGAATTAATTTTGGCTTTAGATGAGACTTTTTTAATATTTGATTTACCGTTGTAACAAAATCCTGCAACTATCATGAATCCCTTTGGGAACTTTTCTGTACACTGACGAAGTCATTTATTAAGGTCATTTCCGTCAATTGAGCAATAGAAAATTGATGTTTTTTTATTACAGTCACTTAAATACAGGGTGGTCATAAAGAAACTGCCGATATATGGACCTCTAGCGGCTGTTCCGTTCAACCGATCGAGATGAGATTTCAGGTATAGTTATTCAAAGGTATGAACTCGGGATTCTGTGAACGGCAACCAAGTTCCGCCCGCGGTTACGGTTATAGGTACAGAAACTCGAAATTTTCAAATGACAACACTCATTTTTCCCCATCGCAAAATGCTCAGCGCATGCGAAAACCCTAAAGAGCGTTGGAACGATACGTGTAACACAAAAAACGGACGCGTTATGCACGCACAAAAAAAAAAAAAAAAACAGCTCTGCTAACGGCCTACAAAAACGATATATAGGCCTCTAGCGGCCATTCCATTCTGCCTATTGAGATGAGATTTCAAATATAGTTTTTCAGATGCATGAGCTCGGGATTCTGAGAACGGCAACACAGTGACGTTCACGGTTACTGTAATAGGTATAGAAACTCGAAATTTTCAAACGGCAATGCCCACATTTTCCCGTCGCAAAATGCTCAGCGCATGAGAAAACCCTAAAAAGCGTTGGAACGGTACGTGTATCACAAAAAAACGGACGCGTTATGCATGCACAAAAAAACAGCTCTGCGAATGGCTAACAAAAACATGATCAGAGAGCTTTATATCGGTTTTCTATGCTGAATATCTGGTGAACGGCATTCTGTGATTGGTTTCTAGCCTCTGTCATATGAAAATTTCCTCCGTACGCCCCGATCGTATCTTTGTTGGCCGTTCGCAGAGCTGTTTTTTGTGCGTGCATAACGCGTCCGTTTTTTGTGACACACGTACCGTTCCAACGCTTTTTAGGATTTTCGCATGCGCTGAGCATTTTGCGACGGGAAAAAGTGGGCGTTGCCTTTTGAAAATTTCGAGTTTCTATACCTATAACCGTAACCGTGAGAGTCATTGTGTTGCCGTTCTCAGAATCCCTAACTCATATCTCTGAATAACTATATCTGAAATCTCATCTCCATAGGTTGAACGGAATGGCCACTATAGGTCCATATATCGGCAAAGTTTCTTTATGACCACCCGGTACACTCATGCCTCATCGAGTGTTACCAAAAAGTTCCATTTTTAAGCATCTAGGTGTTTTTCATATAATTTTCTACAATTTGTTTTTCTTTCAGCTATATGCTTTAGAAAAAGCAGATGAACTTTAAGTTTAAGAATCATTTTTAACTTCAAATCTTTATGAATGATTTTCTTTATCAGAAGACATTCCTAATTTCGATTTAAGGCATCTTTGAGTCGGCGGATTTTCTTTTAGGATCAGAGACTTCATTTTCTTGATATTCACCTGCGTTTGAACAGTCTTAGGATGAGATTTAGTGGTCATGTTTTTATTTTTACTTTCAGTTAGACGTTTTTTTCCTTTCAAATTTAATTTATTATAAATTCCTTTTTTTTTTGAAATGCGCAACCGCAATTTTTACACCGCTTTATAATTTGTTAATACGAATATTTCTCCTCGGAAAGCAGAGTTTCGTAACCTTCGTGTCATTTATCAATTTTAGGAACCATTTTCAAAATAAATCTTTTATTTTACATTCCAGTGAAAACAAAACAGTAGCAGACGATTATTCTGAAGTTGCCAAATTTTTATCTCAAAATGCAAAAGCCAAAAATAAATTACAAAATCGTTTCCATAAAGTGCGAACGACCTTCTGTATGACAGTATTGTTTTTTTTTAAATTAAAAATTTAAGTTTTTTCAACCGAATTTGACGTTTTCATTTATTTTTATTACAAATTTTATTTATGTTATAAGTATTTGTGCAATTTTTAAATAAAATAATGAAAAGTTGTGGGTGCGTATTATAGTCGAATTTTAATTTTTTCCGAAAATTTCGCGCAATATCAAGCATGCGTATTAAACACGGGTGCGTATTATAGTCAAGATTTTACGGTAAAACACACATAAACATGTATGTATGTATGTATATATATATATATATATATATATATATATATATATATATATATATATATATCTTATTCTTATATATATATTTCTTCTGTCCGTGTGTATGTAACTGAACTCCTCCTAAACGACTGGACTGATTTTAATGAAATTTTGTGTGTGCGATGAAGTTGATCCGAGAATGGTTTAGATTCACAATTTGATCCGATAGAATATGTTTTTATATTTTTAATTAATTAATAAAAAAACAACAATCTATATGGGGATGCGTCCGGTAAATGGAAGCTGTTACAGTTTGTGAAATCACCCCTCTAGATAATGGCGTCCACGTTAGGTTTAGTTAGCAAACAGCGAGCGAAAAAATAAAAATAAATAAAATCAAAAATTTTCAAGACGTATATTAAACCAGAATAATAAATGAAAATAATAATCTCTCAAGTCAGATTTTATACTCTAAAATGGATCAGATCCAACGGCATATTGATACTCTCGATAAATTCGAATCAACCACGTCAAGTGACACGAGATCTTTTTTAATCGCTTCTGCAATCCTCCTCGCCTATATCTTTGTGTCTATTGAAGAGCTAAAGACTAAGCTTCTATCCTGCTAACTTATTTCTGACTAAAAACTCTTCTGACATGTATAATCACCAGCCCACAACAACTTTCCAATAGCGAATATGTTTCACTTTACCCACTAAAACACCATGTTATCGTGGCGCATTCGGAAGGTCGCCAATTTGGAAAGTACCATGCTCTCGACCCGGGTTCGAATCCGCAGTTTCTAGACCTGTTATTTCAGCTTTTTTTTTAAGGCTTTTTTATTTCAGCTTTTATTTTATTATTTTTTAATTATTTAATTATTATTTTAATTTTTTTTATTATTTTTTTATTTTAATTTCTAAAAATTATTATTTTTTAAAATTATTATTTTTATTTATTTTTATTTTTTTCAGCTTTTTTATGACGAAATACCGATTATAGCTGAAATCTGAGGAGTTTATTATACATTTATACATTTTTAATTGGGTTTTCATATTATTAATATGTATAACATTTCGTATGCTTTTTTTTCCATGTTATTTATACTGTGTTAATTTTTAAATTGATTTTGGTTAACAAACATTCTTAAAATCCCGGGCATCGCCGGGAACTTCAGCTAGAATTATAACGTTTGAACAGGACAATGTCTGTCGGGTCCGCTAGTGTATATATATATATATATATATATATATATATATATATATATATATATTTATTTATTTATTTATCTATATATTATTCCCTTTACCCCAAAATGACTAATAAAGTTCTATTTTAGGCAACACCCCCCCCCCTTTCATCACACATTTTATTGACTGTTTTTCGGTTGGGGAGGGTGGTCCATCGTGTATTGGGTTTCAGGCAGGAGTACAACTTCTAATTCCGATTTTGCGTGATTTTGCTAAAAACACAAGTTTTGGTACAAAATATCAATAAAAACTGAATGTTTATACTCAGTACGTGTTTGATATATATTCGAAAACATCAGCCCTGTTCCAAAAGAAAAGAAATACCTTTGAATTTCTCACACTTGTGCACAACGAACGAGAAATAAGTGCTGATAGAAACAAAGCTCAGGGCGTGCTGTAAGCATTATTCACAAACACAGGAACACGGGCGTTTTGTATTTAAAACAAAATTTCAGGTAGTCTCTTCTAACGAAACTAACGGGTTATTAACGTAGGATTACTTATCGTTCCTTACCTGTTTTGTATGTATATAGTATGTATGTATGTGTGTTGTATATATGTATCTATATATATGTACGTATGTATGTATATATATATCAATATATACTAAATCGTCGACAAGTTAGTTATATTCTTAAATTAATTCATTAATAACCTATTGAGTTTATACCTAATTAAACAAAGACTTAAAAAGAATTTTAACAAAATCCGGTGAAATTATTTTATTTTTGTAATCCAAAAAAATATTTTTCTCTTTCAGTGCTCCTGTTTATAATCCTTCAGAATAAAATTTTAACACAGCATATTGAACAATTAGATGACAGTACTCTGAGTAAGGGGCTATAAAACTTCAAAAGGACAAGTTTCTCCTGAAAAATGGTTTCGAAAAAATTCTGATATCTCAAAACTTATATAAGTTGCTATCAACAATACAAGCTATTCCCCCACCCCTCTTTTTTTTCTTCCTTTTAAATAAACGCATTTTGGTACTTTTCTGTTTAACTGTTTACTGTTACTGGATTTGCTGCACTGCTAAAATTATAACTCGTGACGCCGGAAAATTTTTTTTCTCTCCGAAGGACCGTTATTGAGGAACGTACTCCTACGTTAAAAAATCAAAAACAAAATTTATTCAATTATCTATGTAGGTCTGGTATTTTAATTTGGTTAAAATAAGTTAAAAACAGTATCTGTAATTTTTTTAAGATCTCCAAACTTATTTTTTTTAATAGTATGCAGATTTTTTTAAAAATTAATACATCTGTTCTGGTTTCCCGTGTTTTGAGAAATAATTACCACAGATAATTCGGAGTTCGAATTTATACATAATATGATTCATGACCAATTAAAGTGTATTTTTTTCTTCTCTTTATAGGAAAATGGCTATGAGGAGACTCATATATTCTTCTTTAGCAGTTGCTTTTAGTCCTGAGTCATATGGCGGCTCAAATATGGATTTCAGCTACCACATAGTAGTTCCCGATGACTTTAACGACTATTTTCGACAGTTCGCATTGGATGAGCGAAACGGACAGTTCCTGATACCTTGCATAAATAACCGCTTTGCTCAGTATCGGCACGTGATAATACTTCCCAGACTGTTTGAAAATTTACTAGTAACCGTACATGAAACAATGGAAGACTTCAGCTCAGCTTTGCATTCTTTGTCTAATCAGAGGTATATAATTATGTTACTTTTGAATTCAAAATTTTTTTTTGGTCCGTTTTAATTTTTTTCTGTAAATTTCACCCCAGTTTTAAGAGTACTACTATACGGGAATTAAATTCACTACACTTTATTATTATTATTATTATTATTATTATTATTATTTTTTGCTGAAATCTCCAAAAACTCTTTTCACTCAAACAGTTGGCTGTGGCAAAGTACTTTGATCTACCAAAAGTATTCAATAATTTCTACCGACATTTTTGTCTAATTTTCGCTATTAAGGTATTGCTACATGCTTGTAGCCCTAAACTGCTCTTCTGCATAAAAACGTTTTTACGCATGTATGCTTGCGTTATTACGTAATCTGGTCTTCAGGAATTTGCAGTTTGAAAACGTTTCTTCCAATCGAGAATATAAACCTTTATACATTCTTTAGCATTTATTACTTTATATTCATGTATTATGTATGTGTGTGTATATATATATATATGTATGTATATATATATATGTATATATATAAATATGTATATATATGTATATGTGTATATATATATATATATATATATATATATATATATATATATATATATATATATATACATATATATATATATATATATGTATGTGTGTGTGCGTTAGTTACGATTAAAATTATTGTATAATGTGATACAAGTTGTACTACATATGTTTAAAATGTCTTTAAACTTTTGTTTTGCTTTAAAGGTGCTTGAAACTATTTATTTTAACAGAAACTTTTTATAGAGAACTCACTGTAAATTCAACCCTAGAGCTATCTTACAGAGAGAAAGTATTTCTGTTTATGCTGTTTCTCAGTATATATATA